>SRMA01026138.1:0-186293 GCA_007224835.1 Danionella cerebrum
TTTTCTCTACAGTATTATGCTCAGGGTGTCATCAGCTATGATCGGCTGTCA
Organism: Danionella cerebrum; assembly: GCA_007224835.1. Classification (NCBI taxonomy): domain Eukaryota; kingdom Metazoa; phylum Chordata; class Actinopteri; order Cypriniformes; family Danionidae; genus Danionella; species Danionella cerebrum. The sequence continues at coordinate 52 of SRMA01026138.1, forward strand.
TTACTTTTCTCATCTGACCACAGCATTGCTGCACAGTTCTCCTCAGGATCATTCAGATGTTAATATGAATATTTAAGAGGATCTGTACAGATTTCTTGAGCAGACCCAGAGTTCTTGGTGATTATGGTCCTACCTGCCTTGAAATCATTAATAAGATCCTACCGTGTAGTTCTAAGTTGGTTCCTATCATGATCATATCGAGATCGTATCTAGAGCTTGAGTGGAGCCCTAGACAGTGGTAGATTTTCCTTTATTTTCCCATATTTCAACAGCATTGAGGCAGTGTCCAATTAAAGTAAGGTCCTGTACGCACAAAACTGTTTTTTTTTTTTAGAATGCAAGGAAGAAATGCCAGTGTGTGCATTACATGCAATGTTATAAGGATAAAACAAATACAAGGTCATAACAATTTAACCTTAAATCTTATTCCAAGGCCATTTAGCTTTTTCTTGTGCCAGAAATTTGAAAAACACAAGGCATATTACAGGTATTGTATTTCCAAGTGTTATTCTTTATTTTTTTAACCTATTGATGGCACTGATGGCATTTGTGGTCTGTAAAATGAAACCGAAAGACAACCGTGCATTTAATATTGTGTCATAACTCGTTGTAATATTCCTTTAAAAAGGAAACATATATATTTTATTTTAAATAAAATTAAACAATAGCTAGGTTTCGTTATTTCTACTTATTTCAAAACAGCTGATGTGATTGTTACATGCAGAGTAAGAGTTAATAATGAATAAAAGGTCACAGAGTTTCTGTTAAAACACGTTGAAGAGCTATTCCACAACATGAACTTCTTTCAGCAGAATGATAGTTTTATTTATTTTCGTCTAAAAGTTTGGATTCTTAAAAATCCTAAATGCTTAAAATGAATTTCTCAAAGATGCACTTAGACTTATTAATATGAGAACTGTTCATCTGAAAAAAATTCAGCCAGTCTTTAATTAAAATTTAATTTCATCTTTATACCATGTAACTTCATGTTTCAGTGGCTTGAATATCTGATTGGTGCAAACCTAAATGGAAAACAGAGAATAGGATGAGAGAGAGATTGAGATTAAAAAAGTGTTTGTTCCAATTTTAATCGGTTTTCCTGGATTGTGAGTGTAATCAAGGAGAAGCAATCTGAGTTCAGAAGATCAATACTTGGCTTAGGGAAAGAGAAGTTTAATTATTCTATCCCTAAATTATTTTCTTATGTTACACCTATCACATATTTCTATCCTGAATGGTCGAGGTGCATCGATTTGAGGAGATTTGTACAAGTGTGTGTTGTGAGCATCTGCGTGTGTGTGTAAGCATCTCTACAAACTCTCTGTGGGATCTCATGGGATCAATACGTTGATTTAGGATTGTGGACAAAGAGGATGGCAATGGATTCTCTTGTTTGTCTCCTCGCTGTTGTGTGAATGAGAGTGTGTGGTGTGTGTGTGTGTGCGCATGCGTGCGTGTGTGTGTGTGTGTGTCAGCAGGTTCTGTTTTGGTTTGAGGCAGAGACACACACATTCACTGGCAGGCCCGCAGCAGTCACCACCGCTCAATTTGTGTCGGTCGCAGATGATGAATAATGCATGCTGGGAAATTTCAAACTTACCTTCCCTCCCTCAGAGAAAGAAAGGAAAAAGAGGTGCCCTTTGAAGGAGGACAAAACGTCTCTGAAATAAAGTTCTCTCTTTCCCGTTTGTTTTTAGTCCACGGACTCTGCAGTTATCCCTTTACACACTATTAAAGGAATATGTAATGAACTTTAACGAATCATGGAGCACAAAAATCTCATTGGACAGCTATGAAGTGCTTACTTATTTAAATGTTGTCCCTAACCAAGAGTGTTCTAGTTTACCAAAAATGTGAAAAGCTTTAAGTTTAGTTACTAAACCATTCAGAAGGGAAAGAGTCTGTCATCCCCTTCTGTTAGAAAAAAATGTGCACACCCTGGACAGGTCACCATTGCAGTGCCACACGCACACATTCATTCCTAATGGGGGATTGAAAATAAACAATTAACCTGAAGCATGTTTTGTGCTTGTGGGGGAAACCAGGGAAAGGGGACTACACAACCGTCTGAATTGAGATTCGAACAAATCTATAGATGGCTTCACAACATGGTGCTCTTCCTCTGGGCCAAAGAAATATTGATGCAAGGACGCTCCTTGCCTGAAGATGGCATTTCATGCCACATTGGGAAACAGGGAAGAAGAAGATGCCGACAGAGAAGAAATCAAAGAATTTCTAGAATAAAAATCATTGATGTGGAGTGGTTTTTATGGTTGGTGGCTGATCACAGGGAGGCGTTGAGAAAAGAGAGGATTTGTGGTGCGCTGTTTCTTTCCTGTTTCCTATATACTAGTGGTCGCTATGAAAGTGTGGGATAAAGGATCTTTTTCAACCTGTTCACGTCATGGCAAGAAAACAGATCCAGTATGGCAATACAAAACTCTTTATCGTTGGTTTTCGATCAGGGCATGTTGTCACACAAATATTCAGACGGAAAAGTGTGGGGATAAGTGTCTAAAGGCTTTAAACATAGAGAAACTGGTGTAAGAACTGTGCAAACCTCTCAAAGAAGCCATCGTAGGGTCTCAAACTGATGAGGTATAGAGAGGCAGCATCACTACCCAGTGTGCCCTAGTGAAGTTTAGTCATTCATTCATTTTCCAACCCCCTTTTTGGGGTCACTGGGATCTCCAGCGCACATTGTGTGAGAGGCGGGGGTACACCCTGGACAGGCCACCAGTCCATCGCAGGGCAACATTAACTCACACATTCACACCTAAGAGGAATTTTGATTATTCAATTAACCTAACCGCATGCTTTTGGGATTGTGGGGGACACCGGAGTACCCGGAGGAAACCCACACAAGCATTCCAACTTCTTTCAGGAAGGTCATATGAAGTGACGTTTATTTTTAAAATATTCAACCACTAGGAACAGAATTGAAGTCTTTAAAATTGACTGTCTCTACCTTGTAAAAAAAAAAAAAAACATTTTTTTGGAATAAAGATGTGAAAAAAGGCCCCAATGCGTGTCAGTATTCTTTGTTCAGTTTAGAAAACCTAGAAGTTTAAACATAGAAGATACAAAACATGTGAGGCAATTCTTCTGCCAGTTGATTTCTTCTAAAGTTCAGTTTAATGGGAGCAGTTGAAGCAGGGATGCCCAGACGCATCTGTTCAAGGTGTTCCCGGGCCAACCTGAAGACAAAATCTCTCTAGAAGTTCTTCCAAGGTGTTGGAGCCTGCAACTTCGAGCGGAACCCAAATCAAGATCACTTGCCAACACTTACCTCATCAATCACTGTATCCAACTCCCAACAGTTACTTGTCCGTCATCAATGTTGTTCACCCATGTTACTTTCTGGACTCCCTCAGTGGCTCACTTCATGTCTGCTTCGTGAGTTTCTACCCTCTGATACTTATCTGTGCTGCACTTACCCCTCGGATCCAGAAGATTCAACCTAGAGCGTTCCTGTTGATGTGCGATCCCCATCGTCGGCTTGGTCCTCGAGTCCCTATATACTCCTTTGCACTTACCTGGTGGCATATACATCTCCCTATGCTCTCACCTGCTGCAGCCCCCTCACCTCGGAACACGCCCCAGCGGTTCTCCCCAGAAACGCAGCTAATTCTGGGAGCACAGTGGATACCTACCACAGTGGGAACTTACCATCATTGCCCCTTTATCCCTGTATTGGTTCAATAAATCTTATAATACTACATCAATGTTCAGCCCATGTGTACAGTCACTCAGACATGGGACACACAGGGTCTCTTTCCAGAGACACCTACCAAAGAAGCCATCTGATGCCTGAGCCGCCTCAGCTGGATTCTCTTATTGTGCAGGAGAAGCGGCTCTACTCCGACCAATAGCCAACTGACTGATCTCCTCATCTCTAAGGGGGCAGCCAGCCATCCTGTGGAGGAAACTAATTTTAGCTGCATGTACCTGGAAACTTCACCGTTTGGTCATGACCCAGAGCTCATGGTCAAAGGTAAGGGATTACATAGATTTACTGGTAAATCAAACCTAAAAAGTCACATAAATAATGAGTTGAACATATATTTGAAAGTACAGCTACTTCACATAGAAAATAGCATATTTCCAAGAAAAACTACATTCACTGTGATTTATATTAGTTTTCAGAATCTTGGTAGGTTAATGCTGTTTTTTTACAAAGTTCAGCTGTCTGTCCTTTCTTGACCGAGATCCAGTCTGACATGGGTATTGCAGCATCTCATCAGGTGTTTCCTCATCAGGTGTTTCGCAGTGCCCCTTGAGGCTGATCAGAGCTGAGTATTTGACCTTGGGTTGAGGCTGTGGTGCTGCTAAGATACTTCCTCTTCAACACATGTAGCTGAGCTTATCTGCGGCATGGACATGCATTTGACTATGCTCCTGTTTGCCTGTCCTATTACTTTTATTTGATTGAGGATACATCCTGTGGATCTGTAGATGACTACACATACATCAGCATTCATACATGTAGTTATTTTCGAATGCCACCCCAATATCATCCTCCCACGGAGCGCATGGCTCAAAGAACTATTTCCGATTGCAAGGTTCATGCCTCTGACGGTTTCTGTGTCTATGGTGTGCATCCACTTCTTGATATTTTTTGCTAATCTTTTACAAATATTGTAGAGGCACAGAAACAACCGAAAGAATCACCCCTAAAATACCACTATAGCACTGTGTTTACCTTTAAAATTGAAGCCCTCCTTACCAGTCACGCCATTCATTCTTAAGACTGGAAAATTATGCTCAGAAACAAACTGTGGCCAAGCACACTTACAAACTAAACCCATATCCCACGGAGACTCTGCATCAAACACACAGATGCATAATTTCCTGTGAGAGCGGGTCACTCATACCTGCAGGTCTCCATACATAAACATTAGACTCCTTTGAATAAAGTGAGCAAATTCAAATTCATGCTCTACCACAGTGAACCTCTATCAGGGGATCAGCATATATCTGTATCACTTTAAACAAAAGTATCCCAGCATGCCCCAGCTTTGTATTTCTTTTTTTTTTTTTGGTAGTGCATCAACACAGAAGCTACCTGTTGTAATAAAAATAGGAGGCCCACTTAAATTTCCCTCTGATATTCCAATGCACACAGACACACTGGTTCTGTGAACGCCTCATGAGTTCATTTTGCACTACCTAATCCCTTTAGCTTCGCTCTCACACAACAAATGCGCTGTATAAATCCATCTGGTCGGTTTCTACACAGCTCTGAACACACATATGTAGAGGCAACCAAACATTCTTAACATCAACAAGCTGTTCATACACATTCACACACATAGCCAGGCTTCCACTATAGCACCATCTCAGTGCAATCCATTCATATCAGAACTCTCTACAGCTACCATAAAATCACTTGGACACTGAGCACTTACTGCTATTCATTTTCTAAGTGGAGAGCAAGCCGTATCGTTTTCTCTCTATCTCTCTCTCGTTCATCCTCTGCTATAGGGCTCAAGACTGCTGTGGAAAACTAAAGGCAAATGTTATGGTGGGTTGGTTGACCTGGAAGGGTCAGTCGGGGGTCATCATTCAAGTTTGTTCGGCAGGGATAAAAGCGCTGGAGTGTTCAGACACATGGATTGAGTCAAGGTTGTCATTGGGACACAAAAACATCAATTGGTTGATTAAGGTGAAATAAATTCAGTCTAGGATACTAGGACACCCAGTGGGAAACATCAGACTGCAGGCATTTATTTAAGGATAACTATTTGAGGATGATTATTAAAGCGTCTATAAGAAACAAACAATTCACTATGATACTCATCTGAATAATAGGATACTCTCTATTCCACTTTTAGAAACACAGACACCCTAAAAAATATACATTTGCTTCATTTTCAATTATCAAAAAAAAAAGCTCACTGACCTGACGCATTACATTACCCAATATCGCAGATAAAAGTTTCTCCCATCTGAACTTTCCATTGGTGCCATATTCGGACGGTCCACGTTGGATCCCACTCAAGTTAATGGAATTTTTTTTCATAGTGTGACACCCCCAATAGCCTGGGAGCCTGGTGGTGGTCTGGATGCTGGATGCACGTCTAGGTGACATGTTATCCAAAATGCCTAAAGAATTGCCAGTAATTAAGTCGTAGGGGGGGGGGCATATTTACTGATATAAAAATCCATTTGGATTTTGATATCAGTAACACTTTATCAGACATGCCTATTTTTGTACGGTGGAGGAATCCAGTTAATTTATTGGGAGAGTACAGAAAGACCCATTACAAACAGGACCTAACTAACCCATGTGCTACCGAAAAACCCCAATGTTGCCAGGTTTGCTGTATCTCTTAATTCAAGCGCAGAGGATGGGCAAAGACTTTGCTATTTTTGCACTGTGACTGCAGTAAGACCTCATGCATCCTCCCTGTTTCCCAGCCATTTTCCTCCCAAACAGCTTTTATGTCAAAGTAATAACCCCACATAGGCAGAAACATGGTGCTTTAAAACACCGAATGGAGTGTGATTCAATAGCCCTGCATTTCGCCATCAGAAATGGCTGACATTTTGCTCATAACCTTTTCTGTCATTTTCGCCATCTTGTCTTTGTAGTTTTGCATTTGCGTGAGATGAAAGTGGTAGTTAATGAGTCGCCTCTGAAGGGTGTGAACTGATGAAATGAAAGGGGGGAAGTCTTATTGTGAAGCTTAAATGTGAGGGCAGCCCTCGCATCAGGTATTGTATTTGTACAAGCGCACTTCGCACTTGGAATAATGAAAGCCTGATGCAACCCAGAGAAAGAGTGAGGGAGAGAAAGACAGAAGGAGAGGGAAAAACTAGATTACACCATCACCACATCAGCTGTGTTGAAATAGCATGTGTCCACATGTGGGCTTATGGTATTAGATCTCTTAAAGCTAACCTGATTTGTGTTTCCCCATGGACAGCCTAAGGTTAGGAGTGATTTTCACCAATATGCTGAGAACTATTGTGTTCTTGTAACCATGCAGTCAGTTGAGTATGTTAATGTATCATGAAAGTCACAAGTATTGCATCACCTACTTAATTCAAAGCACATTTAGAACTAGTTGAACGTGTTTCTATGCTAGAAATGAGAAATGGCCTGCAAAGAGCCAGTCCGGTTGCAGAATATCAGCTATAGCAAATCATGGTTTTTGCAAGGAGTTCAATGATTACTGAGACAAAAAAAATCTTAAGCACACCGATCCAACAACGTGCCAATGTACGCTAATGCAAGCTCACACATTCAACCAAATGAGTGGTGCCTAAGAAATTCGATTTTCACAAGGAGAACGACCAATGAAGCAGGCTTTTTTGATGATTTGATTAGGATGTAAAAGAGGCCCTTGGTGGCGCACATCCCATATTTTCATAGCGACTTTGCACGGGAAACAGGAAAGAAATGGCGCACCACAAATTTTTCTCCACATTTTTGTCTACTAACATTCATGTTTAATGTATGAGTTCTTTGATTTCTTCTCTGTCATTGTCTTCTTCTTTTTGGCTCCCCAGTGTAGTATGAAGTGCATCTGTTGTACCATAAACACCATCTTCAGGTAGAGTGCGTCATTGCATCAATATTTCTCCGACCCGGATAAAGAGCACCCTCCTGAGAAGCCATCCAATGATTTTTGCTAATTTTAATTCTGATTGTTGTGTAGAGGCCATTAGGGTAAGATTTCTTCAAGAGTAAAATGCCCATAGAATTTTCCACCGGTGGTAGAGGGTTCGACAGAGTTATTGAAATTGCCCCACTGAAGGGGACTACTCTGTTAAAGATGGTGACTATGTTTCCACAACCATCGATTGGACTGTAAAATTAGAAAACTTCATGCAGAAGAGGCATCCACTGCGGCATTGCCAGACTGAATTCTTGTTACAGTCTGCATCTCTCCTCTCTTCCTTTTTCTTTGTGTTTCCCTCTGTATCTGCTTGCTTCCTTACTTTCCTTGCCATGTGACCTCACAAATATCTATTTGGTTCTTTGCTGCCTTCTCCTAAAAGAATGGTCTCTCATTACATCATTTTTGTGACCCTGGTGTTCCCTGTTTACATCTTCCCTGTGTATATATTTCCATGGTTGGCGTATGCCCAGCACGGGATCATTGCAATACTTTGCGTGTGTTTCTTTGTTTTGTATCCTGTGTTTTGGCATTAAATTACTAATACACTCCGCTTTTGCATTTGACTATATTAATTGTCTCAGCGTGATAATTCTTAGCATTGCTAGTGATGTCATTGTTCACTATAGAGTCTGATTCAGCATGATACAACCCAAATTTATAGCTGAACGGGATGCAGTACGTTTAGTTCCCCCTGTTTGTGAGCTAAAGATTCATTTTAATGATGACTTTTCCAATCATCTCTTCCTTTTTAACAGATAATAACTTAATTCTCAGACTTAACACCTTAACTGAGGTCTGTAACCGCATTGGCCAGTTTTAAGTGAAGAAAAACAAATTTATTTATTCTTGATGATAACCGATTTAGCACTTTTATGACTGTGATCTTATACTAATGTATCTCTAATTTTGGCATATTGTATTGGATTCAAATGTTGTACAGCACCCTGGATGATAGAAATGTGGTTGTGTGGCCTTGCCTTGACTTGTCATTCTGTCAAGTTGCAAGTCTGCGCAGTAGTTTGGAGGACAGAGGGTAGCTACGAGAATTGGAGAATGGTGGACCTGGGCTTTGCCACTTCCAATTCCACTTCATTGCATGTGTCTGTGCATTTTACTGATGTATAATGTTTAGCTTCCCCTCCATTATCCTGGTGGGTGCTAGAAAACAGGACTTGCATTGCTTAACATGTTCCATTTTAGGCTAGGTGATCCAGGAAGAGAGAAGTCCTGAACCTCAGCAGAACCCTGCGACCTGCTGCAGCTGCTACTTAAGGGAGTTTTCACATCTCTGTTTTTTTTTAATTTGGTCTGGACCAAGAGGAACTGCTGATACATTGTTGCAATTGTCTCATTTTAGTCGTCATTCTCACCACACTGATCGCTCAGGTCCATCATACGGGTCACATATGTCATTCCTCGATTGGCTAGAGTGATGTACACATGAAAGGAACAACGTCTGAAGACTGGGGCAACTCGATCAAAATGGACAGACTTCACTGTTTGATTTTGACTCTCGATACGTTTTATATGAGCAGGAATGATAAGCTATGATCAAATGCGATGATCAGAGTTTGACGATGTTGTCGCCACAATTAAACCACTCCAAGACCATCCCCTCAAGCAGGTCTCTGACCACTTTTTTAGATAATCAATAAATATTTTGCTTCAGGATATGAAAAAAAAATCCAAAATACGAAAAACACAATCTGAGAAATCAAGAAATATGTACGTACGCGTACTACATTGTGATTGCAGTAAACTCACCAACCGTTCTGCTGTCCTATCCAGTTGTGATGTTACACGGCGCTTCTGGATCCTGGCACTCCACTCTTCCATTGACAGACAATGGTAAAACGCACTGAATCTTTCATCTTTATCACACCAAAAATGATTTAAATCGTTTTTGAAATCAAGCAAAACATTATGAGCAGATTACCAATAATGTGTCAAAATAAAGGTTAGAGTTAAGATGTTCTAAAATGTTCCACAAGATGTTCCACTTTATAAATGTTATTTCTTTTTTTTGTTTTGTGTTGGTGTTATTTCTAATTCGTGGACACACATTGTCTCACTCGCAAGGTACTGTTTCACATTTGTGTACATATTATTTTGCATTTATTTTACTCTGTTTTTATTGTTTAATTATCATTTATTACATTAACAATGTGTAGATTTAATGATTTTTTGAAGAAAAGTGTCTTTTTTCCGTTTTCCTTTTTTATACAGTTGTTTCTTAAGTGCGTGGATTAGGCATTTTACATGTGAGACGTGCTTTGAGATATGAAAAATTCAGGATATAAAGGCCACCCTGAAATTTCGTATCTCAAGGTATCACTGTACTTGCGTTATTGGGGGCTGTGTTCGCATTTTTTTAAATGGACCTAAAACAGGCATCTAAAACATATTAGTAACACACAAAGAGATCTTTACAAAATGCTAAAAATAATTCACTTGTACACGCAAAACATTTTTTTTTAAATGAGTAAGAAAACTCAATGTCAAGCTAGTTTTTCAGGAACTCTGTTTGCTCAAATTTAGCCACAGAAACATATCGATTGAGCAAAAGATCTGGGTTTGGAAGAGTGCACAGCACTCAGTGTGAAATTTTTCGGATGGGAATCCTTGAGGACTCGTTCCAGCAGTTTAACAGTATATGTCTATGCTTTACTGAGCTAGACTTGCTGTTAGCCTGGCAACAGCTAGTTAATTTTAGATTGTACTGGAATCAGTTTCAAGCTCTAATCAAGTCAGTGAGATTAATGTGTTGTTCCCTAGGAGCAATACAAATCAGTTTCTTTAGAGGTTTCATTTAACTTTTAAGACATGCTTATATAGTCTTGTTATTTATCCAATCTCATTACTCAAAGCCCACTATTCATTTTTAGGAGCACAATGGGGGGACCTCTAAACAGTAACTTGTCCAGACTTTTCATTGTGATGAAGCAAAATGAGGATAATGGATGCTACGCTCTACAATAACCACACGACACAAGATGGAAACAATCTTCTCTCTTATTGGCACATCAAATATTTCAAAGGCTTGTTATGATGTGTTAGAAACAGGTCGCAATATTTCGTTATTAGACTCTGGAGAAGATTACTGTCAAATACTGATGACTGTGTGAGTTACATAGTGATCATGCTGTTTGGAAAACATGCCAAGGATAGTTTTCTCTTGTATATAAAGATATGTCTCATGAACTAATGCTTTAAAACAATTCTTTGTTCAGTGAATGTGTGTGTGTGTGTGTGTGTGTGCATGTTTGTTTGCATGGCAGATGGATTCCTTAGGCTTTCTGTCCCTGTGGTCTGGTACAATCCATTGCCTCAGGTCCTGCTTTTAAGCTGCGTTTCATTATTGCTGTGATTGTGAAATAATACACACCCAGAGAGTGCACAGACACAATAATCAGGATGGAAATAAAAACAATAAATAAATTCAATGCTATATTAAGAATATATTTATATATAGTACTGTGCAAACATTTTAGGTAGGTGTGGAAAAAATACTGTGACTTCAGAAATGAAGTCTAAATAATGTTTGTTTATTTTTGTAAATTTGCAAAGTGAGCGAACAAATTCTGGATTTTGTAGGATTATCGTCATGTGTTGTATTCACCAAACAAGTTCTAATGATCTTCAATGTCCAACGTGAACTGAAACAGCGGTGTAGGAGGCTTACAACTAACAGTACAGTTTCTTGTTATGGCAAGATTGAATGCAGCAACTAGACACAAGGTAGTTTTATTGCATTAGATAAAAAATCGGGTTTCAAGGTCTGCTGTTGAAGCTCTTTTGAAAACGCACAAACATACACGCAACGTTAAAGATCATTGACTCAGTGGTCTGGCAATAACACATCAAGCTAATTACCTTTCGAAAAAAGAAATGTTACACATAAAAAAAACATCTACTGTCCGGAGATGTCTGGCCAGAAGTGGTCTTAAGCCTTTCTTCCAACATAGGAACATTGCCAAGCGACGAAAGTATGCACCAGCTCAAAAGGTTTGCACAGTATTGAAGTATTTTTATTTTATTAGACCTTGCTTGTGGACAATGTGTGGCAAAAAATATTGCAGAGGTCATGAGTTTGTTTTCCAGGGAAAGCTAGCACTAGTAAAATGTGTTTGTTTCTTTAAATGCTAGCTGCTCTGGGTAAAGCGATCTGCCTATCGAACGCAAGACATTTATTCATTGATTACTTACCAAAAGCAATTTCACCCGAGGCATTCAAAGTGGTCAAGCAGTGGCCAACCTCAAACTGGATGAGGTGATGTCATTCCACAACATTGCACATACTGCACAATCTTGCATAAAACAAAACCCTGGATGGAAACGCCAAGAAGTGCATACATTTGTAAAATGTGCTTTAAAAAATATTTTTTGATTTAAAAAATATTTTTATCCAGTAACAAAAATATGCTTAACTTCAATGGAAACCCATTTACCAAATAAATTCCATTCAATGGGAATGCATTTTTCTGTTGGAACTGGGAAGTGATGGGGCAGCATTAATGGACTAACCAATAGACCAATTTCTTTGCACAACATCTAAAGTGTTATTTTGGTTATTCTAAACTTTCTTAGCCAAAGTCTGTCATCAAAGTGGTTCTGTAGGATCACCTCCCATAACTGTCTTCATCAGCTGCGTTCCCAAAGAGCAGTTTCTCGGCTCCAAAAGCAAAATGACATAACTGTGTGTATTCTGTTTCGTCTCCATATTCTAAGACACAACTAGGTTATAAACAAAAAATACCTTCTCCTAATGCAGCAACTTCTATTTTTCGATTGATAAATGTGGCACCAGTTTATCAGGACGTGACGACTTTGTTCTCTTGGACTCGTTGGATAGAAAAGGTGCTTTAATAGCAAATATTTTATGGGATTTTCCAGTTTTGTGCATAAACTTGGCTACAAGGCTATCGTTATGTAAACAGTTAGTCGATGGGAACTAAAAGAAGGGCTTTATGGATTGAGACCAGTAGGCATACATGGTCAGGGGGCCAAGGTTGTTATACCCCTACCTTAGAGAAGGAACCTCCTGTGTTTTTTTTTTCTTTGTGACTACAAAGAGGCACGACCTTGGTTTATTATTTCTATTATTTCATAGAAAGGATCACGATCTCCTCCTTACAAATCAGCAATGTTTTCCTGCATGTTCTCCCCTCCAGTATTTAACCGTATCTTGGTCCGCTTCAGTGAGGTTCAAGACATTTCTCAGTTTGATAAATCTGAAAAACTAAAAACAACCTTAAAAAGATCAGAATACTTTAAGAATTTTTTAGTGCTGTCAATCAATTAAAAAAAAAAATATTCACACTTTTTTTTTGCAATTAATCGAGATTAACTTTTTGAATATGTAAATGTAAAATATTTACAAAGAAACTATTTATTTTCAAAGTCTGATTGTTTATTGATTTTTTTTAAGGATCCCAGTTTAATGATCACAAAAACAAGTAATTTAAACACAAAATACCCTCATTAGGAAAACCTGAATAACATAAGACTTCTCCAAAGGAGGAGGAATAAACTAAACTACATGAACCATTGACCAGGCACAAACTCACTAAAGTCACATTGCGTTTCATTACTGCGATCTGTTGTGATCAAGAATGGAATACATACACAGGATAACACAAAGCACCCAGGAGGGATAATGAAAGTAAGTAGGAAGCCAGACAGAAAGGAACATACAGCGGGCAAACAGAATGAGTGATCATGTGACGGAGCTCTGATCACATGATCAAGGTGGAAGGTAAAACATAGAGAAAACTACGAAATGTGAGAAAAGGCAGAAAATAAAGGCATGAATAAATCCTTGGTCTTATCCATACTTATTTACACGCTGAACACACAGAAATACAAAAAAAGTGTTAATTGCATTCATTTTTTTAACACGTTACATATTTCATATTAATACTATGCATCAATATGGTAATTTTAATAGTACTAGCTATTGTTAATAATAAATAATAATAATAATAATAGTCCCTGATGTAATTAATGTTAATATTCACAAACTGTTAGCTCTTTGCCTGTGATGTAATAGTGAGAAAGTATTGGCAAAAATTGCTGTTAAGAAAAAAAACTAGAGGCACTCACATGACTAAAGGTTACAGAAATGTATTTCAGTCCCTAAACATTTCACGTCTGTTCTTCTCACACTCCGGCTTCCTGTCACAGGGGTTCTCACTCTCCATAATGGGAGAAAATATACATTGGTTGGAGAAAAACAAGTGGCCTTTGCTCGATGCGTTTGTGAGAGAGAGTGTAGCGTTTCATGATGTTTTCAGTGAAGCTATTTATAAAGCTTGAAGATGAGGGGCTGACCTGTGCAGTCTCGCTGGGGACAGAAAGTTCATGGGAATCATGTGAAATCCTGTAGTCACTTCTTCCGTTCACACATAACTCTCTAGCCCTTAGTGTCTCTCTCCTTTACTCCTTTCCTTCATCTTTGCTTTACTTTACCCTTCTCACAGTGTACAAACACATTTGGTTTGAATTGTGTTCACGTGTATGTTCAAGTATGTTGACTATTAGTGGTGTGCCTTTAATTATTTAGCCTCCAGCAATACACAGGGAGTATAGACTGGACCTCACATGTCTTGTGTACTAATTAGAAACTCTCTCTTAAAACACAGCAGCTCCTCCTGATGCAACGCTCTGTCTCTGTTAGCAACCAGCCAATGATCAAAGGAACAAATGAATTATTGCTGAATTATTTGAAATATTTAATAGGATCCTAATTTGGACAACATCTTATATGATTTTACAAGGTTTAAAACTATGCAGCACGACATTGATTCAAAAATTAAGATTTACACCACACTCTGCTAAACAAGATTTACATACACCCATTTATAATAAACAATGTTTGTAAGTTATTTAAATAAACTAACTATTGAATGAATTTCTTTTTTAAATGGTTTTGTATTGAATTGTCTTATAGATCATAAATCAATTCTTAGATGTTATCTCAATTTGAGTCACATATGCTAGACAGCACTCACTTATTGTTATTGTACGGAGTGATTTTTATTGTTATATATCAGAATCAAATAAATATGCATCAAATCATGCAGCTTATTGAGGAATGGTGGTATATTACATTTGATACAGCTGACATATTTATGCGATTTTATATATATTTTAAAAAAGTCTACATTTCCCATTGAAATCAATAGAAGAGAGAGAAGCCAATTTCAAACAAGCATTTATGAACCACATGCTGAGTGAAGACACTCTCTCCTGCTTTATTACCATGGGTTTCTTTTCTCCTGCACCTTTTCAATCAGTTTTCAACACATTATATTAAAACACATAGACCAGTGATGTTTAGCCCATGAGATTGCAAGTTCACACGAAACAGAAAAGAGCCTTAGCAAGTTTAATTCAAGAGAGTTGGTTTTAAGTTTACTTTATTTATTTATTTATTTATTTATTTATTTATTTATTTATTTATTTATTTATTTATTTATTTATTTATTTTTTGTGTATATCCGTACTATCGAAATTAATATTGGCCTAAATAGCACCCACTGACTTAAAAAAAAACATGGATCTTCATGAGAGTTCAACTTCGGCACCTTTTCCTTCAGTTTTCACCACACTGTGTCAGATTTTAGTTCACTCATCGTTTTCGAGACCTTAAGTTCACACCAAAGCAGAACAGACCCTTAAGGAGTTAAAAGCAAAAGATACATAGCTAAAGAAACTCCTTTGGAACAACCTCTGTCAAATAGTTTGCAGTTCAGATACAATCTTCAAGCTTAAAATAATTTAGGCCATGACTACACATACCCGTTTTTTTTTTTGTTTTGTTTTTTTTTTTCAGTTCAAACATGTTCTTAAAAAAAACAACACACCAACTTATCAATTTTGGATAAACTTAACAACCCAGTATCATGAGTTAAATATTACATCCCATCATCAATGTCAAATTTGTCCAGTGTTTAGGGCCAACTTAACCCAGAATCCTGGTTTAAATATCAACCCAAGAGGGTCATTTAGTGTTTGAATCAACTTTAACAACCAAACATCTTGGGTTAAAATCAGCTAGGTCAAAAAAAGCGAAGTGGTGAGGTCAACTTAACCCCAACAACCAAGATTAAATATTTGAAACCAGAAGCTGGGTGAAATTAACCCAGCATTTGGGTCAACTTAACAAAATTTTGGATTTAATATTGTAGCCCAGCAGTTAGGGCAAATCTCAAAACTCAGAGACTGGTTCAAGTTAACCCAGCATCCTGGTTTAAATAGGGTAACTCAGCAACTGGGTCAAATTAACCCAATGTTGGGATCAACTTAAGCCAGCATACTAGTGTAAGTAATGCATACCAGCATATGGGCTAAATTAGCCCAATGTTCAGGTCAACATCTTCAGTTTAATTTTGCAGCCCAGCTGCAAAGTCATATTAGCCAGCATCCTGGTTTGATTATTGTAACTCAGCATTAACTTACTATGGTAACTGGCTCAAATTAGCCTAGTGTTTGGGTCAACATCTTAGGTTTAATATTGCAGCCCAGCAGCTAGGCTCAAATTAGCCCATTGATGGAATCAACATCAATGCATCCTAGAATAAATATTGCATACCAGCATGTGGGTAAAATTAACCCAGTGTTTGGGACAACTTATCAACCCAACATATTGGGTTTAATATTGCAACCCAGTAACTAGGTTAAAGGAAACAAATGTTGGGGTCAACTTAACCCAGCATCTTGGTTTAAAAATTGTAACACTGCAGCAGATCAGATTAACCCAGTGTATGGGTCACTTTAACAACCCAACATCTCGGGTTTAATATTGCAGCTCAGCAATCCTGGTTTAAATGTGATAACTTGGCAGCTGGGTCAGATTTTAACATCCCAGCATATTTAAATAATGGGTCATCTGCCCATCCCCAAAAGATGAAAAATGTTGAATAACGCAAACACGAGTGCCACCAGATATTTCTTCTAAAAGCTGCAATTTCCAGCTTGATTTGAAAAGTTTGATGTGCTTTGGCTTTATCTAGCATCATTCAGAAAAGATCCGTTGCTCTAATGCTCTCAAATGTACTTTCACTAAATGACCCTTCTCTCTCCCTATATCTCATTTCATGCGTGATTACACTTGTGATGTAGATTTTGGCTTTGTTTAATTACACCAGGGTCAGTCGGATCTCATTGAAAAAATTGAAACACATTTTGTCTAAAAGCTCCTTAAAAAGCTTGATGGGTCTCTTGCATTCTCACACAAAAACCCTAATCCCATCACTGCAACAAATAAAACTCCTTAAATCCAGCCTTTAACAAGCCTTGGGCATGTTCGGAATGGAACAAAAGCTGGATTCTCTTCATGAGTTTATGTTTGTGCATGTGTGCAAAGCTGAGTTTGAGATTGCCAGCTGTTGCAGGATTTTTTTCCGAACAAATGGGAGAGCGAGTCTTCACTGGAAAGCCAATGTCTTGCCAGTGGTTCATTTCCTTTCCCAGAGCTGTGTGTCAAAGCTGGAACTTCAGATTTCAGTTACAGCAGGGGTTGGAGATTTTGGAGTCAGTCATGTTTAAATATGTCCATGAAGTGCTGCAGTTTGTTTGCACAACTGCCAAGCAATTAGTGTAACTCTTCATTTCACTGTTGTTCTCCTTTTACCTCCAGAAACCCACTTGTATCCTTTTGCTTCGCTTAGTCTTTTTATATTTGACTTCTTACTTTTTACTAACATTTCTAGTATTTTAGTCTTGTTCGGTTTAAGACAAAAAGTTTATTTATGTTTTATTTCTTTTCGTTCTCTTTGTTCCTCTCTCTGATTATGTATGCGTGACCAGTTAATATGCTACATTGGCTGTAACCCAAAAAGCGCAGATTGAACAAACAGCTGTTCATAATTACTAATAAAGCAAAGCAGAACACAACTGCCCTTTTCTCTTCCTCTCATGTGCTTTCATTTTCTGTATGAAAGCTTCAAAGAGATCTTTCAACAACACCAAGTTGACATCATTTGTTAATGTTTTTTGTTCCATTCTTTAGAGCAGAAATTATTGTTGGTGATATCCTGTATGTTGAAATGGTCCTGTAAGCTGAGTTCATTGATTGTTGGAATGGACTGTTATTAATAAATTAAAAACTTAATATATTTATTAAAAAACTTGAATTTATTATTTTTCAAGTTAATCTTCTTCATTTCCCGTAGGATGCTTAGGAATTGTATAGAATGAAAGAAGGTAACATCTTTTCAAAAGATTTTACATTTCACAGTGTACCAAAACCATCAGGGATTATATACATTGCCTATGCATTTTATATAATTCCAAGGCACATGCACCAAACCAGCATGGCTACTCTAGCACCCTGCACATATTGGTGGACATTTCATGAAGTTCATTTGCATATTAGAGTGTGCGACCTCTCACCCTATGTGCACTGGAGATTCCCATGACACCAAAAGGGAATAAGCGTGTTGGAAAATGAATGAACTAATTATTTCTTTATTATTATTATTTCATATCAACAAGTAATTCTATGTAGAATATATGTAGAAACATATATGAAAATAACATTTAATGGTAAATGTGTCAGGGATTCAGTGTACACAGAAGAGACACAGCCAACCAACAAATCACACTCCCATCAAGTCACGTGAATACAATCAATCCATCACCCAAACAGAGCCATCAGGGTTACCGGTAACACTACTCCTGAACAATGCGTAATTTAATGTGGATAATTCATTATAAAAGGATGCTCTCTAATCTACTTTATAGCAATACTGACGTCCTAAAAAAATAAATTTGCTTTATATTGAGTAATCAAAAAGCTTATGCATGTGAACTCTCCAATCTGGTGGCTGAAGTCGCATTATGTGATTCGATATTACAGGTCAAAGTTCCTCCCAGTTGATTTTCAAGAATTCTGGCTTCTGCTTTCATGTTGCCAGCTGCGATCCCATTCATGTCAATAAGTGTCAATTTTTTTCCTAGTGTTACTACCCCATTAGAAGGATCCTCCTTGCACCTCCTGAGTTGTCAGACCTACTGATCATGTTACTTCATGGCATCCACCATCCTGGACCACTCCGCTGTGTATCTTCAGGGTTTTCATTCACTTCTCCATCTTCATCTTAATTCCACTCACCTGTGACTCCATCTCCATTCATGTTGTGGGCTCCGCTGTGCCTTAGAAACATTGAGTTTTGTTCCCTTTTCTATTTATTCCCTTCTGTGATGTGTTAAAGCCTGTAAATAAATCTGTATATAGTTGAGTAATCTGGTGTCCCTTCTCCTCCTCTTCACCATATGAACTGACCTTGTGAGTGCCTACAAGTAAAATAAACCCTGTACATTTAGTTGCTAGAATATTTACATTTACTGACTTTTCTTGCAAACATGTTTTTAATTTTCTCAGACACGTTTGGTGTTGTGCTTATTCATTTATTTTTATTTAGTCCTCATAAACATTGTGACACTTCTACATTAGTGTCTCTTTCATATTCTTCCCCAATTATTCCTTTAGTTTAGAGACGCCATATTTGATTAGTCTTGAGGTGAAATCTATTAGATGAATGAATTCATTGTTTTGGTACAGCATAGGATGGATGTCTTGCATCAGTCTGATGTGTTTGTTTGAGTATATAACATTCTGCAGAGCTACTGCCGTCTCATGAACAGCTGCTCAGCTGTGAAATTTCATCTGTCATTGGTAAACATTCCTTTCACTCCCATTAATCCCGAGGATGTGCTGAAAACAATCGAGTGTCAGAGGCATCTTGGAAATCAGACTCCAGTATAGTTTTTTTTTTCTAACAGTTTATGCTGAATTTTTGTTAACAACGAGTTAATTGTTGGATATCACTATGTTTCGAAGAATTGCAAACTGCACACAGTATGTGTTGAAACACCATAAATGATAGAAAATCATTTGTTTGCTTTCTCCTTTGAAAGCAAACATCGAATGTATAGTATGATTATTATTTAACCAGAAGAGAAGAGCATCACAAGAGAATTAAATTCTAAGCCTATGTCTTGGTTTTTATGAAAATAGGGATTTTTCTGTGTGATTGTGCTATTTGTCCACATGTAAATGCAGCATTGTTTTCATGTAACCATGCCAACGGCCAAAGTTAGTAATTTTGAAAATGTTAGGGACAATCCGCACAGCAAAAACAGGGTTTTCCACTGTGTTGGAGACTGAATTTGTTGTTGAATACTTTGCTTGTGGTCAATTTACAATCTACAATGACCAAATCTAATGGCGGCCGAAACAAAGACTGTGCTACCATGACTTACAGCGTGTATAGGACTGCAAGCAACCACGGTATAACCATTTCCAGGTCATCGGTAATGACACATTTGGCCTTACCTCGATGCAGACTTAATTTTGTATTTATTATATTGCACCATAATCAGCTGTTAGAGAGCCAATGTCCCAAAAGAGACACAAAAGAGCTCCTTCTGTTAAAAGGCTCATCCATGCACCTCTACAATTGTCATATCTATGGTTCAGACATGCTGACTCTCCATGATAGCTCCTAGTTTCCTTGGTTTCCCAACGTCTAAAATGTGTCTCTTCTAAATTCACTTCATCATCTACATCAGATAATCCACTGCTGCTACTCACCAGATCATCGTCAATCCCGTCATCATCTCTGGAGTCATCATGGGTTCTCTGGTCCCTGGCATCTCCTCACATTGGCTACGTTCTACATCCGCTGTCTCCAGAATCTGTTTGGAGGTCACTAATGTGTATTGTATGCGCAAAAACAGAGCCAAAGCACCATCAAAAGGAATTTGAATGATATCCGTCCTCTAAGAGATGATACATCCTTGGTTAACCTTCCCTTTAAGGGCCATCACGCTTTTTAAATCCTTTGTATTCAGTTTCTTCCTCCAGCCAACGTGACATCAGCTTAACCACATTAATTTTACAGAATAGACTAATGTATGACATGTATGAATTGCTTGGTACAGGTCTTCCTAATTCATAGGAGCATATTTTCAACACTTCCCCTTAGTGCTTGATTTCAATGTAAAGGAAAGGGCTATGGGGTAACGGCAAGTGGGATAAATGGAACTCAGCAAAAAACCTGTTGAAATCTTTGATTAAAATTTTCCTTGGAACACTTTAAATAGTCTAACAGCGTGAACAGATCGGTATTTGAAGAAGATTCCGTTAAAAAAATACACTAACAATAGATTGTTTAAACAAACAAACAAAAAAGTTATTCAGCTGCAAAGTAGTAATGTCTTTTTGAAATAAACATGCTGTACATTTAAACATTGTATCTATATGTTTAAAAAAACTTATTATGGGAACCTATTTAACCTTATTTGCAAATTAAATTTTATTGAAACTTTAAGTACAAATCCCTACATGGATCCCCTGTCATCTGCCTGCTTAGGACAACATGTTTTGGCAAAATTGAGGAATCATATTTTGAATAAAATGGCTTTAACTTCCTGTCTTTGTTAAGATTAAAAGGAGTGAGGTTTTTAAAAGTAATTTTTTGTGCTAATCGTGCAAAATGTTGCCAATGTATTGGATTAACATTTGCCAGTTCACTTTTGACAATATTGATAACCTTTTTGATATTTGTGTACCTAATTCTACTTGGCTGTGTCAAACTGCTGAACATGTTCGGACTGCTCAAGGATTAGCATAGCTTTACCATCAACCCCTTCCCTGGATTTCCAGCCTCAGAGCCAGTGACTGACCCCATTCAAGATCAGTAGCCATCACTGCAGTTACTAATGTTATCTGATAAGCAATGTCAGCCTGGCATAGCACAAATCAAATTAGCATAATAGCTATGGAGTGCTGAGATGCTATCAGTCCGCGGTGGATTAATGTTCTACTATGAAGAGTGGCTGTGAGTTCTGAATCTGAGTGCTGGTGTCTGGGGCAGAGTAATAGCCACCAGATGTGCGGAACCATTTTGGAAAAAGAATGAGTGAACCAAGGGATAAATAAACAATGTTAATGCCTCACTTCCTGTCACCCACAAACGCTTTCTGGGAGAAATAGAAGGAGAGAATATGAAGAACAGCATTTCTTTAGTTAATCACTGTGCCCACTTACTGCTGCCGCAGCACATTTCAAAAACTGAAGGAAGCCCAAATTGCACATTTTTCACTGAAAGTTACACAAAGCCGATGAAAGTTCAACACAATTTATGACAGCAACTGAAACTATTGATTGTTTGCCATGAATTAAAATCAAGCTTGCGGAAATAAAAGAAGTTTTAAGAGCCTCAAACTGAATTGAATTAGATGAGCTAACAATTTTGGTGGCATTGTGCTTTTATGGATGGCTGGCAGCCTCACTTTATGTTCAAAAGAACATAAGCCATGCTGATGAACAAATCAGGGGAAATACCCATTATCTTTACTGTATGTTGCCCATGATAACCTGGATTTTTGTTTTCTTATATATTTATATTTTGTTTTAAAGACCTTGATATGATTTAACATTTCACATGCCGTGCTGTTGCTGTTGACCTGTGAATGTCTGCTAAAAAAAAAGCAAATGCTGGAATATACTGCTTTCCGGAAACTCTTACCAGCAGGGTCACTGCTGGCCAAATAGGTGCCCTAGGAGAAACCCCAAAATGTGGCCAACACACAAATTCACTAAATGTGTTTGTTTCCCTCAAAAAGCCAAGTTCAGGATTGTATAACTCAAAAATGAACCAGCACAAAATACATTTTGGATGCTGACGATCAATAATACTTTCGATAATGATAAATACGTGCTAAATACTTACTAAAATAACTGAAGACTAAAAAGCAGCATCAGGCAGTTCATTATACTAAATTGAATGCAAACAACATTTCGCATTCTGGCCATTCCAGAACATTCTACCTGTTTTCCAGCATAAATGCCTAAAAAGTAGATTTAGGGTCGTTTTATTGAAAAATCCAGCCTCCCTTCAACTTCAAATTTGTTTGCAATATCTCCCAAAAATTCAGATATTGAGTGAAATCTATGATGTTGAAGGTCTTTGGAGCTGGTCTGTGGGTTGACTGTGACTGTTCTCACAATCCTTCACCTCTGTTATCTGACATTTTTCTTGGTCTGCCACTTCGGACCTTAACTAGAACTGTAAAATGTTCCTGACCAGAGGGCTTCCAAGTGCTGGTGTTCATGAACATATTTCAGTCATTAACGCACAGTATTGACAGAAAAGATGTTTTCCACTGTACTTGATTTATAGTTATTTAGAGCAATAATCAACCATGGCCTCAGTCCATTAAAAAAAGGTTAATCTATTCACAAAATGCTTTCCTTTCTGAGTTTTTTGGGGACCAAAGTCCAGAGGGTGTTGCATAGTGTTTGTTAAATACAATTCATTTTGACCAGAGTTTTCAAAACTGCGTGGTTACATAATAATGGTGCTGCATTTACGTGTAGACGGACAGCAAAACCCTGAAGATATTTTCAAAATAACTGGGTACGGGTGGACAGGGCCTTAGATGTTGGTGGGGACACTGGGGACACAAATGAAGGTCACATAGGTTTTGGAGGTGATAGATTGAATTAATCTAGCTTCTGGCACAGAGTGATGGAGAGCACGTACACATACACACTGTAGGCTACACAGTGGACAACAGTATAAACAGACACACTCATGTACACACACGCTCACAAACGTGATGAACAGCCCTGGAGACAGTGACTTGATGAAATTGGGGAAGTGTCATTTTTAAAAGAGAGGCCATTAATAATAAACATGGGAAATTCTTGGCTGATGCATTTAGACCCCCAGCCTTCCACAGTCACGCAGATCTATTTCCATATCGAGCTGTTTTATGTCCTTGTTTAGTTTTTTTTTTTACTTTTTTTAACAATTGAATTGTTCAACTGAAAATCTGTTTTAAGGAAAATTTAAATTAAAGTTTAAGGTTTGTGTTAGAGTTTTTTACATCTGAAATAAATTGAGGATTGCAGTCGATGAAAGAAAATGTGAAATAATTATTCAATTTACTTGTTGTTCATGGAATTACAAAGGATGAGTTAGAGCTTGACTCATGCCTTGTTACTTGATGTTCATTAGTTTGTCTACAATAAACTAAGACTCAAATGAGTTACATTGGAAATTAGCCACAATTCCATCAGCTTAAAATCTTCCAAACAGCAAGAGAGCTGAATCACTTTATGGAAATAATATAGTGATATAACTTTGACTGAATTTATTTGCTTTTATTAAGCATATTGGTACCTTGTCAGAATAGAATGTGAGCAATGAAAATATTTGTAATGTATTGGATGTTAATTTATTTAAAATCATGCTTGTGTTATTTATTTTTGAATTCATTTTCTCAGCCATATTTTTGTTTAGTTCTATTAGCAAAAATAAAGTCAAATTGGTACATTGTGATATATATATATTGCACTGTTCAAGGCCACACATGGCTTTTTAATATAATATTTGGCACCAATAAACAATTAAAAGAGTCACTCTGTGGCTTCTCAGAACTAGTGGTTAGCAGGTTCGATGAACATGCTACTGCAGGGAGGGTGCAGGGGTACTCCGGGGTGGCTTCACCCTGTTTGATACAGTGACGCGTTTCTTGACCAAAGGTATGGGATCCCGCTGTGCTGGTGCATCCGCCGTGCTCTGGTCTTTGGGATTACAGGATATACAGCTTAGTTCTAACCCTAATAAATCATACCTAAACACCTTTTTTTCCAGGTCTGTGTGTTTAAGCAAGGTTGGAACTAATCTTTTTATGGTTGAGGTCCCTCAGGAAATCAGTTTGACATTCCATAATATATTTAAAAGATGGCAATAATTCATCAGGATTTGGCTCAACAGACCTGCTTTCTTTGATATGGAAACATTTTTTAATCGTATATTCACTGTGCTTTAGAAGGTTCAAACTCAGACACTGAATTAGATCATAAAAAGTATATCATAGTCAATGTAACAAAATATATAAGACAAAGAACACAATGGTGAACAGGCCCTGAACTGGTGTATATTACTAGACCCTAAAGTTGCATTGTCTCATTAGAAGTCGCATTTGTCTTGTAAAAAAGAAAAAAAAAACAGTGCAATGGTGCGATAGACACAATGTAAATTTATCACATATTGCATTGCAAGGGGGGGGCTGCTTCTGAGTCATTGACTGCAGTTGTTTGGCACATAAAGCTATTTAACGTTGTTAAATGGCCAATCAAGTTGGAATGACACGACACACCTATTGTTTAATTTGGATTTCCAATATATTTAGTTTTACAAAAAAATATATATTTTTTTTGTTCTGACTTAATTGGCAAGGTAATTCAAATTAAAATGTAAAAAAAATTAGCAATCAACTTTCAGGTTAATTTTACAGAACCCTAGAAGTGAAAAGAAGGCATACCCTTGTGAGTACAAGACCTGTCTTATGGCTTTTGTTTTTCAAAGTCCTGGTACAGGATTTGTATATGGTTTAAATACTTTGTTTTTCTGAATTTTATTTTGTCTCAACACTTTTGATTTTTGATATAATACATAAAAAGTGGATAAAATGCTCAAAAAAGTCCCCAGTCATCTAAGGGTTAATCTAATTGCATGTAGTCCCACTCTATGTGGGCTAAATTTTTTTTTAAATAATTCTATTGAGCTTTTCTTGGGGTGAGGGGGTTCCCTCTTTTTTATATGGTAGGGGAAACACTGAGCCAAAAATTTACGTAGTGTGGCACAGGTTATTAACCTGGCTATGATCTGTTATGCATCGTAATTGGGCCATGAAAAGCTGGTTGTTAAGTCAGAGTTAAGCAAGAAAAGCTGCTTCATGTGTGATCAGGATCTGGATCCTGGACTTTCGTAAAGTCTTTCAAAATGAAATGTATTCCTCCTTGCAGATTTCATCATTTCTTCATACAGAGTTAACTGGAGGCTTCAAGAACTTTGACTTTTGATACAAAGAAGCCGATTCTTTTGCATCATCTAACAAAACTATGATATGAGTGAAAAGACTGCACTTCTTTTCATGTACATTTTTGAATGTTCTGGCAGACCTCTGGTTGAAGGGGAGGGTGTCTTCGACAGACACACAGCGAGCAGGGTTTCTGCCATCTGTAGGACATCAAAGCAAAGCAGTTTGCTGAGTTTACAGGAGACGTTGAATAGAAGATAAAAAGCTGCCTATAGAGAGCATCTTTTTCTTTCCTTTCCTTTTTTACCATTTGTCTGTGTTTACATGTCTTCTTTTGACAGCAAAGAGTTTCCAGTGCAGGTTGTCCTTTCGGGTTCCCTCCAAATGAGGTAGAAGACAATGACAGCTCACCCTTTCCTCTATCACAGCTAACACCTCTGACATCGTTAACTGGATTTCTTAATTTTTTTTCCTTTGACTTTTCAATGTCTTTTTTTTATTCTCTCATTCATGGTTTTTCTCAACTGACTGTCAGTCGTTCTCTCACTATCAGACATTCACAGGCAGTTATTTTCTCTACTCTAAGCCAAATCAGCACACATTTTCTCTTTTTCTCTCTGTGTTTTGACCTATTTTACTTTTTATTTTGAACTTTCTTAATAACGCACAATAAAATAGTGTCTGATTTGAGTGACTTTAGAAACTTGAGATAGATATCAAAGTAAAAGGGTATATTTTGGGATGGAGTTTGGGGCTGATCAGCGTTACCTGGTGCTACTCATCAGCCTGCAGACATTTACCAGCTGCGCCATCAAGCTGCGCTCATAAAAACATGACACAGCCAATGAACAGGGAGTGACAGAGATAAACGTGTGAGAAAAGGTGGAATATTTCCCTCCGCTGGGAGCAGCGGATGGACGGCGTGAGAGCCACCGGAAGCCAAAGGGGCTCATGAGGTGGCCCCCGACCGGGTCTAGAGTGTTGCCATCTGGCTACTTGATTCATTGGAGCTAGGGTGGATTCCCGTCCCCTGCATGAGCGTGCCGGGCAGCAAATATTCAGACAATTAGTCAACAACTGGGTGCATGGATCCAGTAAGACCGGAGCATGGCGGAGGCACCAGTACAGCGGGACCCCATACCTCTGGAGACACCCCGGAACACCCAATTCTGGAGCCTGGGTGAAGGTTTTAATAGCCCAACAAATGAAAAAAATTAAACTGTTTTTATACAAAAAAAAATAATAATAATAACAATGAACTTTTAAAAAAGGCTAAAGCTCTTCCTTTGTGAAACATGTATGTTTTCAGCAGGACAGAAGACTTGGTTTTGATTCCGGTCGATTTCTGCCGTTTTTTGATAGTTTGGTCACTATGGCGGACTACTTTCTTTTACTTGGGTGGAGTTGTCCAAAGTTTATGAATCATGATTTGGAATGTGCTCTCAGGTTTTGAATGTAGAATGTGCGTTTGCAGAAACTGTTGAGCTTAGTCTGTTTTCACATCTGCATTTTGTGTGAGCCTGGCTCGTGTCCCTCTAATGAAGATAAAGTGTTTCCTGGATCATTCTTTGCTCTCTTTCTGCTATTCATCTCCTTCGTGTATTGTTTTGGGCTGTCGTAGTTCCAGCAGAATGCATGATGTCAACCTGACTTAAGCTCCCCTCACGTTTCTGGCAAAAGCGGACCACCACAAATCCAATTAGATTTACATTACAGAGATGCATTATCCTTAGAACAGAAATTCAGATGTTGAAAAAAATATTGAAACATGCAGAAGATTGATATTAGCCTCTAAGAGCTTTTATTACTGCTGCCATTTATTTCCCGAAAATGAATGGGTCCATCATGCCCCCATTAAGGAGTATGCCTCTTTTCTCTTCTCTCCATAAAAAAAATTAATTGAAAATTTCAAATTGCAAACTGAAACAGGCTGCTAGAACCAGCGTTTGTGTCTGTAAACCAATACACTGAGAATTTTACAAGAACCTTGCTTTCCGGTTCTCATTGTGATGTGTATGCACATTCAATAACATCTTTAGGGAATGGAAAAAGAAAGTCAGGCTGACATGCCACTGTGCCACCCACAGAGTTTGTTACCTTTATCAACATCTAAGATTCCCAATGAATGACCCCTATTACATTTGCTTATGTCAACGTTGTCCTAAACTGAATACTTTGCATCACATTGGTCTCAAGAGAAAGTACCTGTAGAGAACAGATGAGCACAACACAAAAACTTCTAAGCCACAGTTTGTGTAAATATTAGGCCCTCTTGAAGCAGCACTGGACACCTTTGGTGTAGACGAACACACAGAGGTCATGGGACTTCCTGCACAGAGTCCATCCCATCACCCACTCAGTTCACCAAAGAAACAAAAGGGCAATAATGGATCATTTTCTTCCCAAAAGATAAGAGAAAAAATGCACATATGTTTATTATTACTTTAATCACAAACTAAGTTTAAGTTTAGAAGTACTAGACTTCCCAACCATTCCTTGAAAAAGTTAACCTGTCTGGGGATTTGTTTGTGAATTTTTGCTTTAATAAATTATCTTTAAAAATGATCTTTATCTTTTTATGGCAATATATATTTTTAGTACAACCCCAGGTTCTTTTTATACACATATTTTTTCTACTAAATTAAATAATAATGCCACAATAAACCTGAAACTGTACGAAAAAAATCTGATCATTATATTTTGCCATTTTTGTACTGCAAAAATCTCAAAAAACAAAATCGTTTTACAACAAAAATCTAAGGGTTTGAGAAAGAATGCAAATTATGAATCCTGCATAAAAAGAAAAGACAAGGTCAAAATGTAAAAAATTGAATAAAAACACAACCTATCTCTCCTAAACCTTACACACTGTTAACATTAAACACTAACACATTAAACATTTTTTTTTTTCGTGCCAGAACTTTGAAAAGCCATTTCACAGGTCTTGTACTTCCAAGTGCTGTCCCTTCTTTTTCTAAATGGCACTGATGGCACCAATCTTGGGTCTGTAAAATGAAAGAGAACCTTGTAAATTATGTCACAGTTCTTGCAATGTTCATTTAAAAAAAACAAATACCAAATAACCTTTTTGAAATCTACACATTATATTGGACTTCAAAATTAAACAATAGCTCGGTCGCGTCATTACTACTTAATTCAGAACAGCCCGTGTAATTGTCAAACATACTGGTGCATGCAGAGACCTCCAAGGGTGAACAATTAAAATTAACCACTGAAAAAAAAATACATTTTAACTGTAATTAGTTAAAAAGACCAATGTTTTACATTTAATTACTATATTTTAAGAGAATAAAGGGAAAGATTGAGCAGGAAAACATTTATCAACATACTACTATTGCATCCAAAATATTCTGTTATTAATTCCTGCCAATTTCCATCCCTGAAATGAGCAACTTGTTTTTTTTAGATGGATGGCAAGAAAATGGCAAATTCTCAATTTTATCTCTTTTGGTTTGCTCCAAATATGCAAATCTGAACCATCACTCAACTCCTCAAACAGGCCACCATGGGTGTGAATCACATCTTGAAAAGTTGAAATGACCCATCATTGAACCTAAAGAACGGCTAGTTTAGCATTCCTCAGTAACCGACTGTTCCATCCAAATAAAAGGCAGTGGGAGGGCCGGGGCAATATTTCATTCCTGAGCTGGTGCTTTCTGCAGCAGCAGCCTTAGTTTGAGTCTATTTGGAGAGGATTGCTGAGCCATAAGGGTCTCAAAGTGATTGAGTGGAAGTTTAGAATGAGGGTATTCCAATCAGACAAAGGCCTACAGGCGCCCCATTCGTCCATTGGTTCCTTTTAATGAGACCTCCCTGACAACCTCAACAATGGCCAGGGCCTCTTCTCACTTCCAAGCATGGTCATTATTTTGATATGCATTCAGAGAAAGAACTTGAAAAGTTTGGACGCTGAGAGGGACTTGAGTACACTTCAGTCTTCGATCTTTAAATGTAAAAAAAGGTCTTTTTCATCTCCTGAGAGTGCTGTAAGGCATTTGAATGCTTTATTATGAAAATGCATTCCTGGAAAACTATGTAGCCAAATGACATTAAAGTTAAAAAAGCTAATGAGCTAATTAGAAATTAGAAAGTAAAAAATGTTATGTTTACAACATGAATTCAATAGTGTATTGTGTACTGCACAAAGCAACTGAATGCTCTCCAGTTCTTTGATGTTCTTTGATTCTTTGATGTTTTTCAGAATGTAAAGAAAAACCAAATTTATATGAATTAAAACAATAATCAGTACCACTCACAACATAATGGCATATTGGTATATATGGGACAAGACAATAGTTCTAATGAGTTTGCATGGAGTTTTAGGAGGCCTTGATGGACAGTGTTCAAAGTTGGCTTTGGAAAGTAGTTACCCCTACTACTTGCAAACGAATATCCTGGGATTTTTAGTTCTAAGCAAGGAAATTAGTTTCATCCCTTTTCTGGAAGATACTGCTTCTTTGCTGTTCAGTGTCCCCATCACTGCACTAAGAACCAAACGGACCACAGACCCCTATTGACCCCACCAGCATCACTGAGTTGGAAACGGAGTTTTGGGATAGCGGAGCAACAGAGGTGAATTCAGTGCTACTATGTTCCATTTCCACCACTTAGCCGTACCTCTTGGTTTTGTGCGTTCACATTAGGCGAACTTCACAAATAAAGAGATCCACAAATATAAATAATTCTCATTTATACACATTTTAAAATGACAAAAAATATAGTTTCATGTTTGATCCCATGGAAAACAGCCATGTATTGAACAGCAAAAGAAATTTAAATCACAAAACCGTTGTTTTCCAGGAATGATGCATTAATAATACCAATATTAACTTAATAACATTAACATCCTAAATTGATTTGACTCTCTGTGTCAAGGGCTAAGGGGTAGGTGTAGAGAAGGGGTGTCAACTCAGTTCCTGAAGAGCAACAGCCCTGTAAAGTTTAGCTCCAATCTTAGCCTAACAGCTTCAGGTCAGAAGACATGTCCACAGGCAACCAGGTTTTTTTGTACGCAAAACAAATTGCGCCCACATTTGTCGTTTTATATCCACACGGACACTCAAACACGCTGAGATGCACTACCAAACCCATAGGTGGCAGTCGATTAGTGATATTTTTAAAGTGAGTATTCAACGTTAAAGTTTGCAAAAACTCAGGCGCCTAAATTAAAACCTGTGATCAAATAGATTCGCACAAATCTTCAGATGGCTTCTCAGCAGAGTGCTCTTTGACTATGTTGAGGAAATATTGATGCAATGACACTCCATAAATCCATGAAGAAAAATAAACGATTTGTGGTGCATTACTTCTTCCCTGGTTACTGTGTAAAGTCGCTATGTAAATGTTAAATTTGCGACAGCGAGCGGCTCTTTAATGCCACACCCACGTCATCAAAAGAGCCAGTTCCATTTTTAGTTCTCCTTGCAAAAAAAGGATCCAATGTGGCAGTGCAAAACTCTTTTATGTTGGCACAACTTGTTTGGGCATATGTGTGAGCTCTCATTGGCGTCCATAGTTTTTATCACGGTGTGTTGTCACACAAAACTATGGATCGGTTTTAGAAACCTTGAACAGCAAAATAGTTATTGCTTCGGCTGCCATTACACTTGCTCTTTGTAAACAAATGAGTAACAAAAATGTGTCGACAATGAAATAACCCACCATCTAAACTCGAAAAATACCTTCTAATAAATGTGCAGTGACTTGAACATAGTACTAGATTTATGTGAGGATGGAGAGTTTAACTGCACAGAAAATCTGTTTTCAAAATAATAATACCTGTGGACAGGGCACAGCAGGGGTTTGACATCCCTAGTGTACAGGAAAGGCTAAAACCAAGGCCTAAAAGTGTGTTCCACAAATAAACACTAGGGAGAAATATTTAAAAAAAGAGCAGGGTCACTTTGTGCCAGACTGAAGCACAAGACCATAATAATTATCAAAAACGTGAGCGAAAGATTTTATTTAATCTCCTGGGTCCAAATAAACCAAAAACCACAGTTTATATACGGCACATATGCCTTTGTCATCTTCTGCCTTACGTGTGGCTCTCTCATTGGCTGCAGGTAATCAAAGATGTTACATCCAGTCAGAGTACATTTCACACTGTACGACTGTGACTCGTCGACAGCTACAGATATTTAGCCGCGAAAATCTCAGGACTAGCCTCTGACTGTCAAATACGATCAAAATTGGGGATAAAATCGTGAAACAGCCTTAAGGGACAGCTGTGAGAGAAATGTAATTCAGATTCTTGTGTAATTAATATCATCTCTAGTTATTCTGCTTTTTTTTTTTACATTTGCTAGATAAACACTGATTCTGAGGTTTAACTTTAATCTTATTTATAGATCTATCATGATCTATCTGTATTTCCTGTTTGAGAACTCCTCTAAGCATTCTGTGATTTTATAGTGCTATAACATGTTTTAATTTGTTTATGGATCTGTGTTTGTAGCAGTTTTCTACAGTGATAGCTATTAAAAAAAAAGTTATTATGTTTGAAATAGTGCACCCCAGCAAACATACTTTCACATACCCTTCTTTAAAACGCCTTGAACTTATACTCAAATACTATATCAATGGACTTGTAAGAAATGTTCATTATGTGAGAAATCCAAAAGTTACAACCAAATCCTGTGCAGAAATTTCTGTATTATGGTGCGGAATTAATCTGCATCCACTTGTCCCTAAAAAGGAAATAAATTCCTTTTGAGCTAAAAAATGGGGGAATGCTGGGAGAATGTATATGATTAGACAACTAGGCGTGTTCATGTTTTTTCAGAGTCCATCTGTAGAGTGAATGTTTTAAGGGGTAATGGTGTGTGCATGAATGTGAAGCTCCTTTGCCCAAACCCCTCACCAAATGTTCCTCTCCATCTATTGCTGTCGCACATTCATCTCCGACATCATCATCCCAAAGAGAGTGGGAGGAATACGACTGAAAGGGTGGTGGCAATAGTGTGTCAGTCAATTACCATGAAAACAGATGTGTTTTAGAGCTGGACAGACGGGGAAAGAGGGTTCAGCTGCTGAATGCCATCATTGTTTGTTCTCCCTCGTGTTGAAGGCTGCTTAGCAATCATTATATTTGGAGACCAGGATGACCGCTGCTGACAAAAAAATATATGTATTTTTTTTTTCAACAAGTCAATTAATAGAAAACTGATTCTAATCGAGCTATAAAGTAATGATATTTTATGTTTAACGGTGAACATGTATGTTGAATAGAAAATCTAAATTCATTATCGTTCTGAGAGTGGACCATCAGAAAGAACTGTTTGTTTTTTTTTTTAAGGAAAATACTAGATTATAGCCTAGTTTGTTGATTAAATCTTCAGCTTAAATCAATCATTGATCTGCACGATTGAAGCTGAAGCCATATCTGGTTTATTAATATTTATTCATGCACAAATAACCTGTCCAGTTGTCAGCCAGTGAACAAGTTTGAGCTAAAGCCTGAACGCTAATCACAAGCAAATCAGGTTTTCCCACAGATGGAAAGCATATGTCTCAAATGCTTAGTTTCTGCTATGATATATTTCAAGCATCACAATTATTGTGTCAATATCTGTTCACCTGTATCCCCCAAAATCTATCCACTCTTATTACATAGCACTTACTTCCCAATCATGATGCCAAGGTGAGCAGTTTTTCATTAGAGCATCATTTAGTCTCAATTTGTGCAATTTTTTGGTGCAGGTGACATAAAAACACAAAGTGCAGTAACTACACCAACACTATAGTTTTTCTTTCAAATCCAGGCAGTTCTGTTAAAGGTCATGTAGTGGTGAAGATTCAATGTAAAATGGGAGACTGTTGGACCATGAGCTTTTAGTACAATACAAAAGAGGCTACGAAGTCAACAATGGAAGCCTGGTTCAAACAAACACAAGCAATAGTCCAGGCAGGTTGTGAAAATGTATGTATCATGCATTAGGATGTATACTTGTACCTTGAAAGAAAATCTTAGTCACAGAGTTTGCTGGACATGCCACCAACACTGCCTTTCTTTAATATAGAATATGAGCTTCTACTGGATGTTTGAAAATGTTTATTCCATTTTGCATGAACCCCAACAAGTGTGTTGTCTTGTTGATGCCAAAGGTCAGAGGAGAATGGCCAGACTGGTGCGAACTAATAGAAAGGCAACAGTAACTCAAACAACGACTCGTTACAATCACAGTTTGTAAAAGAGCATCTCTGAACGCACAACACATCAAACCTTGAGGCAGATGGGCTACAGAAGCAGAAGACCACACCGGATGCCCCTCCTGTCAGCTAAGAACAGGAAACTAAGACTACAGTTTGCTAAGGTTCACTAAAATTGGACAATATAACATTGGAAAAGCCTTCTCTGGTCAGTCGAGTCTTGATTTCTGATGTGCTATTCAAACTATAGAATTTGGCATTGATCAACGGTACAGATTGGGGGTGGTGTAAAAATTATGAAACCTCTGCCAGACTTAGGGCATGTTTGCCCATGTACCAAATGCCAGTTCCAGTTGAATGCCAGATGTTGCAGGTTGGGTATAATCTTGAGTGCTGGTCATCTATTACAGAGAAGTAGCACAGTTTGTCCATTTTTGCATCACATGGCTTCTCCAAAACAATCCTCAATGATGTGTTCTCTGTACTCTACATGTATATTCCAGCCCCATGAGAAATGAGCAAAAGACTGAATTGGCAAATCCTCTTTGTCGTCACCCCAAAATCCTGACTGAAAAACAAAATATTATTAAACATTATGAACATTTGAATTCAATATATTACTTAGCAAGGGCACTTCTTACCGGTAATTACTGGTGTTAAAGTTTAACGCTATAATGTTTACAGGTATTCAAAAGCTCAGCTGTCACTCATTTCTCAGCTCTAATCAAAAGCAATCTCAGTCAGGGTGTCTCCTTGAAAACCCGCCTGCCAGGACACTGGTTAATTAGCTAGTGCTTTCTAGCAGGGGGCGGAGGGCACCAGGGAGAAAGACCAGCTAAACTCTTTTGTCCCTTTTATGTGATGTCATATGGGAACCCTCCCCCGGCGCTCCTTTACGACCCGGCCACAGGTTCCCTTTCACCCCGCTTGTCCTCATGCATTCATGGGCATCATTCAGTAGGCCCCCCACTTTTGTGTTGGGTTGAAACAGCCACCAAATACCATGATCTGATCCCACTCACCATATGGCTCCTGCAAAAGTCCCCCTCTAAGAATGAGGAAGAACCAGAAAAGAATGGAGTAATGAAAAAGATCTAAGGCCCCAGCAGCACGTTGAATTGATTTTATTTTTGGGCTTTTGCAGCTCTGACTAAAAGACTGACTGGCTTTACAGATTCACAATGACAAGCTAAAATATCTCAAACATGGATGACTGCAAAAGAAAAAAGGTAAAAAATGCTGGAATGTAAGAAACATTCAAATTCTAATGAGCACCATGTTGCTTTGTTGAGGTGATGAGTATGAGCATGTTGCAGTTTCTTGCACATGTGCTCTTCCTTGGATGGCTGGGAACCTGACTGTATTTGACAGCTAGTGAGAGTGTGTGTTCTCCCTCAGGGTGTGAAACCTGTGCACCAAGTCCCAACAGGTCATTCACACACTGGAGGGCAATAAGACACACAGCCTTACATGGCTACCCATCCTGACCCATTTCCATCAGCTTCTATCAGATCAAACAGCACGAAACTACAACTCTCTGTATGGTGCTTCTTCTTCTATCTCTTTTATTCTGTAATTCTGGGTCACCAAAAACGGGTGAACTGAGAGGTGAGAAAATTTAATATCTCTAAGACTTCTGTGCCCCCTACTTCTTCATACTTTTGTTTTTGTGTTTCGCTCAGAAGCGCAAAGTCTGAACATGTTGAGGTAAAACAAAAGCACGGTTAATGAGGGTACTAAACGCAACGCATATCGAGTGATTGCAGCAGTCTCCTGACAGCAACAGAGATGAAAGCAAGAGCAAGATTCAGAGAGAAGGAGAAACGTAGGTACTGTAACACTGACATCAAACCCTCCTGACAAGATCAATGTGATGTTTAAGAAACAGAACACTAGGTCACCCCTGTAGATTGTGTAGAACAAATGCAACTAAAGCTATGTTTCTGTTAAATGTTAAAAGTCTATTTAGGAATGAGAATGTTAAATCATTTTCAAAATGTCAATCAAAATTGAAACCTTTAAGGAATCCCTTTTGGAATTACACACCATTTGGAATTTACAGTCTGAAGTGTCATGCAAGATGTGGCTCGGGTGAAAACCTTGGGTGTCAACAGATCACACATCGGACCGATATCAATCAATTCTTATTGCAATATCGGATCCATTTTTCGCAAAGAGAACGAACTATGAATGATGCAAGCACTTTAGACGAAGTGAGTGGGATGTCAAAGAGCCCCCTCAGTGGTGCTCATCCCACATTTCATGGTGACTTTGTACAGGAAAGAAATAGCGCATCACAAATCCTCTCTTTTCTCCATATTTTCATCAAACAGCTCCCTGTGATCAGCCACCGACAGTATAAACCACTCAAAATAATCCATGATTGTTTTCTATGTGTTCTTTGATTTCCTTTCTATTGTCATTTTCTTCTTTCCTGTTTTCCTTTGTGGTTCAGAGTGCATCTGTTGTACCATGAACACCATCTTCAGGCAGGGAGCGTTATTGCATCAATATTTCCTTGACCCAGTCGAAGAACACCCTGCTGAGAAGCCATCCAGAGATTTGTGAGAATCTCATTCCGGATTGGTGTGAAGAGGCCTATAGATTCCTAGTTAATTTTAAGACCAGCTTAAACTGTGGTGGCGTTTATTGATGTCAGCACCAGTGACATCAAAACACAGCACATGCTATTCCTTTAGCAGATGCATTTTATATGGAGGCATTCCAAAAATGATAGTTCAATATTTCTTTTAGCATATGAAACAGTTAATAGCTGCAAAAAAAATCTAGTGGGTCTTCACAGAGAACATGAATTCATTCATATAACCATAAATAAATTTTAACATTCATTCATTTTCTAACCAGTTTTATCCCTTTCGGGGTCACTGTGATCTGCTGGTGTCTATCCCCAGCTCACTTTGGGTGAGAGGTAGGGGTACACCCTGGACAGGTCACCAGTGAATTTAAAAATAATCTTAAGAAAGCCTTTAAAGGAGGAAAACTTTAAGTGTTTCTCTTCCTCACTAAAGAGTGGCAACATAAGAACCCTCTGAAAACAATGGTTGTTGAATATCATGGTTTATGCGAAGGATACAGAAAGCTCTCTCTGAGATTTATGCTCATATTTTCAACTGTGAGGAACATTGTGAAGAATTAGAAGACCACAGGAAAAGTTCTATTTAAGGCCTGAAATGGCAGACCAAGAAAAGTCTCAAGATAAACAGAGGCGCAGGATAATGAGAACAGTCACGGTCAACCCACAGACCAGCTCCAAAGACAGACAACAGCATCTTGCTGCAGATTGTGTCACTGTGTATTGTTCAACTTCTGTTTGGATGAGAATTGTAGAAAAAGCCAGTTCTCTGCACACACTTGAGGTTTGCTAAAGCATATTTGTACAAGACAGCTTCGTTTTAGAATGAGGTCCTGTGGAGTGATCAATAGGGCAAATCAAGGGGCGTTTTGCTTGGTGAAAATACAACATTCCCAGAAAAAATAAAAAAAAACACTTGGAAACTACAGTAATATTTGGTGGCAGTTGCATCATGATGTGGGGCGTGTGGCCAGGACAAGGACTTGCACAGATTGAGCGTTGCATGTATTCCACTCAATATTAGCAGATTCTGGAGACCAATGCTCATGAATCAGTGACAAAGTTGCACCAGAGCTGGATCTTTCATCAAGACTATGACCCCAAACACTACTCAAAATCTACTAAGGCATTTATGCAATGTTTTGTACAATTACAATGTTTTGGAATCGCCACCCCAGTCCCCAGATCTGGATTTTATTAAACACTGGTATTATTTAAAGCTGTCCATCCTCGGAAACCTGACTGAACAGGAGATGGTTTGAAAATAGGAATCCATACTCTAATCGAAAACGTTGTTAATTGAAAATGTTATTTCTGATTCTTGGTCTGCAGCAAATATTTGACATATTCAGTTAAAAGGATATCTTGCCATTTTTTTAAGTTTAGGGGCTTTACGCTTGAAGGTTACAGCTAAAACATTTCTTTATCCTTAGAAAAATGGCACTTTATAAAGTACCTTATTTTTTGCCGTATAAGACGCACTTTTTCTTCCCCAAAACTGAGGGGGAAAAGTTGGTGTGTCTTATACAGCGAATGCAGAGCACCGCGGAGCGGAGGGCGGTCACGGCCGTAGGAGAGGCGTAAGAGAGGCTGCAGCTTCGGCCTAGCTCCGGAGCCGTCGGCCATATTTGTACACCCGGTGGTACCCGCTGATGTCATCACCCATCTCTGCTCATCGATCCTACCATAGCGCGGATCGTAAGGAGTAGGTAAGCAGCTGCATTGTGCCAGCTATTATTTCTAATGTGGGGGCAATCTTACTAGCTATTATTAGTAATGTGGTGACAATGTTACTGGCTATTATTAGTAATGTAGTGACAATGTTACTGGCTATTATTAGTAATGTAGTGACAATGTTACTGGCTATTATTAGTAATGTGGTGACAATGTTACTGGCTATTATTAGTAATGTAGTGACAATGTTACTGGCTATTATTAGTAATGTAGTGACAATGTTACTAGCTATTATTAGTAATGTAGTGACAATGTTACTGGCTATTATTAGTAATGTAGTGACAATGTTACTGGCTATTATTAGTAATGTGGTGACAATGTTACTGGCTATTATTAGTAATGTGGTGACAATGTTACTGGCTATTATTAGTAATGTAGTGACAATGTTACTGGCTATTACGGTATTACTAATGTGGGGGCAATGTTGCACTGGAATGGTGATAACGAATAGTGGACTTTAGAGTGATGAGTGGGGGCAAAGAAAAAACGTACCAGTATGTTTGTCTTGTTGTTCATGTTTGGCATATAATTGTTCTTACACTGCTGTTAACTTTTACACAGTTGATATAAAATATTTTACTACAGTATTTAGTTCAGAATCTTCCTCATTTAAAATTGGGTGCGTCTTGTACGGCGAAAAATACAGTAAATATTGACATATTCTAATATAAGGGTTGTTTTGATGTATGGCTGAAACAAAATACTCCAAAAAGCACCACAGCAGGTGTTGTATGAATTGAGTACTATATTAGCCATATTGGTACCATCATTTAACCAGCCTGTGTCAGTTGCGTCCAATCTCTTCCACTGGACCCATTTTGCATCCATCCTAAATTGTGGACAATATAAACACTTCAGATTCTCAATAGAATGACAATTTTGTCTAACCTTTACCATTTAGTTTGCTTCATTAATTTATTTAATAATCTTCCTTTTCCTTGTTTTCCCATATTTGTTGGATGGCACATTGATACGGATTCTAATGGTTAGATGGATGTGCAGGTCCAGCCTTTTCTTTTGTCTGAGGAAACAAAGCAAATGAAGTAAGTATTATAGAAAAGGAGTTGCATCAGCCGAACACTGTTTTGTTACTCCTCCACAGCTTCTTTCTGTGCTTGAAGACTCATTTGCAACTTTGATTTTCCTCAAACTAGCTTGAAAAAATCCTGGGTCACTGTGCCTTTCGAAATGTGAAAATTGACAGCCATGTTTTGCAGCCTCCATTATTCTGTCTTTTCCACCTTCTTACACTTTTTGTAGTTAATGTATTCTTTATTGCAGCAGGTTTAATTTCATTTGTTCTTTGCATTTCGCTTTAATTAACTTGGCTTTCCCTAATCACTCTCTAAACTCTTCAACAAGCTAGACTGAAAATCTTCACCCCCCACAGAGGAGGAGGTGAAAATGAGAGGGAAAAGTGGCTATTATCTCTTTGTCCCTCCTCGTTCTTTTTCACGCTCAGCTCCTTGAAAGACTGTTGCTGTGTGTACAAAAACTCTACAGGTCATCAAACCAATGTTGTGCAGATATGACCTGTAGACTGTCAGCAGATTTTCTACCATCACAGGAGATTTGTTCTCTTGGATCTTTTGACATAAACACGACAAATGCATAAAAAGCTGATCTTTTAGTATCTCTAAACAATTCTTCATTTTTTCAATGTTAACATCTCTGTTAACGCATTTGCTTTTGTCTGATCAGATCCACAGACAGCATCTAACATTTAGTTATGAACAAGATCTTCGAGGGTTGTTCACCACTGCCTACATTAGTTAAATTGCGCCAGGTTTTGCCTCACACTGTTGTTTGGGAGATCTAATGTAAACATTTCCACGCCAGTGCTAACACTTCTGCCCCAATTCATCAACTGTGATGCTAATACTACCAGTCTGCTAACATCTGTTAGCATTTGTGTTTCAGAGCAGCTACGACAGGATCTACAAGAGCTATCGTAGCTCAACATCTCCATATGCTATCTCAGTGAAAGATCTTCAGGTAGAGTGAGTGCAGCCATGCCTGTGATGGAAGTCCTATCAGCTGCTAGCATCTGGGCATGCTAGCCGCCATTCATCAATCAGGGAGGAAGCGTGAGTCGGGCAGGAGAACATGAGGGGTGGAGGTTACTAAATGGAGTCTTATCACTTCTATCTTATCTGCTCCAGTGCTGTGTGTTCCAGACTGATTGGAAATGTACAGTTCAGAATCCGAGATAGTGAGACTTTTTTGAACAGAGGCTGAAAGGTGGCATATTAACACTTCAGGTATGAAACACAGAAATCTACTGTATATTTTTCATATCAAATGTCTGATATTTGCAATAAATCCAAACATTAACTATTGGGTCTTGATACCAACCTGAATCTCACTGTCAGTTAGGCCATGTCCACATTTTTTGAATTTTTTTTTTCACACCTTGTACAAAAAAATTCATCCCCATGGACACGCAAACGCCCCTGATACGCTATAATGACTTTAACAAATGAACTGAGGGCTGGCAATTTTTACAATATTATTAATCCTGTACATGCTGTTTATTCCGATATTGTGGCTTACAGTAACATAATCCTTGCTTCGGCCGCCATTATGCTTGCTTTTGTAAACACAGCAGTGACAGAGCATGACGATAATGGGAAACTCCACAACCCGAACACTAAAACTCTGGTTACCTTGGCCGGTGTTTTCAAAAATGTGCGGTTTAATGGAAGCAGTACACGGATTGCGTTGCCGTGCAGAAAAATACATGTTTTCAAAATAAATGGGTACGTGGTGACAGCGCTTTGTTTGCCCTTGTTTGATCTGAAAACAAAGCAAAACAAAGTTGTTGTAACATGTTGTATAAAATGGTGTTTCCCCTTGGTTTACAAGTTGGGGGTACATATGTTCCATGTGGGGTTGGCACATTTTAATACTTTTTTTATTTAAATGAAAAAAGAAGATATAGACCCAAGTAGTAAATTACTTGTGGTCTTAGTAAATGAGATAAGTGACCAATTATTGGTTAAACTTTTCAAGAACTCTTTTTAATAAAATTAGACCTATATTTAATCTTTGAAATGAAGGATAAATAAAAAGCTATTTGAATCAAAATGTGATTCACCTTCGACGAGTAAAGCATATCCATGTACAAATCTGCTGTTTATAGAACTTTACTGGTTCTATAAGCTCAGTGTTCGCATACCCACGCACATGAACATGGTTTATTTTAGAAGAGGCCAAAGCTCTTCTCAAACTGATGTTTTGAACCTTATGTACGATAGAAATGATGATTTAGAGGTGACGAATTCTGAAGATAATGAGCTAGTCAAGAATACTTGAAGTAATTTTTAAGCAACAAGTTCTTTTTTATATAAATACCTTTTTCTTGAAACTTTATTAATAGATTTGCAAATAAACATGACAACCATCCAAAACAGATGAAAATACAAGAATGTGGGAAATTCTACTGAGTTCTACTGATTATCAGCACAAACCACAATGGACATATTTATTTTTTTAATTGAAATTTAAATTCTAGTCACTCTAAAGAATTTTTTTTCTACTGAAGTTGTTCTTTAATATACAAACACCAGCAAAGAATTTACTGCCATGAGACATCCAAAGATCGGAGAAATTAACATCTTATAGAATAGAATTAAACTCTTGAAGATAACAGAGATCAGAGTTAAATAGTTAAAGAAATAGACAATGACTTGAGGACTCGACTTGAGTAAGATCAGTTAGTTCAACAGCAACACTGGGAAATTAGCAAGTGCAAATTAATAAACCATTCCATATGTTGTTCTCAACTTATGAAGACCAGTCAATAATTGGCCGATGAGACATTCAAAGTTGCTGTCTTGGAACTTGCTTCTTGTATAAATCATGTTTCTAGTTTGTTTTGGGAAAATGTTAAATGTGTTACAAATCAATCATTATTGTATGAATCTGTAATGGTCTGTTTAGATTTCAAAACGTAAACCACTTTGAGTAATTAAGCATAAACTGATGTGAACTGAAATGTATTGAATATTAAATAATTTTATGCACTTTACATGTATAGTATTTTGAGGTTTATCATTTAGCTTTTGTGTAGCTTTTATGTAACACTCCTGCAGATTGTGTACCAGCAGTTTTCTTATAGAGCCTTTATTTGGTCTTTGGTACTTTTTCTTTGCATGCCTTTTATTATTCGACATCTCTGTGGTGCAGAAGAGGGCTCTGATCACCCTTCTTTTTTCACCATGGATAACGAGATGAGGAGAGGCCCACATACAACCC
Source organism: Danionella cerebrum (assembly GCA_007224835.1). Taxonomy (NCBI): domain Eukaryota; kingdom Metazoa; phylum Chordata; class Actinopteri; order Cypriniformes; family Danionidae; genus Danionella; species Danionella cerebrum. The sequence continues at coordinate 42,277 of SRMA01026138.1, forward strand.
CAGAAAAAGAGAAACAAAGAGGAAGCGCCTGCTTTAATAGATCAAAGATTCTTGTTTCCAAAAACGGTTGCCTGTGGATGAGGTTTGGCAGTAGGCTCGTAGAGATTCTCAAAAAAAAAAAAAAAAACGTTTAGTTGGACCTGATGTAAGAGCTAAGATTCACGTGAAGCCCCTTCAGTCACTGCTGAACATCACACATCTTCTCACTGTGTCGTTTGAGATCTTTATGTGCTTCTGCCAAGCATTTGGATGGAAATGCACTTTGAAATGCTTGCTTTTTATCCACATCTATGCTGGATATTCCTGGATTGTGATGCATAGAACAGATTCATTTAGTCATACATTTTTTAACAATGCATCTTGGAAAGGACCGTTTTCAGATTTTTTTCCCCTTTACCCTTGGAAATCAAGGTGTTTTTTGAGTGTTTTTTTACTGCTTTACAATTTGTTCCAATTAAACTACCTTTTAATAAGTTTCCGTGGCAATGCTTGATTTTATTTTAGTACAACCCCAGGTTCTTTTTTTTACAATTTTTTTACACAATACTTCCACAGCAGACCTAAAATTTTACAAAAAATAAAATTCAGAGTATTACATTTTGTCATTTTTTTACTGCAAAAATAAAAAAAATGAGATTGAACAGTTTGTTATGTTTTGTAAATAAAAATCAAATGTGTTGAAACGATGTAAAACGGTATTAAAAAAAAAACGACAAACCTCTCCTCAAGCAGTTTTTGTGCCATTGTCCTTTTATTGGGCTTTTTTTGTGCCAGAACTTTGAAAAACACAAACCATAGCACAGGTCTTATACTTATACCACTAGATGACAATTATTTCACCAATTTGGGGTCTAGTGGCTTCTAAGCAACTATTGTTAAAATATCTTGAGCTGCGTTCAACAGAATAACCACATATAAAAAAAATGTGTGAAACAAAGAAAGATTACAGATTTTATAATGAATTATTCCTTTTAAGAATGCCCCTGTGAAGTCAGTTCTCAAGTGTTAATGAGGTCATGATATTTGCAGGTCTGTTATGCAACTGTTGTTCATAAGAAATAGAGAGTAGCAGAATTATTATTTAATTTTGAATTTTGTTGAAGTGAAAAAAGCAAGTTTGACCCACAGTTCATGTTTACTGTATGATGCACAAATGAAAAGAGGCTCATTATGTGTTTTTTTTATGCCACAGGCTATAATCTATGTTGATATATGAAAGAGCAAACATCTTGCTAATGAACAGTAGCAAACATCTTTCAACAAATCTTCTGATGCAACTATGATTTCAACAGATGAGGCAAAATATAAAATAACTGTTTTTTTCAGCTGCATGTTAAAACCTCTTTCTATTATTTTAGAGTCAGTGTGTGTTATATTCTGAATTCCCAGTGAAACTTGACTTGAGGATCTATCATGTCTATCATCCATTCATCTGTCCCCCAGTCCATCCATCCATCTATCTAATTGTCTATGCTTATTGTCTATGCACAAAAGTGCTTGATTTTATTAAAGAGCATTGATTTAATCATTGAACAATCAATGTGTGCATTTAGTGAATCATTTTTCCATTTTAAACTTAACACTCATAACTTAAATTAAAGGAACAATCTGTATTTGATTTATACTTTTGTGTATTTACATTATGAATGAAGTTAATGGACTGAAGATAACTGATTCCTCCCTAATGCTCACACATTTTAAAGAAAATAACATTCTACACAGGAGCTCGATGAGGCCTTCATGACACCATCAGGTGGCCTTTCTGAGAAGAGTTTGTACGTTCTCATCGTGCTTGCTTGGGTTTTTCCCCACAAAACCAAGAACATGCTTCAGACTAATTAAATTTTCTAAGTTCCTCTCTGGAGTGAATGTGTTTGTTGCCCTGTGATGAACTGACAGCCTGTCCTGGGTTTACCCTGCCTTTCACCCAAAGTTTGCTGAAGAAATCATAGAAATTACAAAAAAAAAAAAAAAAACTTATACATTTTTTTATTGACCATGGTCATGAGATCCCCAATGTTGTTCTGGTGTGGTTCTTTACCAATCTCTACACAAAAAAGGAATAAAATCTAAGCCTGAAGTCCCACTGGTCAAAAAAAAAACATAGGGGCTTAATGTCTCAATTAACATCTGAATTACTCAGTACATTTCCACTTAGGGCACACGCAGTGGCCCTGGGTTCATGGATAGGTATTCCAGGAAGACAATGACCCAAAATTGTGGCTACATAAGCCAGTCTACAGACATTAATCCCATAGAATATCTTTTCAAATTCACACCAACTTTAAAACCTTCATGGGCTGGAAAGATTCTGCACAATTCTGTATGCTAACTTGTTAACCAAGGTCTGAAGACCAACTGTAAGGAACATTGGACTTCATTGATTGGATTGTTGACCTATCATTCTTTTTTTAAACTGATCTTTTTTTTATATTTCTTGTATAAATGAATGTTAAAACCTCTATGCAGTGAATTCTGCTGCACAGACCACACATAAGCTTGATCTAAAAACAGAAACATGTTAAGTGAACAGAGCTTGATTGTAAAATCTGTGTCACCAGTTCAAGCCAGCCAGGGACCCCTTAAACCCAATCTACCCATAGGAGCCTCACCTCCACGCTGCCGAGCTGTTCTCTATTCTTTTTACTCACAGCCATAAATCTATGATCTTACAAGTGCTGAGAAACACAGGCCGCCTGGTACATGTAACTGGGGAACTTTACTCACATGGGAAAGACAGGGTAAGGGCCCCACTGTTTAACTACCTCTGCATGAACCCTTACGGCTAGCATGTGCTGTTGTTTTAAATCTTACATTTTTGCCTGTTCACATCTCCCTGGTGGAGTAAAGGCAATAATGAAAAACAGACAGTCCCCAGAATCTACAAACCAGAGGACTGAGGTTCATTTGTCCATGAGACGTTTAAAGCAGAACATGTTTTCAATCATGTAACATGACAGTCTGCCCAAACCCGAATCCCTTTTAAGGGGCTCAATTTCCATTAAGACAGATGTTAAAAATCTATTAATATATTGACACAGTCCTATGAAAACAGCTTTATTTGGCATTCTTTCATTCATGCTATTGGCCTATCTAGGGGATTGCCCATGAATTAAAGTGCGGGGTGGAATCTTGAGATAATTAGGAATAGGTTTTCTAAATAAAACTCTTCTTTTTTTGAACTTAGCTCATCTTCCTGCCAGGCTTTGGCAGTGACCCACTTACAACTGCTGCTGCACATGTTGCCACTAATACCATCTGCATTCTGATAGCTTCATTAAAACATTACAGCAACACCTCTATCACCATGTATCCCATTTATGGCTGTCTGATTTGTTTCCATGGTGATTGCTGCTCCAAAAAATGAGCCGTCAGTCATTACAAAGGGAGTGTTGTCAGGAGGCTGCATTGTGCTCATCATTAATCATGGGCTTATTTGAAATAATGGATAGTTTAGGAGCAGTTCTTTACAAAAATGCAATTATAACCATGTTTGTTCAGCCTTGTGCTATTCACCAAATATATATTTTTAAAATCTCTTTGGTTTTGCACTGGAATAATGCTATTCTAAGGCAAGCCTGGTGACAAGGTTTCTCAAGAACAATGTACAGAGGTCATTATTTAGTCACACTGCAGTATTCTAGACAATCTTCATGACATATATTCAACTTTGAGATGTGACAATAAACATATTTTTTTAATATGTATATCGTCCTGATTTTAACATTAGAGAAATACATGAAACATGTTGTCACTTAAAACATATTAATTTGTGTGTTTGGCACACAAACGCCTACAACTTATAGCTAACGTTAATGGTCCATTCTATTTTATTGACATTTTAAGGGTTCTACAATGTACTTACATTGCACTAGAACACAAACCAGGGAACTAATACAAGAATTGAGCAGACTAGAACAAGAACCAAGGGCACTAATACAAGAACTGGGGCACACTAGAACAAGACCCGAGGGCACTAATACAAGAACTGAGCAGACTAGAACAAGAACAGAGGGCACTAATACAAGAACTGAGCACACTAGAACAAGAACCGAGACCACTAATACAAGAACTGAGCAGACTAGAACAAGAACCAAGGGCACTAATACAAGAACTGGGGCACACTAGAACAAGACCTGAGGGCACTAATACAAGAACGGAGCACACTAGAACAAGACCCGAGGGCATTAATACAAGAACTGAGCAGACTAGAACAAGAACCGAGGGCAGTAATACAAGAACTGAGCACACTAGAACAAGAACCGAGGTCACTAATACAAGAACTTAGCACACTAGAACAAGAACCGAGAGCACTAATACAAGAACTGAGCAGCCTAGAACAAGAACCGAGGGCACTAATACAAGAACTGAGCAGACAAGAACAAGAACGGAGGGCACTAATACAAAAACTGAGCGGACTAGAACAAGAACAGAGGGCACTAATACAAGAACTGAGCACACTAGAACAAGAACTGAGGTCACTAATACAAGAACTGAGCACACTAGAACAAGAACCGAGAGCACTAATACAAGAACTGGGGCACACTAGAACAAGAACCAAGAGCACTAATACAAGAACTGGGGCACACTAGAACAAGACCCGAGGGCATTAATACAAGAACTGAGCAGACTAGAACAAGAACCGAGGGCAGTAATCCAAGAACTGAGCACACTAGAACAGGAACAGAGGGCACTAATACAAGAACTGAGCACACTAGAACAAGAACCGAGGGCAGTAATACAAGAACTGAGCACACTAGAACAAGAACAGAGGTCACTAATACAAGAACTTAGCACACTAGAACAAGAACCGAGAGCACTAATACAAGAACTGAGCAGCCTAGAACAAGAACCGAGGGCACTAATACAAGAACTGAGCAGACAAGAACAAGAACGGAGGGCACTAATACAAAAACTGAGCGGACTAGAACAAGAACCAAGGGCACTAATACAAGAACGGAGCACACTAGAACAGGAACAGAAGGCACTAATACAAGAACCGAGCAGACTAGAACAAGAACCGAGGGCACTAATACAAGAACGAAGCACACTAGAACAGGAACAGAGGGCACTAAAACTAGACCTGAGCACATAAGAGTAAAATAGAATAAAAATATCGCAAAGATCAGCACAGCTTCATCAGTGCATCATCATTACTTTTTCAGCAGGTAGAGGATAGTTTTGTTCATCAGTTTATTTAATATTTTTTTTTTCTCTTCTTTAATTTTTGTATTTTAACAACCCTACACCTAGGCTAAGAATGGTGAGTAAATTTACTGCTATGGGAAACTATTTCCTCATTCTTTATGTCCCTCTTTGATTTTCTCTTCTCTTTCTCATTCCCTCAGTCACCAGAAAGAGCCACCTCAGCAGACATCAGTGTCAGAGTGATTCATCTTGGGTGACAGTGCTTGAACTGGAGCCGAGAGGTTGGTATTACTCATTGGCAGTGTGAGGTTCGTGTAGAAAGCTTTAGACTAACAGTGAGATTACCATTAATAGTTCATTCCAATCCATAAATAAATATATATACATGTATATGGATTTAAATAAACTAATAATGGTTACATTCTTTCTTTCCTAGGGGTATTTTCTCAAAAAAGACAGACTGTACATTATTTGTGCTGGAAGCAATAGCTGGTATACCTCAAGGATTTACATGACATGACATCTATGACGCACAACAAAACTGACAGTTCACCGTAGTCTAGGTTTCTATCCCCGATGTCAACAGGTTGAGTGTCAATGACCATAAGCCGTACCCGAAACGATCTTGATAATGATCTCGATTAAACAGGACCATGGCAAACAGGAAAACAAGGGTAACCCAACACGTAGAAAAGACTCCAAGCCAAAGGAATCACTAGGAATAGATCAGCATGCAATGAAGTATGATCTGTTCATACGAGACCAACATCACTCCACAACAAAATGTTTGTAGAGTGGAAATGCTGCCTATGAACCCAATGACAGCTACACTCCATTAAAGGGATCATGGACAAGGCCAAATCTTGGTTGAGGACAAACATTCATCAGTAAAGTAACTGAAAATGGCTGATAGGAGTGTATTCCAGCATGATATTGAAAAGAAACACACCGCCACGGCAACAAAGATGTGGCTATAAAAGAAGCAAATTAAGGTCCACGAGTGGCCTAGATCGTATGATATACTAGCCTATCCAACATATATATTAGAGATTTTATGCAGCTCATTGGAAATAAATTGCTACATGCAGAAAACATCATAATAATGGCAAAAAAGTAAAAAAAAAGTTTAGTTAAGGGTGTTTAATTCTTATCTAATATCTACTTTATTTTGGATGCATAAAACATTCCATTCATGTTCCCAATATGATTTAAAGTTAATATCCAGTAACAGTTTCTGTTTCATCAGCTATAGTCACTTGAGATCATTGTATACCTGGCCTCCAGATGAAATCTTGGTTATAGCCTTTTAAGCTCCTGCTATAGCTCCTTGGATGGAGATGATGGTTCCACCTGACATATGGCAACCTCAATAACTTAATTAATTTTTATGAAGGGGACCAATACATGCAGCAATGAGCCAAAAGTGTTAGGTAGGTGTGAAAAAAGGCTGGAAAGAAGAATGCAAGGGAGGGAAAAAAATGAGGGAAGTGACAAAAAGAAAAATCTAAATCAAATCAATATTTGGTGTCACAACTGTTTGTCTTTAAACAAGCATAGGAACACTTTAACAAAGTAAGGGATATTGTAGTATTATAGTCAAATTTTTTATTCTCAAATTATATCAAACAGGTGCAAATCATCATCATAACACACTGTTTAAACCCCAGTCATGAACTGAAACAGAAACAGCTGTGTAGAAAGCATAAAACTGTGTGAGAAACAGCCAAACTATATTGCCAATGTGAGGTAGAGAAGGTTTCTTGTAAGGGGAATACTGAGCACAGCAAAAACACACAAGGTAGTTATATTGCGTCACCATGGTCTCCTAGCTCCTTTGTGCAAGTGAGCTAGACGAACGACTGCTGCTCCAAATATTGATTTGATTCAGATTTCTCTTTTTTTCAATCACTGCATCAATCACTGTAATAAATTATTAAACACTTCCATTTTTTTAAAGCATCAATTGTTTGCAGCGTTTTTCACACATATATTCTGTACAGTACTGTAGGTCACATTCATTCATTCATTCCCTTACGGGGTCACACGAGTCTGCTGGTGCACATACTGGACAGGTCGCCAGTCCATCACAAGGGCAACACACACATTCACACCTTAGGGATTTTAGATTATTCAATTAACCTGACTACGTTTTTGGGATTGTGTGAGAAACCGGAGGAAGGTCATTGGTGAGCCTTGAACCAGCATCTGTCTGAAAGTATAAAGTGCCACTCAATGCGCCACCGCCCTGCCCCTGTAAAGCCCTCTACACACAAATTCTCTTCTAACCAGGGTTTTCTTCATTTGTGTTGAGGAAATATTGGTGCAACGATGCTCCCTGCCTTAATGGTGTTTGTGGTACATCAGACACACTCAACAGGAAACAGGAAAGAAGAAGAGCAAGACGAAAACCATTTAGAAAAGAAATCAAATGAACACATAGAAAAAATCATGGATGTCACACAAATTGATCCGTTGGTGGAAATGTGAGATGAGCACCAGCGAGCGGCTCTTTTATGTTGTACATGTTTCATCAAAAGAGCCAGCTTTCATTGGTCAGTCTTTCAAAAAAAAAAAAAAAAAAAAAAAAAAAGAATGCGAAATGGCAATCCGAAACTCTTGTTCTTTGGCACCACTTGTTCGGTCCGGTTTGTGATGTTCCTTGGCGCTTTGGCGCATAAAAAAAAAAAACTTTGCAGCAAAAAATGGGCCTTGAGAAAAAATAACTGTATGGACTAATCATTTATATTTTTGTCTGATTAAAAAGAAATCAATGACTCAGTTACCTAATCTAATCTAAAAAATAAAATTACAATTTTCAGAAGCATATACAATGCACATACTTTTTAAATGCAGGATCAAATGATAAAATACTAATTTATATTATGCACCAGTTTGTTGATGATCAAGATATCACACAGCCAATTGGAAAATTCTGTATTACAGTGTACATTATTGGATCCCAATAGAATACTTCAAAACGATGACACTTTAACGCAGTATTTTAAGTGGAATTTCGAGTTCAAATTGGGTCTTCCTCCGTTCAATATGTACGAGTTCAGTAAAATATTAATGCACTCCATTAGGCTTTGCACTGTAAGCATAAACTCAATCCTGGGGTTAACCTCAGTGCCCCACGTTTCAAGGGGTGGCGCATTTGCACAAACGAGCCTTCTTTACAAACTTGAGGTAACAGCAGAGCTTGGGCTACAGTAATAAATGTGTCTCCCTTACCAAGACACGGAGCTCAATATGTTTCTCTAAAGAACGCGCACTACATTCATCACGCGAGCAAATCGACTCCTGAGTCTTGTTAGCCCGTTCAGCGACTCATAAACCAGTAAAAGCCCGTCCAAACCGAGGGGGAGCTGGCTAAGTTTGCTCTGCGCCTCAGTATGAATAACAATGCGCATTGTCGGAGACCTTTGTGACCCGCGGTCTATTCAGAAATCCCGCCTTGAAAGAGAAAGCGCTAATCGAATGAGAGATAATGAGACAGACGAGGTGACAGATGCTCACGTGCCTTTACAACGAGAGCGCGCGCATTCCAGCAACTCTGAAAGCAATTTGGGAGTGACTTTAGAAGCCAGTATCATTCGGCCGGAGTACACCTGCTGGGGTCATTGTTTGACGGGGAAAGGATGGAATATCAATGACAAAAGTTGTATCATTGACTTAGATTTATGGCACATGTGAGGGATGCGCTTCTGTCAGAGAGATTGAGACGTAGCTTTCCTGTATTGTGCCATAAAGTTGTACTACGGTCAAAAATGCAGATGTTTCTTGCTTGGTGACTAATTCATAAAGCAATTTGAGTCAGTCACAGAGAGTACAATGGAATACTGAACTATTTTTGAGTTTGGTGAGAGCAAAGTGTGTGATGAAAACTAAGTTTAATGCGCCATTGTCTTTTTAATCATGTCAGATGACTGTTTTTCTTTTTATTATTATTATTGTAAACCAGACCGTGTCTAAGTGCATTAGCCTGAGCATCTGCTTTTACTTCTCGCACTTCTTTTAGATTGTGATTTTTTTATGCCACGCTGTGGACATTCCCGAACCCCTAGAATTCATCCATACTTTGACGTCTTTGTTCAGGAAATGTGATTATAGGAGAGGTAATTGCATTAAGGCTTCAGAGCCAAAGAGAGCGCCCGGCCGTATCAAACCTGGTTAAATGCAGCCTGCTAAAATTAGCGGGGTGAAATGCAGACGATTGGCAAACATGGTGTCTTGTGAAAAGGATAAACTGCACAAAGAAAGTGGAGGGGTCAAACGTGCGCCTTCTGGTAATGCCGCAATTTCACTGGTAATCACTTTCCCAAACAGCGATACCCCAGTGTCTCAGTATGAGCCCTTTTAGATATGCACATGGAACTCCACACTTGGAAAAGAAGAGCAGTATTTATGTCAAAGCTGTCGCCAAAAGGCTTTTTATTAATCCAAGCCCAACTTGTGGGTTTGATATGGTTCCATGAGTTAAACCATCACCAGGGGAGTTCAAATGAGAAAAAGAAAATAGGGCATTTAATTTTTTTTTTTTTATCCATTTGCCCATGAGTGTGATATAGCCACTGAATTGTCTCCCTTTTTTACACTTTCAAACTAATTTCTTTCAATAGTCATAATAAATCTTTTTTTTCCACTCAAAGACCTGAGGTGTGACCCATGCACAAATGCAAATGACCAGGTTCAGACTGTGGGGAAAGCTTTTACATGGATGTTAGGTTAATGCATTTTGGTAGAATCACCCCAAAAATCTGCACGCGATGTTAAAAGGAATTAGTCCAACGTGCAGAACTGTTTGTGCGCGTGAGCGAGTTCTTCAATCTTTCAGCAGAACAAGTGATTAGACACACAGCTTAAGCTTAAATGTTTATGTGGCAGATGACGGGTCAGTAGCGCGTGAGAATCCTTAAACCTCAAAAAGGGAAAGAGACTGCTACTAAACGGATTTAAGAAGTTTTTATAACATATTAGACAGCCGACTCAAAGATTAGTCTGGATCACTCAAAAGAATAATAACCATTTCACCTAACTAAACTCCAGATGCACAACACACCCAACTCAAATACTTACAGTGGAAAAAAAACTAACAATGGTATTGTAAACATTGAAAGTCAATCAAATTCGTCAGACAACTGTTTATTGAACATATGCAATGTACAGTGCTCATCATAAAAGAGTACATCCTGCATTTACAAAAAGTATGAATTTAATCAGTAGCTCAAAAAAACTATTTCCAAACCTTTCCAATAATGTTTTATTGGTCGCCTATTAAAAATCTCACCTAGATCACAAAAATTTCCAGATTTAATCAAATTGGTTCAATCAAAATGAAGAAACCAAGCAACAAAAACTGCTACATGTATATGTTGTATGAGTACCATGATTTCTTTGAATGCCATGAAATCTTCTAGTTATGGAATGAATAAGTTGGCGACATATTGCAATATCTATCATTTTCTATTCTTCAAGAATAACCTCTTTTAGAGCTTGATGCAGGACGGAGAGTGCTATTTGGCTTTCTACCGCTTTAACTAACTGCAGTGAACATGTAAGATGATTTTCTTCAACAAAAGACGCTCTTGTCGAGATATTAATTTGCTACATTATTTTAACTGGACCTTTTGTAGCCCTCACCTTTTTTCTGTAAAGAAATCATTCTAGGTTTTGTGACATTTCTCCTCCATGGGGAGCCATTGCTGACAGCATGAAAAATGAAAGGTGTTTCTTTGTTAAGTAATGTGTTTTATAGTCCCCTGTCTGCAGGAAACCTCTTAAATAAATCATTAGACTCACCTGTGGTTGAATTGCACTCACAGTGTGGACATATAAACACTGCCTTAGTCTCAAAATGGAATTAACACCCCAGTCGTGTGATAAAAACGAATTAGGTATTTTCGTATTTGCTGTTTAAACATGCAGGATTGACACAAGATCAGCCTCATTCTGACACTCAGAGTTAGCAGTGTGTAAAGCCCACTCTCTTTTACTCAGAGCAGCTATGCTCTTTTTTATTCTGAAGATATTTTGAGGCAGTTAACAATTTACTGCTCAATCAAAGCTTTGCATATTTGTAGGCAACTCAACACTGCATGTGTTAGACATTTAAACACTAGTCCGTAGTAACACCCCAGTCCGTGTTAAAACAAAGTGTAACATTAAACACTGGAAATAGATGATATGTTCATTTGGGTGAGTGTACCCTATTGTCTTGCAGCTGGAATTGACACTAGCAGACCTCAATGAACCAATCATTTACAATAATGAGTATAGCAGATGAAAACTATGTGATTCATATTTAATATCTCATTAAACAGGATGCTAATGAAGCATGAAGAAGCCAAGTGAACATGATGTGTAACAAGAGCACAACCGTTCCTTTATTTATGTCAGAGCAACATGCTACTCTCTCTGAATAATAATTCCTCTCTGTTTTAAATGTAGGGTTGTAATCCACCACACAGTGTTTCTGACTGGAAAACTGGAACAATCCTCTGGAGAATCTCAGATGATATTTGAGGCATTGTTTTATCCTTACTGTGTTTTTAGATTTAATGCACTTTTTTCTGTATAAAATAATTGGTTTCTTTTAATACACGTCATTCTGTATGAACTTCATCTCGGGTTATTCTTAAATTGTGCTCTCTCATCCTTTGTTGAGGCGCGTTCAAGAGAGGGGGGGGGGAGAGACCCCAAAGGGCGGAGTTATCCACTTCCTTTCTCCCCCTGCTTTAATTGGGATCTATAGTGACTCTGTCTTGAATGGTCAGTCGCAGAGAGTAGGGGCAGCCCTGGGTTTAGGAGAAACCTTTGTGTTAAGCCGTGTCGCTTGCAATTTTGGGATAGTCAGCCAAAAGGGTCTTCAGACAGCGTGAGACAGAGACGCGCGCGCACAGGCTCTCCAGACGATGGTTGCGCTTCAAGTCTCTTGATACGCGCAACAGATTTCTCCTTAGTGACAGCGAGAAATGTGCTTTTGTGCTTAGAATCTTTACTTTTTTGCTCTTGCATCTTGTGATGCGAATTTTCAAGACAATTTCCATCAGAATCGTTTGATAAAAAGCTTTTGTTTTGCGATTTTGGAGATGTTTTTGGGACCACAACAATCAATGTGAAGCATCGAGACATCACCACAAAGGAAGCGACAATCATCCCAAGAGGTTTTATCTGTGCCTTTCGGAACCCGTCATGGATACCAGCAAAGGATCGATGCCCTGTGTCACTTTACTCAAACTTGCTTTACTCGTGACATTGGCGCGTTACGCCTCGGCTACAACTCTAAAATACCAAGTTTACGAGGAACAGAAGGTCGGTACTGTAATCGCCAGACTTCGAGATGACGTCGCTGATGTTTTGTCCAAACTTCCCAGCTCGATACCGCTACGTTTCAGAGCCATGCAGCGGGGCAGCGCGTCGCTTCTCTCAGTTCGCGACCAGGATGGAGAGATCAGCATCAGGACCAAAATAGACCGAGAGAAACTGTGCGAAAAGAACCTTAACTGCACTATAGAATTCGACGTTCTCACCCTCCCCACCGAGCACCTGCAGCTGTTCCACATCGAAGTGGAGATTCTGGACATTAATGACAATGCGCCACAGTTTGCGCGCCCCGTCATTCCCATTGAGATTTCCGAAACCGCCGCCGTGGGGACGCGCATTCCCCTTGACAGTGCTACGGATCCCGACGTCGGGGAGAACTCTCTAAACACGTATTCTCTGACCCCGTCTGACTTCTTTAAGATTGACGTCCTAACCAGAACTGACGGCGCAAAATACACGGAGCTCGTTGTGCTCAAAGAGCTCGACAGAGAGGTGCGCGCGAGCTATGATCTCCAGCTTACCGCCTCAGACAGGGGCGTTCCCCCGAAATTTGGAACAACGCTCCTCAAAATCAGCATAGCAGACTCGAATGACAACAATCCAGTTTTTGAGAAGCCATCTTATGTGATCAACCTGCCTGAGAATTCTCCTTTGGGTAGTTTGCTTATTGATCTGAATGCCACTGACCCAGATGAAGGCACCAATGGGAAAATTGTTTATTCTTTCAGCAGTCACGTGTCTCCGAAAATTTTAGAGACTTTCAAGATTAATTCTGATAATGGTCAGCTGACACTGATGAGAAAGGTTGACTTTGAAAGCACAAATTCATACGACATTGACGTTCAAGCTCAAGACATGGGCCCTAACTCAATGCCGGCACACTGTAAAGTCATCATCAAAGTAGTGGATGTGAATGACAACAGACCTGAAGTCAGTATCAATTTAATGTCCACTGGGAATGAGGAGATTGCTTATATATCAGAGGCAGCTGCTGTAGATACGTTTGTGGCTCTGGTGAGTGTGAATGACCTGGACTCTGGGTTCAATGGAGAGGTGGAGTGTCGTCTTCATGGACAGGGTCATTTCAAGCTGCAGAAGACATATGAGAAGAACTATATGATCCTTTCTAATGCCACCTTAGACCGGGAGAAGAGGTCAGAGTTCAGCCTGACCATTATAGCAGAAGACAAAGGTTCTCCAAGTCTTTCTACCATAAAGCATTTCACTGTGCAGGTCCAGGATGAGAACGACAATGCACCAAGGTTTGAGAAGAGCAGGTATGAGATTTCCAAGGCCGAGAACAACTCACCCGGTGCTCACCTGTCTTCTGTGAAGGCCTCCGATCCAGACCTTGGTCCAAATGGACAAGTGAGCTACTCAATACTTGAAAGTCTAGTCCACGGGAGCCCCATTTCTACCTATGTCACCATTGACCCCTCCAATGGAAACATTTATGCACTACGTACTTTTGATCGTGAAGATGTGAGCCAGATCCCATTCTTAGTCCAGGCTCAAGATTCGGGAAACCCTCCCTTGCGTAGTAACGTCACTGTTGTTCTGACTGTCTTGGATGAGAATGATAACAGACCTGTCATTATGATGCCTCAGTTGTGGAACCACACAGCTGATGTGCCAGTGTCCAAATATGCAGAGGTCGGTGATGTAATTACCATCATCCGTGCAATGGATCATGATGCTGGTGTCAATGGTGACCTTTCATGCTTTGTTGTTGCGGGCAACGAGGCAGGTTTCTTCTCCATGGATGTTAAAACGTGTGAAATTCGAACCAATGTTAGCATGCAAGATGTTTCTCAGGACCACGTAGAGCTCACTGTCCTTGTGCAGGACCATGGTGCCCCATCCCTCAGTGCAAGAGCCCTATTGAGACTTTCACTTTATGAAAACATTGAAAACCACATGAACCCTCATCTGACAGGTGGAAGATCTGGAGATGGGCCTCTAGATATTTCCATGATCATAATCATCTCCCTTGGGGCCATCTGTGCCATTCTGCTCCTCATCATGGTGGCCTTTGCACTTCGTTGCTCACGTGAGAAGAAGGACACTCGCTCGTACAACTGCAGAGTGGCTGAGTCTACTTACCAACAGCACCCCAAAAAACCGACACGCCAGATCCACAAGGGGGACATTACCCTGATGCCAACCATCAATGGAACCCTTCCAATCCGAGCCCACCATCGCTCACCAACCTCCTCACCTGGACCTGAACGTGCTCACATGGGCAGCCGACAGAGCCAACACAGCCGCCAATCCTTGAACAGCTTGGTCACCATTTCCTCAATCACATTCCTGAGAACTTCGCCCTGGAACTTACACATGCCACGCCCCCTGTGGAGGTAAACACATGTTTTCTTTCATACCCAACCATTGTACTCTTCCTAAAGAGAGTTGTCTGTCTTTTTGTTATTCATCATCTTTGTCAACATAACACTCACGTCATTGTGTGTTGATCTCGTGCTAACACTTTTTATTTGTTCATTTGTGAGTGTGAGTGAATGAGTGTCGTGCTCCATCCGTATTTATTTTTATTTATGTCATCTGTTTTTGCTGTAGCAAGTCTCACAGCTCCTCTCAATACTCCATCAGGGTCAGTATCAGCCGAGGCCCAGCTTCAGAGGGAACAAATACTCTCGCAGCTACAGGTAAACAAACAAACAAACAAATGCTTTACTTTAAGCTTTAACTCCTTATATGGGCATGGTGTGCTCTGGCAGAGTAGAAAGGTAGTTATTCTCAACCTGTTGTGTGCAGCTGGTTCCATCCGATTGGATGATAGGTATTCTAAAATGTTTGTGGTAGAATAGGACAGAACTTCCCTGTTGCCGTGGTCACCCATGTTCGCAGATCCTGATTGGACTGCTCCTCACATGAGGTCATAGCTTGCTTTCTGTGCTTTTTTTCCTTCCTCTCATCTGCGTTTTGTTCTTGGGTCATGTCATTTTATCCTGTGCATATTGTCAGTGATATTTTTCATGCAATTATGTATTTCATTCTCACATTGATGGTTTTTAAACTCTTTGTTTGTCCTGCATGCTCTTGAAGCTTCTTTTTTAGAGTATGTGAACAAATGCTAAGTATGAGACATTAAGAAATAAAGTCATTACTAGCTACTAGTTTACTAGATATCTAATGGGCGGAGCTTGTTCTTGCCTCCTGTGCATATGGATGTTAATAAATAAAATGCTATGCATAGGTAAACTTTTGGAAAGCTTTGTTTTTTGGGCGTCTTCTCCTCACTAAACTTGCATTTATACAGTCAAGTGCTTGACTACATTTTATATTTTGATTCCTTTAGAAGCTTTTCTTTCAATATAGTTTTGCAAAAGTTTATAATATCAGAGATTAATTGACAAGCAAATTTTTGAATACCCCACAGTATATTGACCAAATGTAACCTGGGTTTGTTTTGATTTCTCCTTAGGTACGCCCTCCAGGACATGGATAAGTTCAGTCTGAAAGATAGTGGGCGTGGCGACAGTGATGCAGGCGACAGCGATTGTGAGATGGGCCGGGATTCGCCCATCGACCGGTTGCTAGGCGACGGCTTTGGAGACCTCTTCCATAGTGATGGACATCAACGTCTCCACCCAGGTTAGATCTCTTGTTTGGATCAATGAAACGTAACATTAATGATAATAGAAAGGGAATGTTAAGCAACCATGACTGGTAATTCACAGAGCTGGACAACAAACATAGGGGAGGGAATAAACTCACAGTTGATGAAGACAAAATATAAATACATAGACACGATAAATTAAACAATAAGTCAATCTAGTCATGAAGCAGGCGAACACAAAAATGAGCTTTTTATGACCTGTGTCAATTCTGTGTTATGATAAATTATGTATAATTATGTTAAAACATTAAAAGAGAAAAGTCACAGAGATACCAAACAGTAAATGAAAAAAAGACTTAACCCTTAGAAGGCCTTTAAATGGTGTTTTACTACTTTACAATTTGCTCAAATACATGACCTTTAAAACTGTTTTTTGTCTCAAGGCAATTCTTGATATATAGATTTTTTAGTACAACACAAGCTCTGCAATTTTTTTATTATATTACACAATAATTCCACAATACACCTGAAATTATACAAAAAATACAATTCCAAGTAGAATATTTGGTAATTTTTTATGTTTTATTTCAAAATTCAAAAATTCATAAATCACCCCAAAAAGCAAAGACAAGGTCAAAACAATTTCAATGTAAACTCTGCTAATCTGTTCCAAGCACTTTTTTGTGCCAGAACCATAAAAAATACAAGCCATATCACAGGTCTTTTACTTCCAAAGGTTATCCCTTCTTTTCAGAATTAGATGGCCCTTATAGCACCAATTTAATTTTTCTCACATTTTAATATGAATTACCTAGCAAATTTTTTGTTAACTCTTTTAATGTTCAAAACCAAAAATCCACAACTAATAATCTACATAAGGAAAAAAAAGCTAAACTTCCCTTAACCCTTAATTCCATTCTCATCTCAAAATGCCCATCACAACAGAATGTTACTACTTTGATCACTGTGGTCCTTGCTAGCCAACACTCCGCAATGGCTTATGTTTTATTGTTTAGGAAACGTACTTTAGTTAAGGCCACTTCACTTGTCCATGAAAAATGCAAATGCATATTAGGAAAATAGCTCTGACCTATGCACTTGTGTTATTTGTAAAGCTGATGCTGTTTTCGTGTCGACAAATTTTATCTGGTGCTTAAAACAATGTATGTGTGAAGGTGTTGGTGGGAGCTTTGATTCCCTTTGTTAAACTCTTTCCCTGCGTTGCTTTCAAAATTTAAACCGAGGAAAATTCACCATAATTGCCATCACAATGTAGTTAAACCCCATCAACTCACACATGCACATCTTCACACCCCCCTTTGTCTCCCGAGAGGGCTGCTTTTCAGCTTGTCTCTCCTTCTTTCTTAGAGAGAAAGAAGCAACCTGTGAGCATCGATTAGAGTTTCATCCTTTGTAAACTGCTTCATTGTATTTTCCAATTGCTTTCTTTTCTAACCCAGTTCCACCTCGTCGTTCTTGTTTCTTTCCCGTACTTCCTTATCTCTGAGATTTAAAATCCGTCATAACTGATTCATCAGGCGGCGATGCCAAAGAAGTTTACATTAATTGAGCTAAACAAAGAACCTCAACCTCTAGAAGGAAATTTTTGAACATAATAATAGCAGTCACCGAAGCTTTCTAATGCCAACCCACCAATCCCGGAAATCCCCTTGTTTAACAGCTCGTTCTGAAAGCCTCTACACTCTGATCCGAATTGAGATTAGTACAAATCAGCAGGAGCTCTACGTCTGGGTCAAGGAAATATGCAATGTCGGTCCCTGCCTGAAGATGGCGTTAATGTTACAACAGATGGGAAATGGGAAAGAAGAAGATGACGACAGAAAAGAAATTAAAGAACACAAATAAAAAATCATTGATGTTGAGTGGTTTATATTGTTGATGGCTTATCACAAGGAGCTGTTTGACAAGAGAGTGTTTTTGGTACGCTATAATTTTCATGTTTCCTGTATGAAGTCGTTATGAAAATTTGGGAAACATGTGCATCTCTTTTACGTTTCATTGGTCATTCTCCTTGGGAAAAATGGATTCAATATGAAACTCTTTTTCATTGGCACCAATCATTCAGTCAGAATGTCGCCCATTGTTTTCAAGAAAAGTTTGTCGCACAAAACTTGACAATTCGGATCTGTGCAGAGGACTTTAGTTTTACATTTTCCTCCATCCTTTTGTTTTTCAACTTTCTGTTCTTCATTTGTTTATAGCTCAAGAAATGAGAAAAATTTAAGTTCAATATCTATTTGTGAAAAATGATGGTGAATGATAGACTTGTTGTCTAGATCATTCCTCTTCATGCATTTCATGCATATCTGTAAAAACAACTGATGTTACAATGTCTATTTAAATACCCCTGCAAGAGTTCAAAAACTGTTATTGGTTATAAAAAAACTGTTATTGGTTTCAAATTTGTTTTTAAAAGGTACACATTTCTCTTTGTTTCAGCAGCCATGCGATTGTGTACAGAGGAGTGCCGTGTGTTGGGTCACTCTGACCAATGCTGGATGCCATCTCAGGCATCGTCAGATTACAGAGCAAACATGTTCATCCCTGGAGAAGAAAGCAGGCCACAGGTCCTGGAGGAAGACCAGCAGTCAGTTGACTCAGCCAAAAAGAGCTTTTCTACCTTCGGAAAGGACAACGAGGAGGAATGCGTAGGCTCATTGTTGTCAGAAATGAACAACGTCTTCCAGCGTCTTCTACCTACTTCTTACGCTGAGGTCAGAGAGCTTGAAGAGTGCCCAGTCCAGCCTCCCTCTTCCAACGGGATGGAGCACCGAAAGGGCTTCCTTCCGGGTAAGGCCTCATCTACATCCCCTTCCTACCCACAGGGAGTTGCCATGTGGGCAGCCAATACTCATTTCCAAAACCCTGGTGGCGCTTTGACAAATGGACATGGCTCAACCAATCACGTGGCATCGCAGGCACATTTAAAATGGCTGCCGGCGATGGAGGAGATCCCAGAAAACTACGAAGAGGATGACTTGGAGAGCGTGCTCAGCCATCGGCAGGGAAAACGCAATGACACAAGACATGAAGTTGTCGACGCTAGCGAACTGGTTGCCGAAATTAACAAATTGCTTCAGGATGTAAGCCAGAGCTAAATAACAATCGGTTAAAGAATACTTCCCTGTTTCTTTCTTCAGCATTCGCTCTATGTGAGAGAACTAATCAATTGAAGGAGGAGAGAGGGAAAGAGTTCAGCGCTGTAGCCTTGTTTGAGTCGCAAGTGAGAACGTTTCGGTTAATATTGTGTACTTTTGGGGGTCTTTTTACACAAAGTGAACACATTGTGATTGTAAACACCTTTCGGTTTATTTTTTACTCCATATTTATATATGTGTATATATGTGTTTGTACAGAAAGTTATAAAAAGTTTATTTTTATACTGTAGTTCTTTGCATGTTCTTAATATTAAAAGATTTGTTAGTATACTTGACGATGTTTGGAAAAGATAATTCACAATGTACACAAACTGTGGTTGGTGGTCCAGTTTTCTATTATCTGTGTTGTAAAATGCAGAATACTCTCAACAGAACTCTTCTTATCCATGAGTGACTGTGACACATTTAAGGAGACCCTGTAAAGATTTTTTTCCTTATTGTTAACATGCCGTTTTACAGCAATGTTGCATTAAAAGCATACAATTTAAACACATTGTGCGGTTTTCAGTCATTTATCCTGGTGTCCCCTTTAAAAGTCTGCATTTACAAGCTACAGTTATAAAAGCGCCCCTCTCTTTAGCTGCAAGTAAAAAAAAAAACGATCTTTTTTTTCTAGTTTCTAAGCTTCTCCTTCTGTGAACCTCAATTGCTGTTGCTTTCTCCAAGCGCTCCCCCTTTTGAGCAGAGCAGGTATTGCAATTACACAACAACATTTTTTACGAAAACCACGAGTGCTAATCAAACCTTTTTCATACAAAAATGCTGAAAAAAAGTCCACAATTGTCCTTGCAACCTCAAAATGGATGTTAATCTGCCCTTTTCATTCACTCACACCACTAAGCCATAGCCATAGCCAAAAGTAATTAGCTTAGAGAATAAACCTTCACATAAAACAAACCATGCATTCATAATGTTTTTATCAGTCATGTTTAATAAGGTAACCCTTTGATGCATTTATACTATAGGCTATACGTTAGCATGTATAAATGTGGCTCTATATGACCAGATTTCTCATGTTTATAAAAGTGTGTGTTTGTGTTGTGTGGTTAACACCTGTCGTTGTGTATAATTGAACAGCAGGCAGCTGTTGTGGATTAGAAATCTGGAGAGAAGCCAGACTGGAATCATCATCACACTGGTCTGACTACAGCATAGAGCGGCCATTATCCCCACACACTCTCGCTTGGCATTGATTTAACTTTGTTCTTCGTTGCAGCAAGTGGGGAGCAAGCACTATTCAACCACAATCACCTCTTTTAGCAAGCATTTTAGTCTAATTGTGTCCTAAACGACTGGCTCTATGGATGCAGGCCGCGGAAATCTCCCATGCTGGAAGCTGGAACCTTGAACTTGAGCTCTTCCTCCTTGCACTGTACCTTTGACCATAAACCAAGCTCTAAACGTGATGATTGGAAGTGCAGAGCAGTTAACCTCCATGCACACCCAACAATTAGTAAATTGCTTTGCATAAAAGTGTCGGGAGCACAGCGGATATCTAATAATCAGGAATGGGTGCTGCAGTAAGTGTTCATTCGAGAATTTCAGAGAGGGGGGGGGGTGTTCACCTCAGGGTCAGTGTAATTCGCTTCCTCGTATTCTGAGCTACACTTGCACTTCCTGTTTTGCTGCAACAAAAGATGATGACTTGGCTGTATAATTTGGAAAGCATTCAAATTTGTTTGGAAAGTGTGATTTAATTCTTTATAATTACAGTACGGGGTTTTAGCAGGCGTGAACATGTTGTAAACAAAGAATGCTTTCAAAAATCTGCGATGAAACAAAAGGCAGTAAATCAACAAAAGAGAAATTTAACTCAAATCTGCATTTGGTGTGACTTACCACTCTTCAAAACATCAGCAATTCTACTAGGCACACTTGCACACGGTTGGAACTTTGAAGTCATTCGACCCCTGATGGTATTGTCTGATGAATAAATATGTATCTGAGAGAACCAAATCTCCAACTCCATTTGCAGAAACGCAATGTTTATGTAACTGCCACCATGTTTCATTGTTGTCTGAAGACACTAATTATTGTACCACTCTACGCTTCTAAAAGCAAATATTTCATTTCCAGTGCACCCATTTGCACCCCATTTCCTGTGTTTTTGTGTATACTTGAATCACTTGTTTTCATGTCAGAGATATGGCTTTTTGCCTCCAACTCTTCCACTTCTTGCCAGTCATCCACTTCTTACCTATAGCTCCCACTGTTTTCTGCCAATTCTGAGCTGATGGTAATGCTGGACATCTCACGTTTTCAAGTGTATTTAGCTTGATGTGTCTTGAATCCATTGCAAAAAGTTTCCATGGCCAACCACTGCATCTCCGATCCTCAACATTGCCTATGTCCTCCTGCTTCTTTAAAAGAGCTTGTACAGCAATTTGTCTTGGAGAGACTTTTTTTTTAATCTAGTTGCTGTGCTCAATCCTGCCATTAAAAGAAACGCTCTTTCTTTTCATCATCTTTTTGGCAGAATATGATGTATTACATAGATGATCATTAGCACGTGATATAATTGATGGACCATAACTGATCATAATTATAATTGTTTGATTTTTTTATATATTACGTATAATACACATTTAAAAATGTTTAAAAACAGTGTTGTCTTTTTATTGACAGAGACAATAAACAAGCAGACTTAAAGAATATAAATACTAATAGAAAGTTGCTGTGAAACACTCACAAATCACAGACGGCTCTAGTCAGACTCGCTCTTTGTTCACGTTCCACTGTGTTCAGTGCAAATTAGATAAACACTGATTAATTATATGTTTTTTAAAAGGGTTTTTGATAGGTTTTTTTTTTCTAATTGTACAATTATAAGGTTAGATCTATGTCGATGTGTCACTGGATGATGCATTTAGTTGAGGACCAAATGTGGGTGGTGTCTCAATATAGACACTACCCTGGAAAAATTAATGTTATTTGGGAAATTCAGACTATTTAGAACCATTAAAAGGTGAAACGCTGGCTCAGATAACTTCTAGTAGACAGATCATGGCTAACGATTTTGTAGATTCAGTCAATGCTAATGATTTTGTCTCAGTCCATACTCAGCTGCCATAAACCATTGCCAATACTTTCACACCATCTCTTAATTAAATCAAGTCAATTCTGTAGTCACGTCACGTTGTTATTAATTAACACTTCCACTGTGAGGAATACAAATTCATAGGGTGCGAGACTGTTTTTGTGTTTATAACGGTGGAATGAGAGTCTTTGTGTTCCGTTCACACCCTCTGGTTTCTCACATTCACACAAAAGTGAAGACATATAGAGAAACTGCAACTTTTATAAACATGCAGGCTTTTGTCAAGTGACACATATGTGAGAAACAGCATGAAGATATGAAGAGCAGAGCACTTCTTGACACCAATTGACGCTTCTAGTACACTCTACTAGTAACTTTCTCATAATCAAGATGGAGGGGTCAAATGAAGACGCCATATTCAATGTCAATTTACATCTTAAAACCAGACTACATTGTTTTATCCAATCTCTTGTTTTATCCACAAGAGATATATATATTAGGGGTGTAACGGTTCACGGTATGTATTGAACCGTTTCGGTACGGCCTGTTCGGTTCGGTACACTTGCGTACCGTTTCGGTATTCGGTATTTTTATTAAATGATATAAATGTATTATTAGCGCGATATTAAGCGCAGCGGAACAATGTTCCTAGGCGAGTTTCCGCACGGACACTATTGACTGACGAGCACGAGCGCGAGTAGGAAAATGGAATCATATCAAAAGCGAAAGAGAAGCCAGAGCTTGAAGACTGTCTCGTGTTTGAGAACACTTTGGCTTCTCTGTTAAAATACATAACGGGGATAGACGAGTGGATAAATTTAAAGTTGTATGCCGACATTGTTCCACGGAGATCGGGCAAGCTACAAATCTAACATTTTTTTACTGCTGGAGGTAGTCACTGCAACCAGATCTATGCTCTCTTAAAAAAATGTGCTTTTCTTTATAAAGAGTGCAATTTATTTCAAATATCACCCAAATGTGTCACTTTTATTTATTTTATGCAAGAAATCTACTGTGTATTGGCAGCTTTTCAAAATAAAGATTATGTAAGTTCTTATTGTTTTGTACCGAACCGAATGAACCGAACCGAACTCTCCAAGACACTGTACCGAACCGAATACGATTTTAGCGTACCGTTACACCCCTAATATATATATTCTGGAGTGATCCTGTCTTTGTATACAATTGGTGTATACTGTAAACTGTACACTGTTTTTTTTCTATGAGGAAATGTTCAATATCTGCATTTGGTCTAGGTTTGGCTTTACTGTATTTAGAATTCCTTAAAATGAAATGTATTTACGTAAACTTGAAGATGCAGTTAAATAATTGACTGTTTATAACATGGACAGAGTGTCAGTGATGCCACACATAGGTTTCTGATGAAGGATCTCTGTTCCTCAAATTGGACATTGACAGCCATCACCATCTTGGAAGTGGGTCTGAAAATGAGTAAAGCATGTGCAGACGTGGAACGTGCATGATACATGATTGGCTGAAAGTTTCAACTAAAAACCATGCCCTCTATTTTACAAAACTGAAGGTTATATTAGGCAATAAAGTTTGGATAAAACGGAGACGGGTGTAAACATGTTTTATTTAGTTCAATAGTCAATAGGCACCTGCTCAGTTCTGGAGTCAGCCACTAGTGGTCATAAATAAACTGCAGGATCTGTCAGTTCTTATACGCAACAATAATAAAAAAAAGCAGGGGTTTGCTTCTTAAGTTGAATGAGCTTGGCATTCCAACTCGCTCATGGCCTGTACATTTCAATACATAACATTGGGAGAATTTGTTGTAGCTACTTGAATTATCATTCCTTTCTAAGCCACTTCTGGTGCTGTTTCAGTCAGAATTTTGTTTGTGTTACTGTAAATCCCTTAAATTAGCGTCATTTGAGAGGACTTGTCATAAGAAACTTGATTTAAAGGAGCTTGGACAGGATCATTCCGGGATATTTATGAGTTAGCATGCAAAATACAGAGAAAGAAAATATATTTAGTAATTTTTCAGGTTGTGGTATAAAATAGAAGACTAACTTGATGTGTTTCAAGCCAGTGCCTGGGATCAGATCAGACCCAGGATGGACTCAGACCGGTATGACTGATTTAAAGGCAAAAAAGAGCTTTTTGTGCTTTAAGAAGCAAAACAATAAATGTGAAGTTTTTTTTTATAAAAATGCAATTTAATAGTATATATTTTTAACAGTTTTTTGCATTCACGGAGCACCCTTTTTCCAGAACAAATTATTGTTGAGTGAATTTGGACTTTTCTATTGAGAACAGTGACCCACTCAGAATAATTGGAGAAAGTCCCACAATTCATTGAGAAAAACAATGACTGACAAAGAGATAGAGAGAGGTCACATGTTGTGAATCTGGAATTGCTGCTATTAATGTTTGGTAATGTGCTTCATGGGCATGCATAAAAGAGATTAAAGCCACATTACTGAATCGTATTTACTGAAGAACTATTTGCATAATGGAGTGTGTAATGTATTTTGTGTGCGTGCATGGGTGCGTGTGTGTGCTTGCGTGTGTGTGTGTGTGGGTGTGTGTGTGTGTGTGTGTGTGTGCGTGCCTGTGAACAATAATTTCATAAACTTCAGAAATGGCTTGAGGCAGATGTCATTCTCATTCACAGAGAAACTTTGCACATTTTAACACAAAGTACTGCATGTTTGCTTTGACTAATAAAGCAATTTAGATTCAATTCATAACTGAGCCAAAATAAGACTTTGGAATAATTTAAGAATATTGTATGTATAGTTTGATAATAAAATGATTTCGTAAAGGGAATATGTGACTCTGAAGATGAGTGACTGTGGTATATATTACAGAAATAAAAATAATAAAAAAAAAATCTAAAAAGATAAAGTTCAATATCAAATTACATTTGAACATGTGTCTTTGGATGATTTGGACAAAACTTTTAATGAGATTTTTCTCCTAACTTTTTTTAAAAGAGGTATTTGTCATCATTTGTTGCTAATTAATCCTTTTCTTTCCTGTGTTGTCTTTGATGAATTCTCTGTGGAAATGAGCATGGAGGTCTGTAGGGGAGCCGGGGAGGATAACACGGTACATATCAGGGAGGATAGATGTCTCCCTGCTGACTGGAACTAGGGAAATGAGTTCTCATATCACAACACTCCACACATACATAACAAGTTCTCCCTGGAGAGGGAGAGGTTGTTAGAAAGACTGGAGGACCACCAATAGAAAGTGTTGTTTAATTGATTATTGAGGCTAAAACATATTCTAATAATAAACTAAATTAATTTTCAACTTTCAAACATCGGGCCCAAAATAGAAACATTAATTATATTTTTCATGAACATAATTTTTTTTTCAACATTGTAAATCATATTTTTTTTATTTATTAACCTAATATGTGCTACAATTAGTGTAATTAAGTAAATAAATAAACGAACAACTTAGTACAAGAATGTGTGCTTAACCAATCATTGCTCATCACACATGCACTGAGCCAATCAGATTTTTAGCTTTCCTTGCTGTCTGATTGTAACGTTTCATGGTCTATCTGTTACTTTATCAACCTTTATTGTAGACAGTAATATTCCTTATTTTTCCGAAGAAATTAAAAGTTTTATTGACGTCATGAAAGTCATATACTCTAACAATCCTCAAATGTAATTGTTCGAATGAGAAAGCTAGTTTATTGTTATATGGGTTGGTTGCAGCACATGTGCAACAATCAGGGTCAGTTTAGCGGGTACTTGGCATAACGTTGCCACAATTGGTCCACGTTTACAATCGCTACAGCTTAATAAGCACATTTACATAAAAGCACTCCTTTATCTATTCTGGTTTCTGTATTCATAACAGGTAGAAAAAAAAACAGATTAAAATGTCGCGGGTAAAATGTAAACATTAGCATTTATAGTCTTACTTTTTTTACCCATGCTCATTAGAAAACAGTGACAAACAATGTCTGAGTGGCAGGTCACTGCTGGTTTGCTGTCACCAGCAGATGGCGCTCTTTCAATAACATGAGATATGCCTTTGCGCTTCTCTGAATGGAGGACACTGTGCCTCCCATGAGTTCATGAGAAGAGAAGCCGTTTCTTCTCTTTTTTTCTTTTATATTTGTTCATGTCAAATCTAAATGTTTTAGATTATCTTTTCCCTTCCAGAGGTAAAAAGGGGAACAATAAAACAACAATGAAATAAAAGTGTATAATTCATTATATACAAATAAGATCCTTCTTTCGAACTGAAGTCACACCCAGTGAAATGTTTTTTAGTAATTTATGCAGAAAAGGAAACCTTTTGTTAGTCTTTTTTATTACAAAATATTTAGGATGTAGTGATTTATTTAATATAAATACTAAAATAGTGGGGAATTTTGTGTAAATAATACATTTGGACATGTATTTAGACTCATTCTACCATTAGGAGATACATGAAACTCCACCAAGAGATAGTTCCACCTTAGGAGTCCACCTGAGTCTATGGTGACATTCACCCCACAGGGGAAGTGAAACGTAGCAGACCAAGGGCTATCCCCTTCATCTTCAAGTGACCAATGCTTTGAAGAACTGGTAGAACTTCCACTAAGTATAAAAGTTAAATTCACCTTCTTTTTTTTTCACTTGCCAATAAGTGTTCTGCACCAAATGCATAAAGCAGTCATGATTCAAACTGTAAAACATATCATTCAGTGTCAGAAATCAACAAGCTGTTATAGATTAGTGAAGTTTCAGGAGAAACAGAAGACTCTTATTCAGGTTTCTGATACTTGACGTAGTGCATTATCCATCTGATGGATGAGAAACCTGACAACATTCCTGTCCGCTCTGACATTTGTTTGTCTGGACCACGGCAGACATGCGTTTGTGTGATTGATAAGTGAGTGTGCATGCTCTCATCTGAAGCCGGCCTTTGAGTGTTCATTGCTTGAAACTAGAGTGTGTGTGTGTTTGTAGACTTGTGTATTTACTCACATACTTCAGAGTCCTCGTTCACCTGGCAGCCTTGTGTCTGGTGACCAGATGGACTCATTACTTTGATTTCTCCACACCTGCAAGGTGCTTGCACTACTTTTACAAAAAGAGAGGCAGTTGAGACTAAATAGAATGTCTGGAGATCAGCGGAAGGTGCTGATGGAGTACTGCGTTGGTTTTTAATAAGTTTCTGAATGGGACTGTGTTGACGAGTGCTGCTAGAATGGGTTCAGTAGGTCATCAGAGATGCAATTGAAAAAAAAAAAAACAGCTTCCCGTAAGAATTCTATTTGGAGCCAAAAAAGCGACAGTTGAAAAATGTTTGGCCCTAAATCCTAGTTGAAACAATGATATCAGTACTTGATATCAAAATAACTGATGCTAATCTCTAGAGCCTCTATGCCTGTAGAGAGAATGGTACAGGTACTTTTTATTTCATCTGATAGTGTTTCGAGGAAGTTTGGTAACATTTTCTATTCTTTAAGGCGAGATGTATAACAAAATCTTTCCCAGTGGACTCCACACAAATGCATTCATCAAACCTGGACAAGAAACTGAAGCTGTTGCAATGACAGGTCCTGCTGTAACAGAAAGTTGAGCTGGAGTGAACTTTGACCTTGAAAATGCATCACATGATGTGACTCGAGCAGCAAAATTTGAGATGTCAAAGCTTGAGCTTTTTGCTAAATCAATAGAAGAGAAGTTTGCCTTTTTTAGGATTGTGTATTACTATAATGCATAAGAGCACCAGTTTAGACACGTTACATTTTAATCTAAAGTTTGCACACAAACTTTGATGTTGGCATGTAAAAGTGCTATTTAAAACGATTTTTAAATGTGCCTCTTGTAATTACGAGTACAACAAATGTTACCCCATCATCAATGATGTAGTTATAGATCTTTCAAATCGGTTGCTAAGGTTAACAATCTGGTTGCTGAGGAGAAATCAATTATGTTATGAATATACCCTATGCACTATGAGTTACATATACACATCTGTGGCATTTTCTGAAGCTGAAATATAGATATGCTGATTTGGTTGCTAGCGTAAAAAAATGTGTTGCTATGGAAGACTCAGTGTCATAATAAAATGTTCCTTTGTGTAACCAAGTAAAAAAACAATAAACAATAAACCCCTCTGACTCTATTTACCAAAGCTGAGATAGAGTTCAGATTTTTTTTTTGTTGCTGGTGTTTGGTTGCTAGTAAGCTGTCATTTAGGTATAAATAAAAATGTATTTGTTACTATGTTACGTTGTCACTATGATTCACGCAGATATTTTTGGTGCGGTTTCTCATTTATTTACAATTGCCATTGGTAAATCTCTAACCTGGGGTTCAAATAGTTTTGCACAGACTGATAACCACCAGAAGTATGAGTTACAGGTTTGCAAAGTTTCACCCCATGTTAAGTCAATGTAAAATTCTTTAGTGGTACCATTGCGAAAAGATATAACAACCCGAGTCAGACCAGTTTGGAAGTTTTTCTAATTCTTCCGCCAGACAAAATAGACCCGTCCTATTCACAGACTGCTGTAATGTGAGACGATGTACTTGCTTAAACAATTTTAATAATGTTTCTAAAAAACATTAAATTTTAAACTAATTCTTCATTCAGTGAACTCTCTATTAAAAAGTCAAATGTACACCTTAAATAGTCAATTCAAAATTGGACATCCAAACACACTGCATCTAATTTTTCTAATATTTATTTGTATTCATAATGGAAATAGTTTTCAGACAGACTCAAAGTGTATGACTTTCTCTGTGATCTTGCATCCACTTTCTGTTTTGTATCATCTGTTTCTTCTTTGAGCACAACAGTGCTGCATTTTCTTTTACCACAGACGTTTTGGTTATGTGAACAAAAGCAAATAATCTGAAAAAAAGCCTTTTTGAATGTTTGTATTTACACATTAATACATGTTTTTTTGGCACAAGACACTAAGACTTCTCCCTTAACCCCACCTCTGTCTGACCATCCAAGGCTGCCCTTCAAACCGAGGGCTAAAAAGGTTGAAAATATAAAGGTATGAATTGGGACACCCCTACGAAGCCATATTTGTTAACCGAATGGTTCTGAAAAAACTAATGTAAAAACTACTGTAGTATTGACATACAAAACATAAAAAACGTCCCACATACACATCTTTTTTGTAACTATTTTATGTATGGGGAAAATCTAAAATTTATGTTTCAAACTTTCATAAAGCATCACATTCATAAAGCAAGTCATACAAAACATACAAATTTCAAATGCATAATATCATAATATAACATTCAAAGATTTTATTAATGGACTTATGGTGTGGACTCATCTTTGGACATCATGGTTATTGACTCCTTCACACAGCATGTACTGTTTTTTTTTTATGGCATTTATCGGGTTTTGGAAACAAAAAAAACTCTTAATTTGTTCTCTATGTATCTATGCACGTGGAACCTGAAACCTAACATACCAATGTTTGCAACTCTTTTATCAGTAAAACAGCAGTATGCATCAGCATCAGTAGAATTACGTTTTGCTGTTTTTGTTCAAGTTTTGTAGGTTTCACTACTCTCCAATGGTTTTACCCCTTTGCTTGCTGACGAATCAAATGTCTGTGGAGTCACTTTAGAATAAATAACGCTGACCTTGTTTAACCTTTCACCTCAGTGTTGCCCTGTGCTTTATCTTTGTGTTTATATAGCGGTGCCAAGCTTTAACCGTTCTCCTCTTCTTCCTGATTTGTCTTGCTTTCACTACACAGAATTGTCTCTCTTCTTTTTGTCTCATATATCGGTTTCCTCTCTTTTATTCCTGGCTGCATTCCTGCAGTGGCTCTCATCTGTCTGTTCTTCCAAAAATCAATGTCTGTCAAAGGTGCAGCTCCTGTTAAGAGGGGAAAACATGGGTATGAGAGAAGCGATTGAGTATAAAAACAAAAGAGAGCAAAGTATTATATTTGCTTTAGTGTCTGTTTCTATATCAGCTCACTTTCACTTGTATCTTGAGGGAATGTACTGGCAAGAACTGAAAGATGAACACATTTCTCTTTATCTCTTCATCCTCTTTCTGGTTATAATCAGGTCTTTTCATCATGTTGATCAGAACCTCAGCCATCATTAAAACGCTGTCATCTGCAGCTAAATGTGACATTATTGTTGACTTATAATCTAACCACTAGTTGAAAACAACAGCTTAATTCCCAATTAATTCCAATTTATATCAACCAATTCCTAATTGTGTAGCTAATAAGATGACCTTATTTTGTTTCCTGTAGAACAAGGGTGCTCATTACGTCGATTGCCATCAAGGTGCAACTGGTCGATCGCGGCGTGAAATTGAAACAATATCAGCCGATCATCCATCCTGTCACAGTTCAGTAAAGTTAGCTGCTGATTCACGGATTCGGTTTTCTCTGCTCAATAGCTCGAGACCAGAATGCTCTTAGTAAACAAATAATACCTATTTTTAATCTGTGTTATGTAGCGGACAAACTACAAAACGTTTTTTATCATAACAAGTTTCCCTCGGCATTCGTAGAAACACATTACCGTCTATGAGCAACCCGCTGACATGGAATCGCTTAGGGACCGTCTGCAAATGACCAGATCCAAAATATGTTTTACCCAGAATATGCTTCATAACTTCATTCTAAATTGCTCTATTACAACCAAAATCAAGCAACACGCCACTCCTCACCTGCATATTGTACTGCACGACTCAGTTTCAATAAAAAATGTAAAAAATTATTAGAGCATAATTTTTATTCTTGATTATTTGGATCAATTGCTCTAAAAAAAAATAAATTCAGGTCACACACAACTGTTCTAATGATTAAATTCAGTGCAAGTCATCAAATTATACTCAGGTTATTACAAAAAATGTAAATAATTAATTATTATGTGTGTCTTGTCAATTCTCCATAAAGTTGAAAATAATTGTTTGTTGATTGATGTTTTACATTTTTGTAGCGGGTAGATGACTTTGCAAGCTGAAAAAGTGTGAGCACCCCTGCAGTAGAAAAACAGAAAAACTGCAATCATAGAACCACACGTTGTTTAAGTTACAAGTCATTAAATACTTTGTTCTAGTCAAATGATCAATTTCATTAGAAAAATTACAATGAAAACACAAATGTATTATTTTTACAAAATGAAAATTTGTTAACATCTTGCACCTTAAAGAGAAATATTTTGTATTTTGAGATATATAATATAGTGATATTTTTTTACAATGATCAATGGGGTTGAAACCCTGAAAATGCAGAAACAACTTTGTATGATAAATCTTGAGCATAAATAGTTTAAAGACATTTAAGAAATGTTATATAGTAAGTATATATGTCTTTCACATGTAAAATAAATTGCTATAAAAGTCTACTCCTTGTGAAACTCTCCCACATTCTAGCATGCAATTGTCCCGCCAATTATCTTGAGGCTATAATTCTCCATTATGCTTCAGCTTTATTCAAATATGCTTTGACAAAGCACTTCTTTGACCTTTTTTGGTCAATTTTCTTATGACTGTGAAGCTTTTATTTCATTAGTCCATTATCTGGACCTAGCATCGTGAGCATGAGTGGCAGGTATGAATATACTAGGCAAACTCTCAAGGCTGAATTAGAATTTGTGTGTTATTTGTAATTATTCCCCACCATAAATACTTAATTATTTATTACGACTAAGCCAAAAGCAAAAATTTACAGCAATTTAAGTTTGGGTACCGCAAAATGTTCATCCTTTTCCTTTATGAATGCCCAGTTACATGAAAAGCATGAGGAACTGGACGACTATGAGGAATTAAAAGACCAGAGGCATATTTGTAGTTAAGGCCAGAAGTGGCAGACCAAACAAATAATTCTGGAGAACAATGTCCAGGAATCAGTGTCAGCGTTGAAGTTGCAACAGGGCTGGAGACAATGACCCAAAGCACTAATTCAAATCTACCAAGGCATTCGTGCAGAGGAACAACATTCTGGAATGGCTATCTCTGTTCCCAGACATGAATATTAGGGTTGAATATATCTGCTTGCCCCTCCCCCGCCGGAGCGGCAACACTTACTGGTATGAATTATGTCTTTTCAGCTGAGTTATTTGTGTTTCTGGTTGGGAATGCGCTGTTAGCACAATGCTGCTTGGATTCAATGTTGCAGGAATGGGGAGTTTGTAAACTGGTGTTTTGGGATTATAGTGCGTAATGACTGCGAGTACAAATAGAACGAGATGAAGGCGTTTCTATGTGCCCCTATGTTCTATATTCAAAGTGGGCTGTCCATGCACGGAAACCATCAGTCCCGACTGACCTGGAGATGGTTTGTAAAGAAGATTAGACTAAACATATTTTTATTCTAGCGTCTAGACTCTAATTGGAAGCTATAGAAAGTGTTTGGTGGCTAAAGAAGGCTGCACAAAGTATTCAGTTCATTGTCTTTGGTGGTGCCTTTTTAGTTTAAATAATTCTTGCACATTTTCCAAAAATCATACAAACTTTATTTGACTTCTCAAATAACAATGTGTTTGACTCCTATATAATAAAGTTAACTAATATTTCTTATTCAGACGACCAATTATTTATCAAGAAAAAGTGTTGAAATGTACAAACTTTGCATACTACTGTATCTATGGAATGCTCAAAGCCATATGTAACATTAAGTAAGTAACTTTATTTTTTTGCTTTTCTTATCATCATTCTTTAGCTCACTTGTGTTTGTCCTTCATAGCCTCCCTCATTTGTCTCGGCATAACAGTTCTCTCCTTTTCATCAGGTTCTCCTGGGGGTAGTTCTACTGATGTCAAGGGTTGTGTGTCTGCATCTGCAGTGTATGTTTGCGTGTGTGTGTGAATGTAATGAGAGGGATATCCTCCTGGAGACTCCTGTCTGGCAAGAGATGGAATCAGATCATCACCTTGTAGACTTGATACCAGAAGAGTGAGAGAGTGAAAGACACTGGAAAGAGAGATGGAAATGAAGAGGGCCACATGGGGAAAGTAAGCTTCTTTTAACTCCATTATTATTTATTGATGCAGTCAATTTTACTCGGTTGTAACATTTTTTTATACATATACCTATTTTAGGCCATATGGGACAAAGCATTGTAGTGGATGGATTTCATTGCATTTGTATATACCTTCCCATTAACTCTCAGAAGTCTCTTGCGTTTTTTCGTTTTTTTGTTTTTTTGTTTTTCATTTTTGAAATAAAAAAAAATAGATTTAGATCTATTATAACTATAATAATCTGAATTATATTTTTTGTACAATTTCAGGTTTGTTGTAGAATTATTTTATTGTGTAAACAAGTGAAAACAAAATATTTGTTAAAAGTTTTTCTTAGAACTTCCTCAATTAATTTCTGTCGGCAGACCTCTGAAACAGTATACGCATTTGCAACCTTAAATAACCATTTAAAAAGCAAAATAATTTCGTTGTATTTAGTGTAAAGAAAAGCAAGCTATAAACAATTTTGTTGGATTTCCAAAATAGACAGGAACCTTTGTGGAATTTAAATAAAAAAAAATGGTAACATTTTAAATCTATGTGATGCTTGAGATCTATGAAAACATGCAAGTATTAAGCTTTCACTTACATTAAACAAGCTTCACACATTTACTTTGATCCTCGTTTAAATATTCCAACCTTGATTGCTCTTTTAAAATGAGTTATTTAGTAAACTGGAATTAAGAACATAATTGATATTTAATTGTATGTTTTAGTCATACAAAGAATAAATAAATAAAAGTTATTAAAATTAAAAAGTCATATGCTGTTTTGAAATGAGATGCAGCTGAAAGTTGTACAGCTACAAAACAAATGTTCTGCCTAGAATTATAACCAGTTCTGAAAAAAATAAATATATAATTAAAAAAAATAAAAAAGAGTAAGTTGCAGTGTTTTGAAGACAATTTCTTTTTTTATGTCTATTTTAGAGATGCGTTTATCTTAATGCGTTTATCAATGCTGTGTTGGTTGGTTTCTATTATTTTACATTATTTATGCAATTTCTAAATGTGAAATCTCCACTAACCAAGAGTGTTAGAAGTTAATTAGAGCTGTGTGTACTGGGTTATTTCACCTGAGTGTGAAATACTCACACTCGGATACAAGCCCATCCTCTAACAATGACGTCACTCTCTGATCCCTTTATCCATTATAAATAAAACAGGAAATTACTATGAATTTCAGTAGTCAATGTTTTGATGTCGCTGAAACGTTGATATCTGAAGAAAAAAAATAAAACATTACATTGAGAACACTGAGAGACTGTTATTCAATGCATTTTACACATTCTACTACATTAATGTTTACATTTTACAAGGACCATATACAGCTATGCAGATTCTTTACCGTTTTTTATTACTTCTATTTCTAATCATATTAGAATGTATTGTCTGTTCAATATAATAAAATTATCCTGAATTATCCAAATTATCCTAAAATATAATATGAAAGGTTGAACCAGAGTAAGCTAGATAAAGCCAAGTCTTTTTATTTATTGTTTAATTTAAATTGTTTCTAATAAGGTTTTTTATTTCATAAAGGTTTTTATCTATACATATTTTCCAAGTTTGAAGATTTTTGGCTGCTCACCATAATTTATTTAATATTTACAAAACTTACTTAAGTCAGATAATGACCATTTTCTTTAAAGAAAACCCCACAGGTGGACTGGCGACACGTCCTGGGTCTCTCGTTTGAAGTGTACTGGAGATTTTAAAAAGGGAACAAGCGGGTGAAAGAGTTTGACGTGTTGCTGTTTTTTAATTGCATCCCTCGAGAAAGGCTAACATGTATTGAAACATTAGTCAAGGGTTTGTGTGCCTGTAACAATAGAATGCTTTCAATTGTGAAAGTTTTTGCGTTGCTTTTCGAGTTGTTCATACAAGGCCAAGTAAGGACTCAGACGTGATCAGATAGTTTGTTGAGCTGTGTATTTCTGTCAGTTTGCTCCATGAGTCGTGGTCATTAGTTGAATCCTGGAGCTTATTGTCCAGGTACACATAAGAAATGACAGCAGACTGTGAGAGGGACCGATAATAACCATCCATCAGATGCTTGAGAGTGTACTTATCATAGACAACGCTGCAGATCTGAAGGGACTGCTTGTACTTGTTTGTGTTCATGACCATCATATGGGTGGATGATGTGTCCATCAGGATGGGTATGTGGGGAACAACTGGCAATCATACGGACTCACTCCATCAATCTCTTTCAGTGATGTCTATCTCTCTCTTTCTCGCTCAACATTAGAGTTCATATTTCATGTCCAAGACAGCACTAAGGTAACAGTAGTGCAAAACCTGCATTTTTGCCATTTTATCTGTATTCTATGAGCGTGGAAAAAAATTACACATATAAAGGCAATATCTGGATGGTTAAAAGGTACATATTGTTTTTTTAAATCTATCCAAATTATATAATTTGGATAGATTTAATCAAACTGTATGTAACTTTTCACCATCTAGATATTTCATTTTCTGAATAGTCACAATACAATTTTCTATTGGAGCTGCCTGAGATCTTTAGTGAGGAACATAGTGTTGACACTGTAATCACTGGGATGTGTCCAATGTCCAAGATGGTGGCAGGATGCATGTGATGATGCGTGACATCATTTCCTTTTCGTCAGTAAATTAAAAAGTCTATTTAATCTAAAACTGTGGGGATGCACCATTTTATTCAATTTAAAACATAATTTAATGGGCACATAACAAAAATATTCACTGTATACTTTATTGCTGTATTTAAAGGCATGCTATATATGATTTCTAAAATATACCGAAACATTGTTTACATGGCATCAAAAAAAAAGGTTTAAACACTTTCACTTTGAACCTCTATTACTTCATCGAAGCTTATCCATTTTTTTTTCGACACTTTGGGTAGTGAATTTGATTAGAGAACATATTTATTATTTAACAGTATGTTTTAGCCATATAGAAAATAAATTCATGCAAATTAATAAAGTATGCTCTGATCCAGGTCGTAAGCCAACAAAAAAAACATTTACTTTTCCTACAATTATTGATTTCATTCATTAATTTTCCAACCCGCTTTTTCCCTTTCAGGGTCACGAGGTCTGCTGGTGCCTATATCCAGCACACATAAGGCGAGAGTACACCCTAGACAGGTCACCAGTCCATCGCAGGGCAACATTCACTCACACATTCACACCTAAAGGGGTTTTAGATTATTAAATTAACCTAACCGCTTTTTTTTTTGGGGGGGAAAACCGCAGTACCCGGAGGAAACCTACGCATGCACGGGGAGAACATGCAAACTCCTTTCAGGAAGGTCACCGGTGACCCTTGAACTGACAACCTTCTCACTGGAAGGCCACAGTGCTACCCACTGTCGCCTCATTGCCTTTATTGAAAAAATTAAAATCTGTGTTGAATTATTCTTTTTTTGTGGGTATCAAGAACATTTAACATTTAGATTACATCCTAAAATGTGTTCTCCAGAAAATATTAGTGCTACCTCTGCCAGTGTTCTTGTAATGACGCTGAGGCAAAAGGCAATGGGGAATCCATGTGCCGAAGTTTATTAAAGCACACAGTGAGAAAAGGAACAGTTTTCAAAATGGCGGTGCCGTGCGGCAGCACATGTGCCAGCAAACACTCACACGAACACAGTTAAAGAAAGTTGAGAGGCAGGCAAGGGTCAGAATCCAAATAACAATCCAACAGGCAAACAAATCAATATCAGAATCCAAAGGGGTAATCCAAAAGTCCAGGCAAAACAGGTAACAATAAACAGGCAGGTAAGTCAGACAGAAACCGCTTGGCATGCAACACAGGTTGGCAATACTTCGCACTTTAGGTAGGGGAGGGCTTAACTTAAATACCCTCCCAACAGGAAGTGATGCAGCAAGGGTTAGAACTCCGGAGAGGGAGCCCTCTGCTGGCGTGGCGTTACAGTTCTTTAAATCCAGACCCATTCTTTCCATGTGGGTTCATACCCCTTTCTCTGATCATTTCCCTCCTTTTCTCACCTCTCTATTTATCTCCAATGTGCCATTATCAGTATATGCTTACTGTCTTAGTCGTTCATGGAGACTGATCCCGGTTAATAACCATCTTGGTGACATTTTGTTTTATCCATCTCTTCCATTGTCATTTAATACCGAGCCATTGGCTGGGCCTTGACTGAATTGAATCTGTCTCCTGTGTTCAGGCCTGAATTTATCACAGCCGTTCAGGTTAGCTAGGACCTGTCCCGTGTGTGCCTCCTGAGCCACAGTAATAAAGGCAGACAGGTCTTAATAACAAACCTCGCTCTGCTGTTCATGCTCGCAATACTTCATCTAAACATACTTGGAGTGAGAAAACACGAGAGACGGGGAGGTAGACCTTTTAAAGTGAATGCTTTAAAACATTGACTACTTTTCATTTACAATTTCAACATTTTTTTTATTTGTATTTACTGTAAAATATGAATGTTTGTTGTGTTTCACCTTGGCTATTAAATGCAATGGCTTCAAAGACACTCCACTTGAATGATTTCTAATGTCAGTGAAATCAACTGGTGAAAGCTGACTTTCCAGAAGCCTTTTTCAAGGAGTGAGGACAAGAGTGTGTGATATTCCTGGAGCAGGCTTCTTAATATAAATGAACCCATTTTGACTTTAATTCAAGATTCAGAGAGGTTTAAATATTACTCTGATTCTGTGAGGAGACTAGCTGCATTAGTTTCCGCCTCCTTTCTTTTTCCCACTTGTATGTGTTCACTTGCTGTGTTGATGTCCAAAATATAAACAGGAAGTAGTTCCCTCAGTTGAACATTTGCAATCTGACACTTGTTTTGCTCTCATTTTCTGAGAATACTTTTTTATTTTCCTATATGTTTTGCTCTGTGTGATGTTGTGAATTCAATTGATGACATTTTCCTTCTCCGGGGGATGTCTTATATGGATGTAGGTGGCCTGCTCGCCCTAGACATAAAATCCTCATTAGCAAGTCAACATTTGAGATCTGACTTCATGTTCTCTGTGTGTTCTGTCCACAGAGACAACTCCTCCTCATGTCTTCTCTCAGCACCTGTGGAGATGTGCTAGTTTGTGTGCAATGTTATGATGATTCAATCACAAATAATGTAGATGATATGTCAGTTTAATTAGGGCGACTGCTGTATCCCAACTGTAGGTATGAGTTTGTCTCATTTTGTGTCATTAGATTCAAAAAGTATCAAAAAGTATTAAAAGCGCCATCTGTATTTGAAAAGCAGATCTATTATCCAAATTCATAGGATCACATTGAATATTTATAAAAAAAAAGATTGTAACATAATTTCATATTAAAATGAATGAACAATGTTTGAATTTAAATAAACTGTACACAAGTTTAAATTGTCTTTATATATAATATACTGTAATGGGTTTGGCGAGAGAGAGACAGACATAAAATAATTAAAATTATAGAGCTCAGTGCTCTGACAGATGTAGGGGAGCAGGTCCAGTGAGCGCCTGGTTCCGGGTAGTGTGCTAGATGTACACCTGGGTGTATTCACCCCGCTTAGTCCAGTGGTGTGTGGGTTTTTGGACCAAACTCGCTGTGCTGGTGCATCCGCCATGCTCCAGGCTTCGACTTTACTATATCCATATGACCTTTCACTGATTACTTGTCAGAATGTGAGCAGTCCAGTGCCCGACACCCTAAGGAACCCAGGAAGGTCACCAACAAGCATCGAACCGGCAACCTTCTACCCACACCACTGTCCCACCCCACAAGAAATTATATGTATTTTAAATATTTTAGGAATGTTATTTTTAATTTTAATGCTTTGAAGTCCAGGCATTTGTTGAGCTTTTTTTTACTACTATTCATTTTCTTTAATAAATTATCTAAATAATATTTTTTGCAATGCTTGATATTATTGTACAACCCAAGCTTTTTTTTTTTTTTTACAAATTTATTTCCATTGCATTACACACTCATTTCACAACAAGCATTCAATTGTTTTATTACGAGTATTAATATCACAGTTCACAGGTCATATCACAGGTCTTGTACTTCCAAGGGTTATCCCTTCTTTTCACCACTTGATGGCACTGATCTTGAGGTCTTTAAAATAAAACATGCATTTTCTCACATTTTAGATTGAATTACCATGCATTTTTTTGTCATGACTGTTTTAATTATTTTAATTATTTCATTAAACTATTACAATTGTAATTATTTCTAATGTCTGTTCTAAACCAAAAATATTCAAACTAGTGCATTCAGAGAACCAAATTTGATGGTCAGAGAAATATTCAATACAATTTTTATTTTGTTGGTCTTTGTCAAAGCACCAGAGCAAGTGAATGCATTCTGTTAATTCTGGAAGTGCACATGCAAATAGATCGGTATTGTCAGGTATTCTAACCTTCTACTGGTTCACTTTAACATCCATCCAACCACCATTCCATCCATCAATCCATCCATACATCTATCCATCCAGAATGCTTTGCATGGAGTTACACAAATACACCAAATAAAATAAAATAACGAGTATAGAATGTGTGTGTGCTTCCTTATTTACTGTTAATCTATACCACTCTGTGTGCTCGTCTTGCAAACATTACTCATGTTTATGAGTGAGTATGTTCAATTAGATAAAGTGGATAATTTGTGCTAAAAATGTTGTGAATGTTATTGGCACATTGAAGTGATGTATATTTAGTTTAATGTTTGGCACTTAATGCATTATTTCTTTCTTTATAAAGGTTATTTATATAGTGACCAGTATTAATGACAATTTGTTTGCTGTAAAACGAGCAATGCAGAAATAATAGTGAAACAAAAAAGCATATTCAGAGTTGGAGTTTCCTTGAAAAACTATGTGGAGATGCGTGTGAAATTTATGTATATTCAATATGTATATATATATATATATATATATATTTTTTTTTTTTTTTCAGTACTTTCATAAGGTTTTATTGTGTCAATCCGTTTCCATCGAGAGCATCCATAAGCATCTCTTTAGAATGCAAATGGAATGTCTTTTAATGATCTTTCAAGAGATGTCCTAGTGGGGTCACATCAGTGGTCATGAAGACCATGAATTAAACACGCCGCAGGATCATGCATGTCTCATCTAATTGTACATTTCTCATTCTGGGTTGAGTTTATTAACCACAGTAGTCATAATTGTTGCTTCGGGCTGTTGTGTGATGATGGACGGCGCTGGGCAGATGGACCTGGGCAGTCATGATGATGAGGATGCGCAGTATGCTAATAATCATTATGTCTTCATGTTGCTAGCTCACAACAGTCATGGCTACTTAAGGATGTCTAAAAATATATTAAATATTAAATTGAACAAACAATCGGATAATGACTATCTACATTTGTATGGAATCGCATCTCCAAGTTAAATATGCCAGGAAATAATGAATGCAGCTTTCAGGATGAATCTACCACATTTTTTTTTTTTTTGTAAATGCCAAAGGCTTGTCTTTTTGTTAATGGCCTCCCAAGGTTGGATGATTTTTGGAGATGAACTTTTCTAAAAACAGACTGAAGCAAAATCCCAACTCAGAAAGGGGTTTTGTTGTTGGCAGAAGATCTAACCTTTGCAGTGGTTCACGAATGAGTGAATGAACAAACAAATGAATGAATAAAGAGAATGCCCTTGCATCTTGTTCCATCTGGTGTTCTGTAGTACGTCTCTTTGACAGCAACTGGTGGAGATGATCTTACAACTGTCAATCTCCGTCGTTATGGTCCTTGAGTTGATGTAGTGTTACATGAACTGTTAAGTGCTTGTCCAATGTGGAGTTCTCTCCAGTCTTGTTCATCCATCTGAGGAGAAAATGATTAATGAAATGCTCAGCAGACTTGTATTTTTCATTGAAGCATGACATGACTCCTTTTAAATCTTTCATTTGAGCTTCAATATAAGCAAAGTTTATCGCTGGATCGTTTTTGAAGCCAACATATAGTTTTTTGTCCTTTGACCAGGGGTGTCAAACTCATTTGAGCTTGCGGGCTGCATGGTGCACTATTTGAGCTATCCAGGGCCGGACCAGACAAATCATTTAGAACAATCATGTGCCTATCTCCAGCGCACATTAGGCGAGAGTACACCCTGTGACTACACCCGAGAGTACACCCTGTCACCAGTCCATTGCAGGGCAACATTCACACACACACACACACATTCACACCTAAGGGGAATTTTGATTATTCAATTAACCAAACTTCATGTTTTTGGGATTGTGGGGGAAACCGGAATACCCAGAGGATACATACAAACTCCTTCCAGGAAGGGCACTGGCGAGCCGCGAACCGACAACCTTCTAACAGGAAGTGCTACCCAATCTTTAACTCCCAATGAATCAAAATTAATTCAAAATTTTCTTAAAAAAAAAAAAAACAAGATCTTGAAAATCTAATGTCATTAAGTAATATTTAACATATGTTTCCCCCTTTTTTTAAACAAATAATTGAAATAAATTAACTTCCACTTGACAAACTGCCTGTACGAACTGATCTTTTAAAATGGTGATTTCCTGTAATCCAAGCACAACAATCCAGGCTGCACTACCACATTTTATTTCCATTTTGAGAGTTGTTTGGATACAAAAGATCTTGGTTGGTAGTTAGATATTGAATTTTCAAAGCAAGAGCATTTTCTATATTTTTATTTGACCTAAATGATTTATTTTGAGTTATTTCCACAGATTTTTTTGTTGTTGTATTTTACAGTATGGCGTCACAGGAAATGATCACTCGAGTTTGGCTTTTTTCTAACAGCAGTGAACTTGCATGGTGAATTTCTTAAACCCTTCTCATCAGAAGATGCTCCTGTCAAAGTGTTAACTTCCGTGGACAGCCTGGACATCTCGGTGTCTGGATCACTTTTACTACAGTATTTTGACTAAAATGTAAAACTTCCTCTTGCAGCCATTTTTTGACATTTGTCTTTTATGGGGAGCCATTACTGATAGCATGAAATGGGAAGGGCTTTTCTTAGTTAATTGATGCCCTTTTATCGTCACCTATTAAATGATTCATTAGACTCATCTGTTGTTGGCTGTCTCTTAATAAGAATGTTGTCATTTTACATGTAGCTTTTCTCCTAAGACTGTAATTGGGATGTACTCACTTTTACAAGATTAGCTTGAATGATTTGTCAAATCACTTTTTTGTTTGTGGAATTTAACACATCATGTTTGCAATCAATGACCCACATTTGTGCGGGAAAATGTTGATTCTGAAAGGAAACTAAAGGTTTTCTGACAAATATAGTGGGGTGTACTCTTTTATGCTGAGTACTGTACATTTAAAGTAGATATACACCATAAACTTACATGTGTTACAAAACATAATTTCAACAATTTTGAGATTATAGTTGCATTTAACCTGTTTGGAGTTCAATCAGAAGTACCTTTGAGCAAATATTATTCCAGTATATTCAGTATCTGCCAACATGTTACTGTAAAAACGGCACGAAGGTTCTAACAGAGTAAGTAATTCACTTTTCTTGGCCAGTGTCTCTTTTGGCCTGTTGCTAAGCAAGTTACAAAGTGTGCTTCCATTCATTCTGTTGAATTGAGTTGTGAATTGTTTTTAATCTTCAGGGTGACTAGTGTAATTAAAGTAGTTCTAAAAACATTTTCTACTTGGAGAAGAGAAAAAAATACAATACAATTCTCTTATGATGTGTGTGGCTGTTTTGTGCAGCGTTATTCCAACATAACCATTATTCTAACACTACTATTACCCTCATGTCTGCTGTTAACTCATTATTATTAATTTATCATTAATTTTTTGGATGTTTGTTGTTTACTCTGAAAGTCAGTATGCTCCCCTTTGCTTCAATTATGCTCCTTGACAGTAGGTGGCAGTAGTGTCCTATATTTGAGTTTTCTCCTTTAGTATGGGCTATATAGCGCAGGAGCACTGGAGTACCCTGCTGTGAAATACATTCCATGCATGTAACGCCAGCCGACCTCTCCCTCTATACCTCTGCTTCTCTCTTCTCAGAAAGGATTAATTGTGAATGCACAGACAGTTTCTTAAAGCTAATGATTAAAAAGAAACTCAGAGCACTTCCAATTACGACCCTGCCAAGCATCCATGAGATCCTACATCCCTAATTGGTCAGATCATTAAATCGGAACCAGAAAAAAGGAGGAAAAATGAGGGATAAGGTCTACAGTATGGTTGAGTCTTCATGGCGATAACGTTTTAAGAAAAGTAG
Source organism: Danionella cerebrum (assembly GCA_007224835.1). NCBI lineage: Eukaryota > Metazoa > Chordata > Actinopteri > Cypriniformes > Danionidae > Danionella > Danionella cerebrum. The sequence continues at coordinate 85,678 of SRMA01026138.1, forward strand.
AGGGAAGTTATCAATAAAGGGAACGGTATGGAATCTGTGTTCCCATGGAGACCGCCAGTTTTGGGAGGCTTTTGTAAGGAGGAAAAGTTTCAGTGTTCTTGATTGCAATGAAATTTCACTTGGGTTGTTGCAAATGTGCAGTGTTTTAATCCAAGTGATTAGACCTGCGAGAAATAATCATGAAAGGATATTCAAATCCTCTTTTCCCTTCTTTAACACCTAAGAGCAACTGACTGAAACAGGGAATGTAAAATGAGAGCATTTAGTTTGATTAGGGATGCAAACTGATGATTCTTGAATATAATTTTATGATTAAATTATGAATTATCTTGCAACAGTTAATCATATTCATTTAGGGTTACCTTGAACATTTCAAGAACAAAACGCCACCTGTTAAAAAGTCACTTTTTTTACATTTTAAAGACAACAGAACATAACTCGGATACATTCACTTTACGTTACTGCACACTAGATTACATTTCTATTGTTGTTGTTCTATTTTGTGGATATTCCATCCACGACATGTTTAAGTCTGTGTTCAGCACTACAACCCTTAAACATTTTCAATAGTGTTTCGTGTTTGCAAATATCTACCTCAGTTCTAATCAAAAGTAAGACATTTTTAAAAATGCTGAATTTTCACCCTTCAATTGCTAAATTGCTCATATTGTGTTGTACTCATACCCCATTGTTCGGCTTTGTTTCATTATCGTCCATAATAAATTATGTTCAGAAATCTGATGCAGAATAGATTGGTGCCAACTCTCTCTCTCTCTCTCTCTCTCTCTCTCTCTCTCTCTCTCTCTCTCTCTCTCCAAGAGGAATGACCACCAACCATAAAGAATTTGGTATCATGGCAAAAACAAGGATCCATCAATGCCAATATTGTTACTAATGTTTGACATGTGCAAGACTGTGATAAAAGGTAAAATAAATCCAGGTCACAATCATTTTTAATATTTAAAATAAATATTTTTCCCCAAAGAGATTTAAGCAAAAAAAAAAAAAGATCTGATTTTTAGATCAATTTAGTTCAGTGGCTTCAACAACACGAAAAGGTAGAAAATTGGTGAGTTTTGAGCTATTCTCGTTCATAATCATATTCTTTAAAATTATATGTTTTAAAAAAACATATTCTTTAATATTTTTCAGGTGAAAAACTCTTTGACTTTGCACAGTTGTTTGGTTCAAGCAAGTACCACCTAAGGGAAGATTATCCAAAACACCTCTGAAAACATGGACAAGTTGTTTACCATAACCAATAATTAGCAGTAAGGGGTGTGTGTTTGTTCTGGAGAGCATATTGCCAGAATATGTTCCATTATTATACCCTTTGGTGTAAGGATGTGTTTTAATAAATGTCAACATCGACTCGCTGACATCACCTACTCCCAGCTACAGCTTGTTCAAAATGCAGCTGCTCGAATTCTAACCAAAACTAGAAAGTCAGAACACGTTCTTAAGTCTCTACACTGGCTGCTGGTCTCTTTCAGAATAGATTTGAAGGTTCTGCTGCTACGTCAAAACATAACTTAGCACCCAAATACAGACATGCGTAGTATCTACAAATCAAACAGGAACTGGGATCGCTTGGTTCTGATAAATTAGAACTACCATGGGTTAATTCCAAACAGGCAAAATGCTCTTTTAGTTACCATGAAGCTCACAGATGGAACTAGCTTCCAAGTGAGATCAAGGGTGCCAGCACTTTAGTCACGTTTAAAGCCAAGCTAAAGACTCACCTGTTTAGTCGCGCTTTTGTCGACTGAGCACAAACGTCTGCACACCTATTTTATCTCTGCATTTCACTTTTTTTAATCGATGTCTTCATTTTCTGTTTTAATCATTATGCTTTTAGATGACTTGTTTTTATGCTTTATCGATTACACGTACTTTCTTTTTATTTATTTTCCGATGTAAAGCACTTTGTATTACCCTGTGTACGAAATGTGCTATACAAATAAACATGTCTTTCCTTGCCTTTAAAATTTTAAATATTTGAGATGAAGGAAAAGTTCCAGTACTTTTTCACAACGCTTTGCTTATTACATTAATTTTTCATGGAGTTTCATAGCAGATAAGCCGTCTCCAGGAATGGGGGAGGGGTATTAAAAAGAAAGAGAATGTCTCTCTCATTCTGTGTCACACGTTCTGACACAGATCTCATGGTTTTGTTTCTTTAATAAACTGTAATTGACTTCAAACCTTGCTATCCCTCTGCTTTAGCACTTTACCACAAGTTTTTGTTAAACTATCGCATCCGACTTGTTATCGACACTGTTAATTGTTAGCACTGCTGTCATCTAACAGTCTGTTTGCCATGGTTGCACACACAGAGTATTTGCTGTCTCACGTATAGAAGTAAACGCTTCATCAAGTTCACTTGCTCAATCAGACAGACGCCCAGAGTGAAACGCTGTCCTCGGGAAGCTTGCTGTTTTGTCCAGCTGTTCCCTCAGAGCTTTACTTTAGCGTCTGCATGTGTTTGTCCTGGTCCACTGTTTCAGCCTGACCTTATGAATCCATTAGCGCGTTTGTTCTGTTCTCCCGTCGCCTTTATCTCTCTATAGACAGGCTCCTCGATGGAAATGCTTCCGAGTGGGAGGAAGGAGAAACCCTTGTAAAGAAATCTGACCAGATGGGCAAGACACGCTTCATGTTAAGTGCTGTGGATCTCACTGATATGAGGTGGATCTCTGGTTTGTCTTTGGAAGTGATCAGTGAGGCTGATATGTGTGTTGGGTTTGTGGTTTGTGCGGCATGCAGTGTGTCTGTTGAGGGTTATTAATAGGTGCTGTGTGTTACACTTGTAGATGACGGGGCTCTTGAATTCTCTTCACATCAGTGCTATTGATGAAGCCATTTGGCTGTCTGAGTTTCTCCACCTACACAATCACTCTCCACTGCATCATGTGTGTTAAAGCTCAGCCTGTTGCTCTTCAAAGCTTCAATTCAAGTGGGGAAATGAAGGATCTCTTCTAAAGTGTTCGAGTCCACCCATGCCTGAAACGACACATCGATGGCAGAATACCTTAATGGTTAAACAATTCATTTTGTTGCTTAGTTACATTACATGTTATACTAATTTTTTTTCCTAATCACATCAAGAATTTGGAAAATGAAATGTTAATATTTTGCCATTAAAAGTCTAAGGCACGTCTGAATGTTTTTTTTTTACTACTTTACAATTTGCTCTAATAAAATATTTTCTAAACTTGTTTTTGTGACGTTTCAGATCATTTTTTTAGCACAGCCTGTTTTTTAACTTACATTTTTTCAATGTTATTTTGTTTTCAAATGTCTTTTCACAATAATTTTCACATCAAACCTGAAATTGTACAAAAGAATAACATTTTGTCTTTTTTTTTACCTTGTCCTGTCCTGCTCAAAAGCCATTACATGGGAGAGTATATGCCTTGCTGAGTTGGACAGTTTTGCTTTCTCCAGGGTAGTAAAACACCTGGTGTGGTGTTTTCTCCTCTACATTGGAGCATTGAATGTATGTAAATATTTATTAGTTGTGGTTCCCGCGAGTCAGTTTATATCAGTTGTGTCAGGACAAGACAATGTTGAACTGAAAGGGGGAGTGGATAAAGGGTTAGGGAAGGGTGAAGGTACACGATTGAAAAAAAAAGAAAGGAAGAGGAAAAGAATAAAAAAAATATATATAATAAAAAAATAATAATAATAAAAATATAAGAAAAAAAATCAGTAAATGAATAAAAATAGAAAAAAAATAAATAAATACCTACCTGAACATAACGCATAAGTCCTAGTAACAGCTCTTTTTGTCCATGTCCGTTTGTTATAGTTCATGCAGAACAGTTCTTGCAGTTTGTATATTCAGGCACACATACATACATGTTTAAATATACGTTCATACATAGCCAATGATTAATGTGGGGTCCTAATGGTGTTGTGCACTTTAAGATACAACTCAGCTACATGGGAAGATAAATACATAACATACCAAAGATCACAAACATCGAGCTGGACGAACCACACACACTGACCCGATCCGCAGATATCTAACAAATAAGCGATTGCAGCACATGGTGCCCAGGGACAGCAGACCCAACCCACAAGTGGCCGACCAACTTCCCATGTATCACCCTCACTCCTCTATGCCCAAGTGCGCTGCGAGGTCCGACACAGAACTGGCTCTGCAACCAGATTGAAGTGACCCGGTGGATCATTCCACCCCCCGTGGGTCGACATGACCGGGGCTCACATTTTGTCATTTTTTTACAGCAAAACATTATTCATAAATCCCCCCAAAAGTCAAAGTCGAAAAAGGGAAAATTGTATAAAAAAAAACAAACAAACAAACATGCAAACCTCTCCAGGCACTGGTTGTGCCATTTTTTGTTGGAACATTGAAAACAGACGCCAAATCACAAGTCTTGTACTTCCAAAGGTTATCCCTCCTGTTAACTACGAGATGGCACTAGTGGCACCAATTTAGGGTTTGTAAAACAAATCACATTGCAAATGCCCATTTGTTTCTCATCCCTAGAGACTTTTTTCACTCAGAAACCCTTTTATTTATTAATTAGTGTCAAGAAGTCACTGTGTGAATTGTGTTTGTGCTCCCTCTAGAGGACAGGTTTTGTAATAACAAAATGGAGATACCGTTATTTACCATTGCTAGTCTAATTCTCTGTTAAAATGCATTAGTTTAAATTCCAGTTTATTCCAGTTTTAGATAGTCTTCTAAATGATCCAGTGAGTTTCATTTATCTTTAATCACAATTTCACTCATGGATATTAACATTGGTCTCTGGAAATTGATGATAAAACACCAGTGATTCCAGATCTGGATCTTGACGATCTTCGCAGTGCAACGGAATCTCGGATGGTCTATCAGTCTTTCCAGCAAAATTCTCTCCACGGTCTTTCTTGCTAAACTGCTGGAATGGTGGAATTATCCATTTAGCCTCAAAACTTAAATCCAACCGTGTTTAACATCACCACGACTTGCATCTCTACATAAACAATGTGTACACTGGAACTAAGTTTACTCTTCGATGCCAAAACCGGAAGGGTCAAACGTGGAAGTGTGAAATTGGTCTTTTAGCGAAGTCTCTGAACGTATTTTTGTAAAATCCATGTTCATGTAAGCATGTGCTGGTGAAATACATCACAGTTTTGACTCCGGATGCGCTCTCTGTGTTCAGCTCTATCTTGAAATAGTTTCTTTAGAGTGTATTCAGCTTTTACATATCCATCGATGGGGATCTCGTTTAGGCTCTCCGGGTCAGACACTGATAATGATGTAAGCATGCCAGTGAATGAGGGTTCTGTGTGTAATTCAACTTGTGTAGATTTGCTAAATTAAAGGCTGCTATTGTTTTCAAACTGAAAATGTAACTCAAAGTGCTCAAAAATCTTCTCTCACGTACCCCAAATTGCCTTTTTGCATCTCATAGATTGGAAACTACTAGTCAAACTATTTTTTTCATACCTTTCACATCTGTTTTTGCCATTTTTAAAGACTAGGTAAAGGAGAAAAGGGATATGTATTTATTTATTTTTAATTTTAACCTGTCCTGCTTTAAAGCCGCCACATGAGAGGCTGGATCCTTTGTTTGGACAGTATGATGTAGTGGTTACTCCTCTCTATGGATTCTTTGAAATCCTTTATTTATTTTACAATTATTACTATTATTATTATTTTATTTTTATCCTTGTTTTTTTTTTTTTCCAAAAAAGGGATATTAATAATCGAGTGATGTTGAAGTTGACTTGCAGTACAGTAGTATTGATAAAAGATAGTTGTCTCCATCTCTCTCTTTGTTGCACTCTCTGTTTCTCTATGTGTTGTCTCCACAGAGCCGATGTTGGTGCCAGGCACTATTGATCAGTCCTAACAGTTATCTTAGGCCTTTAAACTTGGGCCAGAAGTACTGTAGCACAGAATTAAATGAGAGAAGTCCCTCGGAGACAACAGGATAGCGGGGTTGGAACAGAGACAGAGGAAAGGAAAGAGTGAGAGAATGAGTGGAAGTCTGTTTTATAAAGAGTTCTTAGGGCTGAGGGCTGGGATTTCAACATGTTGAGATCTCGGAGCTTTATTGATCCAAAGTCTTCCTCTCAGCCACACGCACTGATCATCAAACCATCAAAGATCGCACACACCATGCTTTTCCTATGGACAAAGCTTTCAGGAAGCAAAAATGTTTTGGTGCATTTGCACAAGGCTGTAGGACAAGGAGCTTTAATGCTATTTGTTTATATTATGGAACAAGTCCACCTCTGTTCTGCATTCCAGCCGTCCCTGTTCAAATGTTCTTCGGAATATTGGAGATGTTAAAAAAAACAAAAAACAAAAAAATCTGTGCACAACAATTGGGGCATTTGATAATACAAAAAAGTCACATGACTATGACAGCAATAAGCAATGAAGCAGAAGCATATCGTAACAATTAAGTCTTACAGATGTTGAATAATTCAAGCTTTATTCTGTGTACTATTGACCTTCTTCAAGCTTTTATTTTGAGTTGAAATGTAAATAATTGTGTCCACATTCTGAAATTATGAGTGCACACCTGCATCAACTAAGCCCTGGTCACGCAAGCGGTATTTGCGTGTAAAACGAATATAAGATGAGCTGTCCAAAGGAGGGCTTTCGAGTCCCGGGAGAGACAGAAGCCGAAGGACTTCCTCCCCAAATGCACATGCACGCACTCATGCTTAAACGGTAAATGAAAGGTGTAGGGTTTTTTTGCTGCTGTTGTTGGAGATCAGACTGACTGCTTTTAAAGGGGAGGTCAGACAAGGACCGCTCATTGCTAATTACCTGCAGGTGCTATTTCCGAAACAACATCACTTTGGTTTCAGAAATATAAATAATATTTTTAAAACAAAGAGAGTGATTCAAAACAAAAAACCCCGAAACAATATCAATATTTGCTCTTACTAACTTTTGCCTTCAAACTGCATTCATTCTTATAGCTACTCTTGCACATTCATGGATTCTTGTAGAATTATAGTCTCCAATGTTACTAGACAGGTGCTGAAGATAATCAATGTCACACTTAAGTTGAAGCCCAGTCATGAAGAAGAAACAGCTGTGTAAGAGGCTTAAAACCTAGCGAGCACTAGCCAAACTCTGCTACCAAGAGGAGGTTGAGAAAGAAAATGTCCTGTCATAGATTCCACACAACAAGACACAAGGTAGCTATACTGTGTCAACAAGGTCTCTTCCTTACAAAGATTTCCAAGTAGAGGGTTAGAGCTGTTCTTTTGAAGAAGTTCAAAGAAACCGAAAACGTTAAGGAAGATGCAGTGGTTCACCAGTGACACCAAGGTACACCGATCTGCAATCCAAAGAAGGCAGATACTCTTCTATTTAATATCATCAGGGAGTCATGGGATTGGATTCAGATGTAATCTGCAGCAGGAAAATTACCTCAAACGTACAACCACAAGATTCACATATTCTATATATTCAGTGTAAAGTACAAAAAGCGATGGCACGTCTCCCCAGAGAGCCAGAATTAAGTGGCTAATTGTCCAAAATGTTTGGAAAACCTTCCAGCTGAGTTCCTTCAAAACACTTGGTGCATTTTTGAAGGCAAAGGATGATCACACCAAACATGGATTTGGTTTAGATTTTGTTCATTGATGATAGCACATAATTAGCTCTTCTATTTTAGAAAGAATTCTGGTTTACACCTGGCTAAATCTTTCACTGTACTGCATTAAGGTGTTTACACACATGTGCATATGCTGCACTGCTGTTGTTGAACTGCAGCAGCTGCATCGTCAATTCTCCTGCGGTTAAAAATGAGTGTGCAGATCCTCTCCTGATGGCACCTCAGTGACCTGAGATTATCACCTTATGCCCTTTTTGCTCATAAACAAAAGTGACTAAAAGTTCAATGTCGAACGCTATTTGCTGCATCTTCTCTTCTCTCCTCTTCTTGTCTTCCCTTCTTCTGTCCCTCTAGTAGTATAGTTCCCTAATTTATTCCTGGGCGCTGCCTATTGCTGCATTTCTCAGCTGAAGACATGCAACCAACGAGCCAATCACAACAGTGATGCACTGCATAAAAAAAGACACACATCATTGCAATTTTTATCCGGATAGCACTCCCACTAGCACTCTTATACTTTAAATAAAAGATCTATTGCATGCAGGCCTTGCTTGCAGCAGATGCATAGGTGTGTAAAGGCCTTTGAAATATGAACTAAAGAGTTAGTTACATGGTTGTTTACCTAACAAGTCCTTGACACTGGGTTTTTACTCTTTTCCTATTTTCCTAGAACATAATTTCTGTCAATTACTATCCAGAATTTAATTAACAGTGCAAAAGAAGCATACACTATCCAGAAAAAGAATCCCCAGGTCATGGAATGGGTGAAACCGTTTCTGGCAGCCATGATTTAAGTAAGGGTCAGGCTCTCTGATTGGCTCCTGTGATCTTATGGCCGCTGTGTAATTGGCAGAGGTAAACTTATGGGCACACTGGCGTGACACTAATATGTCTTGGGACTGTTGACATTCCTGTCCGAATTTACTGCTGTCATCAAGGTCACACTCCCTCTCTTTCTCTCTCCCTCGCTATTTCTGTATTAGCCTTAGTCCACAAGAGTGATGACCAGTAGTCAAGCTCAGAGAGCAGGGCAAATTCTCTGTCTGTCAAAGCTTTAAAGCATTTTTAGTGATCTGACAGGCGCACACACGCACGCGCACACCTTGCATGTTTGTTTGGTCATAAATAGCAATTCTAGAACTCATGATAGATATCCCTGTCAGAAACTGGACTTCATTCGAAGATTTTGTTGAGGTGTGTGATGTGTGGGTTGCAATAGTTGAATTAGATTTGTCATGATAATACATGTAGTAGTAACTAACTGCATTTGATTTGCTGTACTTTGTTGGGTAACTGGTATTTTGAAACACAAAGGTGTGTACTTCTGTATTTATATATTCCTTCAATCTGTTGCTTGTTGGAAACACATCTTTTGTAGACAAATCTGAATAAATGGGGGGAAACACTTGAAGTTATGGGATGTGTTCCTGCTGAAATGCAGTGGCTCTCTGAACAGACACTTAAAGTGGTAAGTGTCAAAGTTTGCAGAAGTCGTTGCTATTAATGGTGCTTAGACACAATGTTCCTATTTAATGTTTCACTCTGGTTTATAAGCTGGAGGATGGATGGCTACAAAAATTGCAAATTTTCTGAAAAACTGCTAATAGAATTTATTTGAAATTAAAATGGAAGGGAGGAAGAGAGCTGTGTGGATGGAGTGGTGAAAAAAATCTATTTGTACGAAAGCAAAAATCATTTAAACACATTATTACAATAAAGAGACGGCTGAGTTTGTGAAAAGAGCAGCTCATGTTTTTTTCTCCTTCACATTCTTACACCTTTGGATCATGTTCAGGTTTTTGTACTTGCAGAGATGTTGTTTCTCAACATGTCTTCTGATGTATTCCTTTACAATATTTAGAAGGGGCCATGGGGTGCGCACAGCAGAGCATTGAGAGTTTTGCAGTATTAGTGACGGATGGGCACAGTCAACCTTAGGTACAAATCAGGTGCAAAAATTCACACAGACCAAATATAATTGTGCTAAAAAGCCTCAACAGTGCCTTCAACAGCTTGTGTTTTGAAACCCTTGGCTGCACGAAGATCTGTGAAATGCTATAGCACACACCGAGAGAAAAGGAGAAGGGGGGAGGGGGTGGGGGGCAAGAAAGAGTAGTGAGTGAGAGGGGTCATGCTTCAACTTTGTTTTATACACTTAAAGTCCCAGAGAGCAGCTCTTTTCGGGTGGACTATCCTCACCCGCACAGTCAGGCTCTTCCCCCCCCACCACACAAAAAAATTACCCCCTGACCCCCAATCCCTTACACCACATAAAAGGATAGCCAAAAGATAGCCAGCGAGCAGCCTCTTGTCTAAAATAGACCCAACAAACTGGGACTTCTAAGTGGTAATTCAACTATGAAGCATGACCAGAAAGAAATGTTCAAATTAAACAAGTATATTAACAATTTAAAGCCATTGTCTTAAACATGTCTTAAATAGGAATCACAAAAAACAATGAAAAAAGAATTTTAATCGCTCATATTGCTACTCTCTCTCTGTGTTATATCATTTAAACCAGGATTTAGACCAATGAGGTGAAATTGGATAATTTCCTACAGCACACCACACAAATTCTAGTGTGCCACAAAACACTGGTTGAAAAACATGGATATAGACCAATTTTATGGGTTGTAAAATCACATTGCTCCTTAAACAGCTATAAGATTAAAATCAGGTTTTAATGTTTCCTGTTTTGCTGAATAAGCACATATTCACAGACAAAAATTCACACCCCCACATTTTATTTCACATATTTTGTTCTCAGTAGTGTTTGCATCACATTTGTGTTTTCAAGTGCTGTGACCATTTGAATTGCTGCAAATGTGAAAATGAGGAGATATCAATGTATATTGACAATATAAAGCCTTTGTCTTCCACATTATAGTATTATCTAACAAAATAAATGCAAATAAAAAGTAATTTATAATCGTTCATATTGCTAGTCTTAGATAGGTAGTGCCCCTGAAATTGAATGGTAGGGGAAACACTGCTATTGTAGTACTAGCATTCACACAAGGTGTAAAAGTTTCTCTCACGCAAACACAGACAAAAAGAGCTATAGATATAATTTCAGGTTTATTTTTCACCTAAAGTCACACGTTTACAGACATTAATAAAAAAAACAAAATCACACAAACACACACACACACACACGCACACGCACACGCACACACCTTATATTTTGGATATTTGTTTTCAGTAGTGTTTGCATCACATTATTGTGTTTTTTTATCTGTGACTATTTGCATTGCTGCATGTTTCACCACTTGTGCTGCAAGATATGATATGTTTTTTATCCTTTCTTTCTTTTTTTGCCGGTGTCGTGATGATTGCATAGTTTTGGTGCACCAAGATTGCAGTGACCTGATTAACAACCAGTGGATCATCATCTCTGTTAATGTGAAAATCCATAGTGTGTGAGAGGTTGAGAAATATGAGGAGCTGTTGATGTTTAGTGATGTCTCTTGCTACATCGATCTTTAAACTTGTCAGTTTACTGCTCAGATGTCACGATTTTACAGGTGTTCACGTGGCCTTTTGCACATGTGCTGGGGAAGTGAGAGGATATGGAAATGAAGTGATGCAAATCAGATCTTCTCTTCCATGAATATAATAAGTCACGCTTATTCTCAGAACTCTGAACTGGATTAGCATCGCCTCACTCTTTAAGCAAGAACATTGCGTGTGTGTGTGTGCATTTTTGTATATGTTAATACATAATTTGAGACTAACAACTTAACATGAAAAGCAAAAAAACTGTTTAAAACAGTGTTTAATTGCATGATTTATTTTTGGCCTTTATTTTGAACAGATAGGACAGTAGCTAGACAGGAAGAAAGTTGGATGGAGAGAGGGGGAAGGACGGGAAAGGTTTAGGATTTGAACCCATGTCGCCCTGCACAACTGCACGTGAATGTGCAGCACACCTTCTGCTACTCCACAGGGTCGGATTTAATTGTGTTATTTTTTTCGATCAAATTCAGCATTTGACCTTGACTTGACATGGCTGAGTACAGGCAAGGAGAGTCAAGCTGCTTTCATCTAAAAGACTACCAAAATGGAGTGAAGACTGGTTGTGTCATTAATTGAAAAGGAAGGCAAAGGTCAAGTACAAGTGCTAACAAATAATAATCGATAATACAGTCAAGGGTTATGAACTTAAACAACAACAAGAACACTAAACAAAATGGAATGAGTCATGTGACGAGTCCTGGGTGTTTTTAGAGTTATGTAGTTAGACATGAACAGGTCTTAGAAGTTCAGGTGGAGAAGAAGAGAGAGCAGAGGGTTGTGGTCATTGTGGCCCATCAGCTGCCCATATGCCTGCCTTTGTTTGGTTGTCTTCGTGGACTCTTTAAACTTCTTGTAATTTAGATGGTTTTTAGTCTCTGATTTTGGTTTTCAATCTCTGAACTACTTTTGACTTGCTTCTTATTCACATTGGCCTCAGACCAGGTCAAGTAACACAAAGGTCTACCTTTGTTCAAGGCTTTTTTTCTACTATTCTTTGCTGAATATACAGCACTTGTTTTAAATCTTTGTGTATAACCAATTTCTCACTTTTGGTACTTTTGATTTTTTTTTTTTTTTTGCATTGACTTCAAATAATAGAAAGAAAAGCATCACAAAGAACATAGCAAACATGATGAAAAGACAACCTTGGCAATATTTCTTAAGAAATGTCTCTGTTGTGAGTGTTTTACTGAATTCTGTGTTTTGCACAGTCTGTACCATCTTAAAACGACATTAATTCTGTTTTTATTTCATTTTCAAGTGTCTGCACATATTTCTGAATTTCTTTTTGTAAATGCATTTTTGAAAAAAAAAAGTAAGGTGGATTTTCAATATTCAAATTCGTTTTTATCTATGTTTGTAATAAAACAAAACAGTTGCATAGATTAGTTTAACCCTTAGAAATCTGGGGCATTTTTGAGCATTTTTTTAACTACTTTACAATTTGCTCTAATAAATAATACATTTGTTGCAATGCTCGACATAATATTTTTGTACAACCCTAGCATCTTTTTACTAATAGTTTTTTATTACATTACACCATTCAACAAACCTAAAATTGTATAAAATACAATTCTGATTATGTCATTTAGTCCTTTTTGCATCAAAATAAAGAAAGAGAAAAGAGATCTTGTTTTATAACAAAAATTAAAAGTGGTGTGACAGGTTCAAAACAATTTAAAATGAGTATTTACAAAAGCAGGTGAACCTTTCAAAACCTATACAATGTTCCAAGCAATTTTTGTGCTAGAACCTTGAAAAACACAAGTTTTTATTATCCCTTACTGATTTGGGGCCTGTAAAATGAAACTGAAAGATGATTGCACATTTTCTCATATTATAATTTGAATTACCTTGCAAATTATGAGTCATAACTCTTGTAATGTTTATTTAAAACCAGAAATAGCAAGTCTAACAACCTTTTTGAAACCTACAGGTTATATCTGAAATCTAAATTAAACAATAGCTGGATTTCATCATTCCTACACAATTCAAAAGGGCCTGTGTGATTGGCTTTTTGTGATTGGCTGTTGTGTATATGATCTTCCAGCCAGTTGCAGGTTTTCATATAACACTTAATACTTTATGTTGTAATATTTGACATAACTGCAGCTAATTCCAGTTTCCCCTAAAACAAACATGTTTTGAGGCATTGATAAGACCGTGTGCATTGATTATTCCCTCTCTGCGGTTGTGCTCTCTCCTTAGGACTATTTGCTCTGGCCCCTCCCATCCTGTTTCTCTGGGGCTGTCATTATTGCCTGCACACCTGTGTCTTGTTCTATCTGGTCATTTCTGTCTCTTTATATTCTCTTAGATGCATCTGGTTGCAGGTTTATTTTTGTTTGTCATGGCTGTTTGTCTAGTCCTTCTCTAAGTTTATTCCTTGTTCACTTTTAATAAGTTTTGACCTTAGTTAAGGTCATGTTGTGCTGTCTAAGTTGACTTTTGTTCTGTTTTTTGCTCAATAAAGCTCCTTCATTACCCCAGCTCTACATATGAGTTCTATTTCATCATGTTGCCCATGATACCTAACAATATGTGCTCCATTGCAACATCCCACATAGACATTAGTGGTAAAAAAAATACAATTTAAGTTTTGAAAAAGTGCATGATAGACTATCTTTATCTCACTCTACTTGGTTTGTGTTTTAATGTTTGCTGATTCCAGTCTGTTCTCTGGGACTCCAGTAGTACATTTCTTCAGCCTGGTGAACAGCATTAGATCAAAAACACACCAACATCGAACAGACCACGGTGAGCCTTTTTTCAATTATTATCAGCCTAACGGGTGATCCAGAAGCAAATCAATACTGGTTCCTGAAAACTTTTCACAGTGAATAGTGGCTCGCTTATTTTTCATCTCTGTCTCTTTCTCTCATACAAAAAAAGCTGTTTGAATGCAAAGAATGCTTTCAGAACTTGGGAGTGATAATCATTTATTTTCACCAACGAACAGACTACAGTGAAAGAACAAAAGAGACATCTAATGAATATTTGGTGTGAACAACTCTTCCAGCTACACTTGCTCACAGTTTTTGATGAAAATTGTCTGTTAGGGTGCTCCAACATGGAGAACTGACCACATATCTTTGATGGATCTTCTTTCTTACTTCCTTCTGTTTCTTTATGTAACCCCAGACACACTTGATGATGTTGGGGGCCATCAGTTCCAGTACACCATGTTCATTACACTGAATCTTTAATGACTTTGGCTATGTTTGGGTTCATTGTCCTGCTTCAGAATACATTTACGGCCAATCATACACTTCCCTGATGGAATTACATGATAGATAGGTATCTGCCTGTGTTTCCCAGCATTGAACAGTATTAATCCTCACTATTTACACAAATGTTGCTTCAAATATCTAAAGAACTTCCACCATGTTGCCCTTCAATAAACACCCTGCCTTCTGCTACAGCCAAAGATTACATTTTTTTAAATCAATCCAAAGCACCTGCCATACTTGTTTTAGCACCCTGGTTCCTATGTTTTTGTGCATATTTGAGTCGCTTGTCCCTGTTTACTCATAGAGTTATGGCTTTTTGGCAGCAGCTTTCCCATGAAGAACCCTCAAGACAGTAGATGGTAAGACCCCACTTGCCTCTGCCAGTTTTGAACTGATTACACGTAAACATCTTCTGTTTTCACTCGTAATTAGCTTGATTTGTTTTTTTTTTTTCTGATGACCAAGTTTCCTTGGCTGACCACCGTGTCTAATATCCACAACATTTTCTGTTTCTTTGTGCTTCTCCAAATAAGCACATCTCAAAACCCCAGTGAACTTTAGTATCTTTCTCTGGGTGAGACCTTTTAGATTCAGCACAATGACCATTTGTCTTGTTTTTTTTAGGTTTCATAAATTCCATTCATTAAAAAAAAAAAAATATATATATATATATATATATATACATACTGAGAGCATCACTGAAAGCTCTTGTCTAGAACAGCAGCTAGCTTGTGTTTAACCAACTCATAATAAATCACCCTTGCTTCAGTACACAGTGCATATGAGACCTGAAACGCCTCTGCTGTTAATAAACTGTGATTTAGTGGCAATTAATAAGATTATGAGCTTCATAAGTCAATTACTTTTCAATAAAAATACTAACATCTTTCTGCACTCCAGTCATTTAAGATATCCTTATTGTTAATGGAGGGGTGTGTGGTATAATCCAGTCAAAATCATACATTTTCCCCCTGCTAATATCAAAAAAAATACAACAAAGCTATAACCTATGTGCACTCTTACACTACCTCAATCAAATTGCTGGAAGGTACTCTAATGTGGCAAGGAAAGAATGGGCAAAAATAAGAAAAGAATAAATGAAGAATGAATCTGCAAAGCAAGTAATTGTGTTCTGGAATTCTTTATGAAACAAATTGATCCTTTTGGATTGAGTGAATTTGGGCAATTCCAGCAATACACTCATTAGCACTAAGAAATAATGTTTAATGTAAGAGTTACATATTATACATTTAGTACATAAGTCTCAACAAGCTTTCGTTATACATTGAGTAGAAGCAAACAGAAACACATCTGCAATCTGTGCCGATGCAAAAAATCAAATTATATTGACTTTTCAAAGGTGAAATGCTCATGAAAAGCACTGTCTTCATGGTGCCCCATTTAAATAGTGAATTATATCTGTGTAAGGTCCAGGGTCTTTGCTCAAAAATTATATATATATATATACAAATGAGTTTATCTAACGTTATGCTACAAGTATCACATAATAGTTTTCTTTTCTTCATCTACCTATTTTTTTTATATTTAAACATGTTTTATAAACATACCTCTGGGAAAAGTCTGGAAAACCGTCTCATTCGAATGACATAAAGCAGGCTTCATGGGAAACAAACTGCTTTCACACATTTCAGATGACATGATACGCCTAGGTCACATGCATAGTTTTCAGATAATGAATGGCTGCTTCCACTATTTTAAAAAAAGTAATGCTCAATTCAAGGTTCTTTTTGGCTTTTTTTTTGTCTCTGCAAAATTTGTTGGTTTAATTTTTTTTTTTTAATTCTATGAACTGGTTAAGAGCCCTGCTGCATAGTGTTTCACACTGGTGTCTTTATGTCGTTTACTAGAACATTTGGCCCAGGGAATGTTTTTTTTTTTATTTTTTTTTTGGTCCAAAAAAACAATGCTCCTTCCAGGAAGGAGTTTGCATGTGTTTTCATGGGTTTCCTCTGGGCACTCCGGTTTCCCAAAACAATCCCAAAAAACATTTGACAGGTATGTAAAATGTAATCTAACTCACACAGGTGTGAATGTAATGGATTCCTGTATTATAAGCCCTATTTTAATGAATGAGTCTATAGTGCGACAACTTGCCTCGATCGAAAATCGTGGGTGCCATAACTGGCTCTTTTTATGATGAGAGTAGGATGTAAAAGAGCTTCTAGGTGGCACTCCTCCCACAATTTCATATCGACTTTGCACAGGAAACAAGAAACATTTTTATCATATAGCTCCCTGTGATCAGCCACCACAGACAAACAGCTTGCAAGCCATGATTTTTATTCTATGAGTACTTTGATTTCTCTGTCATCATCTTCTTCTTTCTTTTGTACCGCAAACGCCATCTTCAGGCAGGGAGAGTCATTGCATTAATATTTCCTCAACCATTTCTGATTGTTTTGTAGAGGCCTTAAGTCAAACTTTAGTCAACTCATTCACAATAACTCTGAGCATTGTTCAGTTGTACAGTACGTCCACTTTTCCAGTCCATCAAATTCTCTGAATCAGTCTTGTTGCTGTTACTGAACTGTTTTTGAGATGATTCTGGCCTTCATCATTGATGGCCTTGAGTTTAAAAACCACTTCATTATAATATCTCTTTACTGTTTCGGAATACTATTATAAACACGACATGTTTTTATGTTGAACAGTATATTAATTCACTAGGTCACTGACAATGCTCAGACAAATACATCACACACTGCAGCATGTTAGCTTCATATGTCATACTAATCCATTTTGACAGAGTTTTGAGCAATCAAAATCAGTGAGCTCAACATTATTTTATATATTAGGACCACTGGATTTTAAGATGCAGTTATTTTTATTTTTTAATCAAATTTCAGAATTTTAGGTGTGCCTTACAGACTAGAAAAAAGGTAACAGTGAATGTAAATGTTAGTTTTTGTAAATGTTAGTTTTTGAAAGATGATATTAGAGTTGACAAAACAGCAAACCTCTGTGCCATAAATATAGAATATGCAGACATTGAACTCTATTAACCCTTGAAACCAATGAAATGAGCCAATAAGTTTTAACCTCATTAACATGCAACATGTAGTACATATGTATATATTTGTCAAAAGCAACGGAATTATTGCATTCACATTCTTTATTTAAGTTAGAAACCATGTATATATTGTTGTAAATGTATTGTTGGCCATTCAAAGCTACAGTGTTTGAAACCTCCACACAATCAGATGAAAGAAGAGCAGAGGAGGTGGAGGGAAGAGGATGAGATATAAATTTAATATTCTGTTGTCATCATAAAATGGTGCTGTGGCTTTAGTGTGTCAGAATTGAACGCTGAGCTGCAGATTTACTCCAGATGTCAAGAGAAACGGCTCTTCATATTTCAGAGTGTGTCACGCAGCACTCTGGCTTGATGAGTGATCTATTGCTCTCATAGTGGCTGGGGGATGGACATGTCTTCGACTTCCTGTTTTACAGGGAGTCCTTTTTTCACATCCCATGCTTTTACCACCCCTTGGTTAGTCATTTCTTTTTCTAGTCTATTTTTCATATGGACATAGTGTTCAGACTGGGGTTTTTTTATGATGTACTTTTTTGCCACTCAAGCACTTCTTTTTCTGTGACTCGCTTGATACTAGATCTATTCTTTTCACTCATTATTTATTCTGTCTGTGCATGCTCAGCATTTCGTCTCAAAAGAAACATCACTTCACACACTTTCTGATTGCCCATATGCACACTCACCCATCACTTCATTTTTTTAAGTCTATGAAATCAACCTTTTATTATCGACTCCAATCCAGTTGTCACATGGATGGTGTTTTTCGAGTAAGTTGGGGACTTTACAGGTATTCATGGGGAATCCATAGTAAACTTGTAGCATTGTTTTCCTAACACTTCTAGTTTTTGGAGTGTGTAGATTCATTGGAGACCTTACATGCCTTTTTGGGAAATGCAGAGGAAAGTTGAAGCATTGTTTTCCATTGTTTGTTTTATTTAGCATGTAAACAAATTGTAATGGTAAAAAAATGATGTTTATAGAAATAACAACATAGTTTTTCTAATAAAAATGAGTCAAAGCTTTAGAAATAGAAAAGTGATTGGAAAAGTTTCACTTAAGGCTGTGCTTTCCAAAGAATGAGAGATTCTTGTTATCTTGTTCTCTGTGGGGAGTTGTTTTGGTTCCAGTGACAGCCTTGTCTGGGGCCACTTTAAAGAGATATGGAAAAGAGGAATGGGAGAAAAATGTTTTTGTGATGTTTGGTTATTATCTGTCAATTTCACAATATTTGATGTCTATCACAGGTCTCCATTTTATCCAACCTTTGCATGGTCATCAGCTTTTGGTAATCGCTGACCCAAACAGTACATCCATGCTTTCAAATGTCCGAATAGATTGATATCTTCGACATCCCCAAGGGAAAGAGCAGCCAAGAATGCAATGTGCAACTTCTCCCAACCATCATTTGTATTGCCAGCCTCAATCATTCCCACAGGGCAGGTGGGCTCCTCTGACCCCAGGCTCCTGGTGATGCCTTTTAGGTCCACGGGGGTCTGTTGGTGCCTCCAGCTCACTTCAGGCGAGAGTACACCCTTGACAGGTCGCCAGTCCATCACATTTAGATTATTCTATTAACCTGTGACATGTTTTGTGGATTGTGGGAGAAACCTGAGTCCCTGGAGTGATAAGTACCCAGGGTGAAACTCCTTCCAGGAAGTACTACCCATTGTACCACCATTTTAAAAGTGAAAAAAAAGTTTGTAAGTGAAAAAAATACATGATTTAACACCCATTCAAAAGTAAAATTTGTGGAATGGAACGGCAGATTTAAGTTAATTTCAGATCCCAGATTTCAGATCAAATCCCAAAACTACCAGAATTAATCATGTCATACTTTTTTGATTGTCAATTTCTGGTCATCTAGCAACAGTATGGGCTCAGAGGAGTCATGGTCGCTAGTTACTTCTCTGTAACTTTTTGATTATTAGCTGTGATTCCATCATAGACAAGGTGATTTGTAAATCCATGAAGTTATAGAAGAATATTCTAGTATCACTGCTGGATTATGTCTGGTGACAGTGATAGAAAGTGTTACACTTCAGGATTTTTAAAGTGGGAAACAAAATCTTAAATGTGTTCTTTCCCTCACATTACCTCTGTTTTGCACTGGGTAAATGATGCTTGTCTTTTACAAACTGTCATCAATAACCCCTTTCTTTTTCCTGTGTCTAAGTGCATATGATTGTGTGTATAAGCAGCACTCTTCCCTTTTGCATTTATGCTCTGTTGGCTTCGCAAAGTATGCCATATGAGATTATCTTCTTTTCAAACTACAATCCTGGGAATGTAGGATTTGGATCATTTGGAAATAGATTTTATTACTAAATGACTAACCAACTTTAGTGCACAATGTATAAACAGAACCATTATACAATGGAAACTGTATTATGCTATGGCTGATAGGCAAACAAATATCAAAAATGTTGTTCTTTGAATATAAAATTTTCTTTTCTATACAACATGCTCATTTTAGGCATGATTAGTAAACATGAAGAGGTGTTAAACATGAGTGAGTTCACAAACAGGTGTATAGATGAGTTTGTGTCTGCGTTTTCGGGAGTGTGTGTGGCGGGTTGTTAGGTTCGGTGGCATATGGAGTCTGTGCACCCAGGTGATGTTAAAGCACTGTGCGACGCTCTCCAACTCTCAGCCCCATCTGATGACCATCTGTAGCTTTTCTTCAAAAAGCTCTCCCTTTTTCTGTTATACCTATCATCAGACAAATGAATTATTAACTCTCAAGTTCAGTGGATGTCCAAGCAGTTTGTTTCACCTTTCGATTCTGAGGAAGAAAAAGTACAAAAAATTCCATTGTAGTCACTGCTCTGTATCTGGTTTTAATCATTACATTGTAAATCAAATACAAAGATATTATTATGTTGGCTTGAAATGCCAACATATGGTTATTCGTCCTTTGCCTTAAATATGGTACAATTCTAAACATATCTCTTCCTAGAAACTTTGAGCTGCAGAAATCTGCCAACAAATTTAAACTGGTCTGACTCGGGTTGTTATATATTTTCAGACTCTTACCACTAAAGGAATGCAGGAAATCCTACTGAGAATGCTGAAATTTTTTCCATTGACTTAACATAACTCAAGTCATAAAACGTTAAAACTCATTAGACGTGGAGGTAACCAGTCTGTGCAGGAACATACAAAAGTATTTGAACTCTTAGAGATTTGGTTCTAAATATTTGGGTAAATGTTTGCCATTTACTTACAGTGGCCATTGAAAATAATTGAGAAAAGCCAACGAAAACATCATTGAGATTAAAAATCACAGAGCAATGTGGATTTGTTTATGTCAACCATAGAACCATAGTTTACCCTAGCAACAAAATTTTCCAACAAAACATCTCAGCTTTGGTATATGATAGACACGAGGATTGCCCAATGAGATCTAAAGATGGGCCTCACAAAAAAATCCCCTGAAGCTCACCAAATTTCAGTGCTCACCTGTTTTTGCCCCAAAAATGTGTGGTTTAACTCTTGAAAATTAACACTTTGGAGTTCTTCTTATCTGGTCCTGAAGCAGACCTCTTTGTGCAGCCAGGATGACTACATCTTTAAAACTATGTTCTCTCTGTCTTTTCTGCTCTCTGTATAAAAAAGACCTGTTAAGCAAGTCGTGTTGCTGTGGAAACATGCAAATATCAATAAATCAATCCCAATATCAACAAATCATGACCAGATTTTGTGAATGCTTGCTAATGTAACGAGACACCATATATTCCTTTGTAGGTTGGTCTTACTTTGCTTCAGCGTGGGGGTGGGGGGTATCTCCAAGTTCTGGTACAAGCTCAAGATGAGTTCACACAGAATAAAGCCACAAAAGCCACAATGTGATGTATATATATATATATATATATATATATATATATATATATATATATATATATATATATATATATATATATATATATTTTTTTTTTTTTTTTTTTTTTTTTTGCACTGTGTATTTTTAAAATCTCTTTCCAAAGACCTATAAAAACTAAATCTCTGCTTTGGAAGTTGTGTGGTAAGTCATGAGTGACAAGTGTTGTTGATTTATATAAGAATCATGGTAA
This sequence comes from Danionella cerebrum, assembly GCA_007224835.1. Taxonomy (NCBI): domain Eukaryota; kingdom Metazoa; phylum Chordata; class Actinopteri; order Cypriniformes; family Danionidae; genus Danionella; species Danionella cerebrum. The sequence goes on from SRMA01026138.1 coordinate 107,147, forward strand.
TAGAAATTTTTAATTTCTAAAACTGAATATTTAGAAATACTCTGAAACTTTTAACATGAATCCGTTCAATTTAAAAGGATAGAGACTGTCTATGTGTGTGTTTTTTTATGGTACATGTATGTCCGGGTAATGTTTTTAAGAAGTAGATTGTAGATTGCTGTTAATCTGCTTTTAAGAATCTGAGGTAAAAACCTTAGTGCCTTGCAAATATGAAAGTTACTTCAAAACTGTCCCCAATCAAAAAAACAGAGACCTTCAAGACTTAAAAAAATCTTTACTGTTGCTGTCTCTGTCTTTATGAGTGCTCAACTACCACCATGTTACTATGGTTTCCAATGTTGTTCATTGATAATAAATAAGTAAACTAATTACCTGTGTAGTTTTACACATTTAATTAACCCCTGCCAGCCAATCAGAATGCAATATACAAAGACACCAGGGTATATGTGAAGAGAGTGAACGATTTCTGTCAAAGTGCTACGTTTTATAGTTTTAACCATAAAAATCCTCTTTGCACTGGCTGTGAACTTATATTTTATAAACAGCTTTGATGTCTCCCATCACTAAGTGATCAATCACATGGTAATCCGTTCAGTTTTAACCTTAACATGTGAATGCTTTCAAAGCATAGCTTTCTGATGATCATCAAAGACTCAAAGTAATCAAGATGGACATATTAGTTATTGACTCTTTTATCTTCAATATGTCAACTCATATTCATATTTTTTACCTAAACAAAGGACGTTCTGATTTATTTACACTTTAAAGGCTGACGACTCCTTTGCTGTGGATGTCTGGCAGTTCAGAGATGATGCATTTGATCTCTTTGTGATACAATCTCATCCATGATATTTTATCTAAAGAGATGGGATCCGAACCACCTTCAAACAAACATGAAAAAGGAAAAAGGACTTGATGTATCCAGTATTATAAATATATAGCGAATGTTATAGACAATGGAATATGACTTTGTGTTAATTTGGTTTCATTCAAAACTTTTAAAGAAGCAAAAGGCTACTTCTAAGCTGATTTACCTCTAACTCACATGTCTATTAGTAGTGCTGCCAAAATTACGTATTTACAAATGTGATTATTATTTTTGATAAATGCCTTAAAGTTCACATATCACATTGATTGCACTTCCTTTGGTATCTAAAATGAGATGCTTGAACAACATTGTGCAGAATCAGTGACATGGACATGCGCAGGACCAGGCTGATTGTGATCTGGGGAGCAATAACAAACAAAGTTGCTAAAAGTTTCCAGGAACACCTGCAAAGGTCTTTAAAAAGTCACCAGGCAGTCTGAAAAGATGCTAAATCTAGAGACAAAGTCACTAAGTTAGCAACAGTGTATTATCACGGGTGGAGAGTGAATCATGGACATTTACAGACTCTGTTCGAAGCCTGTTTTATTAAAAAGGTGCATCAAATAAATAATAAAAGTCACCCAGTGCTCGTGCAAAGTCCGTTGGAGAGTTAGCAGGCCAGGTGAGCACACGGGAGATAATTCTAGGGTACCTAACTTTTTGTCAGCCGGCTTTGTCGTGCTTTAAGACAAGCCGCACCTCCCAACACTGATTGAACCCTACACCCATCACAGTTTATACATGTATATCCAGATTGTGAGGTGACATCAGAGTCTGAAACCATGTGATGAGGACATCCCTACCACATTATTTAGTAAGCTTAGTGAACAAGTAACTTAACAATGGCTTGTTCAACAAGAGAAGGTAACCTGGATGTAACACCCCACAATGTCCGTACAATGTATCGTACTAACCAATGTCCTTATAAGCAGGTCCAATCTTGCATTGCCCCACTTTCCACCACTTCTCCAAATGCGGGGTTAATTCGATTGTTTGAGCAAATGGCTAACCTGTACGTTTAACCTGTACCACACGCTTACACACAATACAGCGCCAGGTAATGAACACTATAGATAAAACTGCTGAAACCCATGGTTTTAATAATTTAAACACAAAACAAGTTAATTAGAATAATTCTTCAGCCAGTGATCTTGATGTAAAAAATACATGTAATATGTTAAAAATTACTCTTTTCTGTTTTCTATTTTACTGAATATTACATTGTAGGATCCCAACATGCCAGATTTGTGATTAAGAGCATTTAACCCTCATGTTACCCTAAAACACCTTTTGATTACGGTGTATGATTTTAACATCATTTAATTGCTAAGTGCTTAGTGCCAGGTAATGTCTTTGTTGACTACTGAACAGCAATCTGAAATATATAGTAGTGTATATTTTTGTTACTTATAACAATAAATATATAATTAAGAATGGGGTCAATTTTGACAAAAAGAAAAAAAAAACAACAATTTGTAAACTCCTGCCAAAATGAGCAACCCAATGTAGGCTTGGAAATCAGTCACATAAAAGTGTTTTCCAGCTGTTCCCATAGACTTTCTTCCCTCTAAGATTGTCATTTTACAGACATGTTTCAATTGATGGTGTAATGAAACCATTGGAAACATTTTGATGACATTAGCAGCATTAAGTCTACCCTGTCATTCAAGTGGAGAGTGGTACCATAATAATTGTCAGCACAAAGAGAAATAGTTTATAAATGTTTTCTGCAAGCTTTATACCCCCCCCCAACAACAAGTTATTTATTTATAAAAAAATAAAAACAGGAAATATCCTGTTCTTCACAAGAATTTCCCACTACCCCCATGTCATTTTCTTTCAACACTACATGTATAGTTGTGTTCTTTTTTTATTATTATTAGTATTATATTTAACAAATAAATTATAGTATATATTATAGTGACCTCAATATCATTTTTTTTAATATTTCTTATGTTTTATGCAGCTAAAAGACCCTTGGGTCAAATTGACCCCAAGGAAAACCAATGTGACAAAATGTCTACAGGCCATTGGCAATATTTTAATTTTCCCATGAAATTAGGAAAAGTCATTCAAACTGATGCAAAAAACAATACAAAAACATAACAACGAATCACCTTCTAAATTAGAAAATATAAAAAGAACTGAGCCTTTATCTCTTTTGTAGATCTTTGAATAGAAGCTTGGCAGGTTTAATTCATGACAGTAACGGGTTTCTTCAGGCAAAGATCTGGTACACACACAAAGATGAAATGCCTGATATTTTGACAGAATGTTGAAGCAAGTCAATATTTATTATTTCATTAATCTCTTGACAATAAAGCATCATAAACAATGATGCAAGCTTTCAGTAACTGCCCTGACAGGGAAGACAAAAGCAGTGTGAAGACAGAGGAAACTTAATGAGGAAAGAAAGAGAGGAATTTGAGCGCTCTGTTGGGAGGAAGAGCTTAAGTACTTTCTGACGGCATGCCTGTCTTTCCGACATCAAACGATTTGTTTTATCCGTTTCATATTCTGCTCCTCAAACCGCCGGCCACATGCTGCTTTGATGATGAAACGCAGAGGACACTGATACAATGATTCTGTGTGTGTCTGTGTGTGTCTGATCTGGGGTGTTCAAGTGTGTAGATGCAATAACAAAGTTCACGGTGCCAGACAAAGGCTGCCATCATCACCACAGCAACACCTGTGCTGCTTTAAGAGAGAGCACGATGAGCCGCCAAAGGAGGTGGGAGAGAGAGCAACAGATTGAGCTAGAGAGAGAGAGGGAGTTGTAGACAGATTCGTTTGTTCTCTTGCCAACTCTCTCTCCCTCCAGCAAACTCCTTCAAAACAAAAGACGAGTGAGGGGGAAAATGCTCAAAACAATACTGAGTAAATGTGAGGGTGGGAGTGGAAAAGGAAGGAAATGTGCTAAAAGCCTCTCCGGGGTCAGCAGGATACAGCCTAAAAATAAATAAACAGCACTTACTGGCTTAGCATTCAGAGAAACGTTTCGTTCAATCGTTGAGGACTCATTCGATTGTCTCTATAGGACCAAGTATGAAGTTACTGCATGCTGAGCCAGCTGATGCGGGCGTTTGGTTGCGGTGCTGGCTCATTAAAAGAGGAAAGAATGCTAAAAGAGGTGACACCTGTTTTTGAGACAGATTGTGTCCAATGAGAATATAGAGTTACAGATACAGTGTCAATGCACCATCTGCTGTAGGCAGTAATTAAACAAATTTGAACTCTCCAAATTGTAATTATTTAGTACTTCTACCACACTGGTGTCTCTTTTTAAATAAAATAACCCGGGTGCTGTTCAAAAGGGAGCGGTGCGAACAGGAGGTGTGTGGTCTAGGACATCACTACAGCAAACTCGCATCTGTTCTGCATTAAATCACTTGGGAGCTGCCAATTCACATACAAACCAGTTATATTAGTGATATACAGTAGTGACCCTGCAGACTGTAATATGTAGGTTGGATTACCTGTAGTTTCCCCAACTGTAGCCTCCCAATTTGAATGTTTTAGTGATCTATTGTATCTTTAAGTATAATTTGGCTTGTTTGGACATCTAACTAGACTGGAGACCTGTCCAGGGTGTACCCCCGCCTCTCGACCAATGTGCACTGGAGATCCCTGTGACCCCAAAAGGGAATAAAAGGGTATCAAAATGAACAAATGAATGAATCAATCAATCAATCAATGGACATCCAACTAAGGAATTTGATTTCTTTTTGCTCACTGTTCACAGCAAAAGTGACTTTTTTGTGGCTTGTTTTCAGTGTCAGGTGAATCATTCTCTAGTGGCTGTTCCCACTTACAGGTTGTTCAGAGATGAGATTTTCATAGATTCCAATGAGAGGATGAGAAGAGGAAAATCTAAGCTTTCTATGTTGTCTCTGGCTGTCATACATTCTCACATACCATTGGTTGAGGGGGAAAAAAACTAAAACTTTTTTTTTGCTGAAAGCCAGTCTCTATTGCAAAAAAACTGGGAGTACATTCTTTTGTAGCTTTAAGTGTGAATACACTTCAACCATTTTACTTTTCATTGTTTTCGGTTCTCTCGGATACTTATTGCCCTTTCTGAATTTAGCTTTTTATCTCATTACCTCGTTTAAACTACTATAACAAAAAGGTTTTAAGTGAATGTGCATTTTAAATTTCTCATATTTCTTTCAAAAAACTGGTCGATCCATTCAATGGTCAGTATGATGAAATCGCTGTTTTTGGTATGATCTGCAGATTTACTGTTAGACTTTTTTAGACCCTGTGCTTGCTTTGTCAATGAAGAGGCCCTGTCAAATTGAGAAAATGTGAGTCAGGGACTTTTTTGCATGCCATGATCTCAACCATGTTTTGGAACATGGTTCCCGTGAAAATCTTTCAGAACCTTTAGGGATTAAGGCTTTAATTTGGTGTATTTTAAGTGTTAGAAAAACAAGTCAATCTTGAACCTTCCCAAACATTTTGTGTCAATTTTCTGGTTAAATTACTTAATTTCAGATCGTTTCATGTGAATTGTGTAGGCTCATGTGGAGCCAAGTTAAATACTATTATTTTTTTATAATTATTTCATGTTTTTAATGGTCAGATATCTTCAATGTAAAAAATAGGGAACGTAATAAATTCTGAAATCCCTTTTGCATTTTAATATGATTTATCCTGCAGGCGAGCAGTGGTGTATGGCTTTGTTTTGGTTTTATTTTTTTTTTTGAGTGAGGTTATTAATAATATTATAAAGTTATTCAATAATTAAGTAATTTTCTGGTCAAAATATATTTTAGGTTTGGCACTTTGCAGACTAAGCATTCCTGTCTCAGTTTGATTCACATACATGGCAAAGACATATTTTGACAAAAAATAGCAGTGCAGCTTGTCCATTATACAACACAGATTAAAAAAAGAGGTTTCTTTGGGTATTTTAATCTCTGGCTATTGAGCAGAAAAGAAACAGAATCTGTGAATCTGCATCCAAGTTTGCGGAACTGTGCTGTGCCCAGATGATCTGCCGAATCTACAACTGTTGTCTGTTTGGAGTCCGGTTTTGACTAACAAAACTGAGTAACAGTTTTGGCTCTCTTTGACATTTTATCAGAATGCTAACTCTAACTAGCTTGATTCTGTTTTCTTCTTTAATCATCCCCAGTTAATTGACACAGCAATTACATTGTGTCATCATGTGACTGCTGTTTATTACTTCCTGCCTCTTTATTTCATATTTTATCTTTGATTAAAGTCCATCAGAAATGGACAACCAAGTGTCACTTCAAAAAGATTTAATGACACACAGTTTATTTACAAATTGACAGAGAAGGTCAAAGAGATCCAATCAAAGAGGTACTGCTCCCGACCTACGAGCTCTGGCGTACTCCGGCACAAATTAAGCACTGACTCTAAAGCAGGGATGTCAAACATACTGTCCACAGTCCGCATTTCCAGTCCGCTGGATTCTTTTGAAGGGAGGGAGAGAGAGGGCTATAGTACGCTATAGTATAGTATGTGTGTGTTCACTGTGAGCAGCATTACAAACTCAACATTTTTATTTATTCTTTCATCATGATCGATGAGTGAGTAACATATTGTTTTATCAAGTATTTAGCTTCGCATCACAGCAGTCTGTTTATATGACAGGCCTATTTTGTTTCTTAGAAGTCTATGCATGCACTGGTGTGGGTGCCAATCACAGTGGCAGTTTTGAATTCTGTTTAATTTTTAAAAAAGCTTTTCAAAGGAAGATTACAAGAGTTATGGTACATTATTTGCAAGGTCATTCAAATAAAAATGTGAGAAAATGCGCAGTCATCTTTTGGTCTAATTTTATAGACCCCAAATCTGTGCCATCTAGTGGTGAAAAAATAGATAAACCTTAAAAATACAATACCTGTGATATGGCTTGTGTTTATTTCTCATAAGGATAAATCTTGTTCATGGTATGTAGGTTCATGATGTGCACATTTTAAAACGCTTCTATAAATTATATAAGGGTGAAAGAGCCAATATAGACAGTTGTTTTGACTAGCTGTGCTTTATTTTATTGTGTTATGTCATGTTCACCCTTTTCACAATTGGTCTAGTTAGACAAATTGCCTGTCACTAAAATCCTGTCACGTCACGCATGGTTAGAACACTGTGTTAATTTAATTACATACTGCTCCCTTAAAAGAAAGTTCTGTTCCACTTATGTCAAACAGACTTCTAGTGTTATTGGATGTTTTAAAAACTCTGATTTATCTTTAGATTATCACATTCACTTTGAATCCCATGCATTGAAATCTTTTTACATAAAGTTGTGAATATTAGGCAAAGCCTCTGAGCTTTGGCATTATGCTCATAGCATCTGATCACTTGACTTCAGTTTGGTGAAAATTGATATCACTCTTTAGAATATGGGGCAAACATTTAAGACAGGTGAGACAAAATGCTGTAAACAAAGAATGTTTTTTTTAAGTGAAAGTGTTCATTTATTTGTTAACAATCTTAATAAATCTTTTCATGAATGAACAAATGAAGTAAATGAACAGAAGACAAACTTGGAAGGAACCAATAGTTAATGTCTCCACACTTTGATTTCAAACAGCAGCAATTCTTCTAGCTTCACTTGCACACAGTGTTTTAGATTTCAAACATCCTACAAGATCTTCTCTGGACTCAGTTTTTGTTTCTTGCATCCATCTGTCTCCTCGAGTAATCCCAGACACACTCGATGTGGGGGCCATGCCATCCCTTCCAGTTCTTTAAAATGCTCAAAACAGTTCTCACTGCCTTTGGCTGTATGTTGGGATTGTTGTCCTGCTGCAGATTATATTTAGGACCAATCACTTACCTCCCTCTCCCTGATGGCATTACACAATGGATAAAGTTCCCAGTCACAGTCTTGTTTCCAGTCAGAGGTATGGCGTTTTGAGAAAGACCAGTTCTGGCTAAACTTCTTAGGACAGTAAAATGTTGCATGGGGGTCCTACTATTTTCTGCCAGTTCTGAACTGATGGAACTGACGGAAATGTTACATTTTCAAATGTATTTGATTTGTTGTTTGATAATTTAATCTTACATAAGCAAAAAATTTTGGCAGATTTTAAATTGTTTTCCAAAAGATCTGAACCATAGACTGTAAAATAATATGGACGACGCGACTCCGCCTACTGCTATTGGGCTAATATGACGCAACTTCATAGACAGTCAAAGAGAGGGTGAACATGAAGGAACCGTCATGGTTTCAGAGCTCCGCCTTGAGTCTGGCTCGCACACTCCCCTCTCACTCGCAGCCTGTTACATAAAACTTATTTTGAAATTACAAACAAGAATTTGAGAATGATTTCTCTGAATTTGATCATCAGCTCTGTTCACCATAGCTGTCATTTATAGTTGTTAATCACATGACATGCTGCTGCCAGCCATGTCGCCGCGGTTTGGCTTCACTCTCAGATCCAATCAAAGAGGTACTGCTCCCGACCCACGAGCTCTGGCACAAATTAAGCACTGACTCTAAAGCAGGGATCATCTAAAGCAGGGATGTCAAACATACTGTCCACGGGCTGCATTTCCAGTCCGCTGCATTCTTTTGAAGAGAGAGAGAGAGAGAGAGAGAGAGGGTTATAGTATGCGCACGTATGTGTGTGTTCACTGTGAGCAGCATTACAAACTCAACATTTTTATTTATTCTTTCTTCATGATCAAGGAGTGAGTAACATATTGTTTTATCAAGTATTTAGCTTCGCATCACAGCAGTATGTTTATATGACAGGTCGATATAAATGTACCTCGAGTATAATATTTTCCTGTGTGGGATTAGATTATGTTTTCCTCAAAAAGTGACAATGGTGAGGAATTTTATTGGGCAAGTGAAAATATCGTTGGTATTGTGGTTCTTAAAGCATGTCTTTTTTTAAGGTATAAACTTTCTGAAGCTGAAATTTCAGCATGAAGATAAGGCTAATTCATGTCTCTTGTGCACCTTAAAACATGGTGTGGTAAAGAACACAGCAAGTCAGCAGCTTAACAAATTTTATGTCATGTTTATTTAAAACTGAAGTGTACAGTTTTTTTATTCTGTTCACAAATATTACGTGGCAGAGTAATTTAGATTTAATAATTTAGAAGTCTCTGCATGCATGGGTGCGTGTGCCAATCACAGCGGCTGTGTTGAATTCAAGTTCAAGTTCGTTTAATTTATATAGCGCTTTTCACAACAGACATTGTCTCAAAGCAGCTTTACAGTAAACCAACAAGTTTAAACTCAACAAAGAGAAAAAAAAAAATAAGTAGTGTATATGTCCCTGATGAGCAAGCCTGGGGCGACTGTGGCAAGGAAAAACTCCCTTTTTGGGAGAAACCTTGAGAGGAACCGGACCCAAAAGGAAAACCCATCCTCATTTGGGCAACATTGTTTAAGTTAAATATTAATGTTTAAGTTTCAAAAAACCTTATAAACAAATATTGCAAGAGTTACAGTAATTACAAAGTAATTCAAATAAAAAAGTGAGAAAATGCGCAATTGTCTTTGAGTTTAATTTTATAAAAAATGGATAAATGTAATACAATACCTGTGATATGGCTTGTGTATAGATAAAAAAACTAATTATCTAGATATTAGTTCTTGTGCATGTTATGTAGGTTATCCTTCTGAAAAAAATTGCACACCTCTGCTGGCCATTATTTTTTTTATTTTTATTTTTATTTTTTGCTGAGAGAGACCTTGTTGGTGCAATATAACTACAATGTCTCTTGTTGCTTGTGGTTCAATCTTGCCAAGCCTCCTAAAAAGCTGTTTCTGTTCCAGTTCATAGGTTGACATTCATGATCATTAGCACCTGTTTGTTGTAATTGGTTGATTATACACCTACAATCATACAAAATTCCTATAATAAATGGGGTCCCCATTTGCAATTTGTAAAGTTTTCAAATAGGGTTTGTGTTCAGTGAATTTGCAAAAAAAAAAAAAAAAAAAAAAAAACAATCAATACTTAGTTGTAACTTTTGTGCTGTACTGGAGATTCTGTGGGATTGAAATGCTTTACATATAACAATCTCAGCTCTTTACTGAAACCCTTTTGTTTTGTCTTGTAGTGTTGTGTTTTAAACGCAGTTGTGTTGTGGATGAATTGCTCCTGACAGTGCAATCTCAACTTATTTTTCTATCTCTGTTAACTTTCCAAACAGACATCTTCCTTTCTTTACTCTTTTCAATGAGGAGGTGACCTTACCAGCAATGTTGTCATATCGCCATCAACACTCTCTCCAATCCCAGTCGGGGCAGTTTATTGCAGATGAATTAGAACCGTTCGCTCTTCCCGCTGCATCACCTCACATTCTCTCTGTGGGACCACTCTTAAATTCTGTCAACAAATTATCCTTGCGTGTGCAGATTGAAACGCTGACAGTTGAGCCATTTGTCAACCTTCCGACCCCTTCAAATGTAATCTCTGCTACTGGTGAGTCAGTCAAACTCTATGACTGATGTTCTGTCAGAAGAGGGAGCAGCTGCTAGGCCGGAGAGTAGTCCGACTACATATTTCCTGCCCAGACACATCATGCATTTCTCCTCATGGCACGTGATGTAAAGCATGTGCCGAAGTGTCAGTGCAGAGGCCATCATAAATGTGGAGGGCTGGTTTTTGATGGATTTATAAGTCGATTGTGGCACTAGTTATAGGTTAGAGGAGAGAGGAATTCTCGTCGGCCTCTGACAGTAAAATAGTACAAATAATGTTTCATTTGTCATCTCGCTTGCCATAAAAATCCCGGTGTTCTTGATGGAGAGTGTGGGTGTGTCATTTCTGTGCTTTATGGTTTGTAGGAGAGAGTCAATTTACGAATCTTTGGGTGGGTGTTGGATACGAGTGGTAAGTAAAGAAGAGTCTGAAATTTAGGTATGCAGACTTCTCATGAAGGATGATACATCTCACAAAAGCTCTTTGAATAAATAATCCTTGAACATCTTGTCAGTTGTTGTTTTTTTTTTTAATTACCTTCAATTTACAGTTTCTTGTAGTTAAAGGCGGACAGTTTTGAGGGAAACTGAAGACCTGTAGTTGTGAAGTACTTCTCTCATCATTTCCATGTGCAATCCTGTCTTTCATATGAATGAGCTTGCCTTCGTTAACCACCTGAGCATCTGCTCTAGACACTCAGGCCTGCTGAATTAATCAACCTTTAGTTCTCCTGAGTGAACGTGCTTGGGTCTGTGCATGAGTGAAAGGAAATGCAAATGTCTCCTATTATTCACAGCTTAGTGAGACGACTGAGTTTGCTGCAATGTTAATTATTGAAGGACTTGAAGAGATAGAGCGTTTGGATGGAATTGAGAATGGAGGTGGAAAAGTTCTTTCGCAATGAATAGAAATTCTTTTAGGGTCATCATTGACTGGAGTGGAAGATCAGACTTTTGAGGTCACTAGCGCTTTTATATAATTTTCTCTTATTTCTGCTTCTTCTTGTTTTTTTTTTTTGCACTTATGTTCATGCTAATAACATCTGAACCACATGGAAACAGATGGCTCATGGCAACGGTCAGTTCTAACCTTACGTCAGCACACATTATGTTAATTAGCTACCATTTTGAATTACTTTCAAAACCTACTTTTGCAAAACTCCTAGACCAATCATCCTATTATCACCCAATTTGTTCCAGATCATCCTCTGACCATGCTAATAAAATTATGGAATTTGAGGTGATTCAACAGTGCTTTAACGTCACGTTTGCCAAAAAGGCTAGATCTCAGTAATGCTTTAGTATATGGATGTTTGTGTGGGAACTCTGCAGGCAAACTCCAGTGTATCCTAGTGGTATGGAGATGATCATTTCTAAAAATGTTTTGTTTAAAAATTCAATATCAGTTTATCGGAAAATCCAAATTAAGTTCATTTTTAGTGTGTCTGCCATTTTGAATGTCAGCCGTCCTGGATTTAGACAAAAATAGCATTTTAAAAAAAAATTATAATAATCAACATATCTTTACAAAAGTTGGCTTGCATATTTGCCATGTCATGAAGACACTCAATAATATTTCTGGTATTGAAACCACAATAATATCTTTATTATCTAATATCTTTAAATTTGATGTGCTCCCTTTTCCTGGATTATGTGAAGAATATAGATACCTTCTTTGCCATATTCTCCTGTCCACTATTTCGAATTTGGTCTAAAACCTACTTTTGAACTCCTCTTGGACGATTATCTGTTTGTCATGAAATTTGGTCCTGACCATCCTCTCGTCATGTTGCATTTCAGAATGTCACATAAAAACATGGGGGACATAATGCTCAAAAAATTCTAAGGCTATATCTCAGAAACAACTAAGTGCATTGGAACAAAACTTGGCAGATGTTTTAATAACCATGATATGAGGTTGCCTGCAGAATTTCACCAAAGTGACTAAACTAGACTCCATATATTCTGACCATGTTTAGAATGTCATTTTGAAGGTCAGTTTAAAAAGCTTTGTGACAGCACCACCTTTATATTCAAAAGACATTAACATATGTTTACAAAACTGTTCTCAACTATTTTTTCTGGATTATGTTGAGAACATAATTTTACCACATTCAGCCGATCTTCCATTCCACCATATTTATTCAGGTAAAAAAACGAACCTCCTCTCACATGCCAGATTCTCACCTAATTTGATGGCTTTGTGGCAAGTCTAAATAAAAAGATTAATCTGTATAACCTATTGGCACCAAACATCTAGGTGAGTCATCAGTAGTTAACTTTGACTACTTGAGGTCATAAGTCTTTAGGGCTAAATATGCTGAATTTATATGTGTTGGTTACTTTTGCGTACAATAAAATGGAAATGTGTCCCATCTGTCCTACAAGTTGACCTGCTTAACTTCTTGAAGTTTGACCAACTTCATCAAGTAGTTGGTCATTGGTACTTGTAAGTTAAATATTACTTTGAAACAGACTTTTTGATTTCTACACTCCCTGTTTGAAAAAGGGGAGAAATAAACAGAGATGTGTGAGGATGCTGCTTATGGGTTGATCAAACATATGAAGAGAACTTGTGTAGTGCTCTCTCTCTCTCGCTCTTCTACTTCAGACATGAGGAGTTAATGTGTGTGATCACATTGAAGTGTCATCCGGTTCTGTCACAGGCTGTAGAAATGCTCCCCATGGCTCTTTCATCAGAAAGCTCTTGGTCTTGTCATCCTTTGCTGTTTGCTGTTGGTTGAAGGCAGAGAAACATGCTCATTAAACCACATACCCCTCTGTATATAAAACAACTCGAAACACAGACAGCTTGTTGGACAGTGATGCAATTTGGTTGCTTCAAGGGGAACCTGTTCAGTTTAATGGGTTTTATTGACCATGTAATTTGTTTAACACCACACATATCTTCACAAGATCAGTGTTAGAGTCTTAAATTATTATTATGAAAAGTGTAATTGTAGTTGTAGTATTAATAGTATTGAAGGGCCGGCCCTAACCAATTTGGCATACTTAGCAAGATTTCAGATGGCGCCACCTTGCATCACAGTAAATTTCACTTCTGTGTACGTAAAAAAAAACTTAATAGCTTTGTCTTAGACATTCTTTTATTTAAAAAAAAAAGAAACTGCACAATTAAAAAGATCAAGAAACAAATAAAAATTGATCTGAAAATATGGAATACAATATAAAATTTTAAATACTCCAAAATAAAAATTGCAAACAAGTGACATTAACTTATAAATACTATATAAATAAACCACAAGGATTTAAAGTGACTAACGCTAGCAAAGTAACATCCCTGACATCATCTTTGCCGCAGCATTACTTGTGTCTTTGTGAGCACATCAAAACAGACCACCATATAGCAGGTAAAGTCCGTTATTTAAACTAGGAGGTTGGGGGGGGGGGGCATCTTAGGCATGTAGGCTATTATTATTATTTTACTAATAAATAAGCTTTGCAATGTGGTTAACTTAATGTGGGTTTATTGTTTTATGAAGACATAACACCAAATGGTTTTAAGATTACAAAATTGGTTTCTTCCTCCATTTCTGGTTCCCCCTGGATTTACAGCACCCTTAGCATTTGCCTATACAGCCTATACCACAGGCTGGCCCCGGGCATTTGTAGTGGTAGCTTACACAGTGCAAAAAAACAATACCTTTTGTTTTCCAGTACACATCTAATTTGAGTAATCCAGGATTTCCTATCTTCTAGTTTATTATTATTTAGATATGAAATCATAACATGCATGTATTCTTAAATGGATATATTTGTCAAAGCTTTGCTGAACTCAAATTCCTTCAACTTTGCTGAATTCTTGAGTTGAAGTTTCAAACTAGGACCAAATGAATGCCTTAAGTTGGCAGTCATGCCAGAGCTCCACTTGACCTTTCTTTGGTCATAATCAGGTGTCCGTTAATCCCTCTCTGAAAACTTAAAGCCCACAGACTCTCTTCAGACTGAAAATTAGCATAAACGAGGCCTCTTGAATCTAGTTTAAAACAGGACATTCCTACAAGCATTTAAATGTTAATTAAGACTAATCACCATAGGCTTAATCCATCAAATCTCAAAGAGCAGAAATTTTGATGGACAAAAAGGCTTTGACCAATGAATAGTGAATTATGGCGCTGCATTCACAGGGCTGAGCGATTGTGAGTTCAGAAGTCAAGTGCTTCCTGTCATCAACTGCCCGTTTAACCTCTCACATTAACATAGTCTTTCAACCAAAAAGAAAACTCTTTCTTGAGACTAAGGCCGCTAGAGCTAATCCTTCGTGTCCCTGAAGGACAGAGGACTTATTTTCTTCTAGTCAGTTCCACCTGCCACTAGTGCACCAATGTCCCAGGGAACACACTTTGATAAGTGCTTTTCAATACACATATCTACACAGTGCATCCCAGTAAAAGCCCTTCTAATTCAATTAAGCAATTTGTGGGATTTTGAAGATTTTTTGGACTATGATTAATCATTTTCAAGTGTATTTCTGTTTTCTTACTGTACGTATTACTTAGTTAATTTTAGCAGACTTTTGTTATACAGCTTTGCATTTTTCCTTGTTAACAGTACAGATTCCAAAGAGATGAACAATGGAAATGTACTGTAGCTTGATTACATAAACCCATTACATCTAGTTAAACAACATATAAACTTAACAAATGTGTTTTTAATAAATGTATGCCACTTTAAACTTCTATGGATTCTGTGCTTCTATGTTTATATGGATTCATGACAGTGATGTTAGTGCCATCATACTATTCAGTAAGAATCTGCTTCTGAATGAGATGACATTCGAAGACCCCTCAAAGAAAACAAAACAAAACAAAAAAACAATTCACTTTTCATAAATTTGCCACATCACGAAAGAGGAAGTGGACATATATAGACAAAACCAGTTCTTGCTAGGCACTTGCTAATCAGTGCTTGCAGTTATTGTTCATCTTTTATTGCTGTAATAGTATTTATTTGTGCAGTTTTTATTTGTAAAGCAGGAGCCGCTTTCCACAGCATTCCGAAAGCTCGGCACCTCTGGGTAAAATGGCTTAAATGTATTTTGTAACTGTAATTTAACTTTTTACATTTGTAATAGGAAACATATCTAGAAGCCTATTGTCTGAACAGGAAGTAAAAAGACGCTTGAGTTAAAGTAGCTAAACTAGTCTCTGCCCTTTTACTCGCTGATCCGGAGGGTCACATATAACTGGCTGTTAGCTCCCTCAGGATCTCCCCTTTCCCCTTTATAAGTTAAATAAAACAGTAATTTCTGTTAAATCCTGTAAACCTTGAAATAATATTGTATAACACATTTTTTTTCAGATGTAAGAGCTGCAATGCTCTTGTATATGACATTTCTTTATTTGTTACATTTTCTTTAAAAGAATAAACTCCTTATTCTGTACACTTAGTATTTTATCCAATTTCAAAGTAATTGTTTGTTTTTCAAATAATCTTTCTTCTGGATCTACTTCCCGTCTTTATGTATTTATTAACCATTCATCAACATCTGGTCAATTATCAGCTTTGTTGAATTTGGTATAAATATATGAGGCTGAATTTCAATCGTGTCCAAAGGTGCTATATTTGTTCATAGAGGTTTCTATTAGTGTTGGTGAGTGGAGCATGAAGGATGGACTTCACTGAACAGGGTTTCTCTATGAACGATAAATGTGTGACATTTTAGGCCAGGTTTTTTTTCAATGGAAAAACAAAATCACGTCCATACCTGCTTGTTAAAAAAAAAAAAAACTAAAGCACATGAAAATGCAAAATGCTGTTAAGACTATATTAAACCAGCAGGGCATAGTCAAATACAATGCTGAAATCCTATCAACCAGTCAGAAAAGGCCAAACAAGTTTCCAGCAATGCATTTCGTCCTCCATTAGACTTGGTCTTTGTAAACAAAGAAGACACTGAGCAATGACTGCAAGCACAGGGCATAATAACAATGACAAACCCCACCTACAAAACACCCAACAGCCCCGCTTTCAATATCCAAACGACTTTGAGGATCCCAGCATTTTTAAAATGACACATCTTCCGATATTTTCAAAAATGTAAAAAAAAAAAAAAAAAAGACAAACCACTAAACCATGGAGAAAAATCACAGTTTTCACATGTGGACACGACCTTAGAAGCTTTTAATTGTATATTCAGTTTTAAGCTTACATACTTATTCTTAGTAGGTCTTTAATTGCAAGGTTACGAATACAAGTAAAGCCTTTTATTAACCACAATTCTACAAAAGCCACATTGATTTTTTTCAGCATTCAATAATATTTATTAGTTTCAAAGTGCATGCATTGATTAGCCTTTTAACAATGTCTGTAAACTTCACAGATCTTTCAATTGAGCATGATTAAGGAGTGTGGCCTTGAAATTGCTAATGTTAGGTCATTCACACTGTGCAGTTTTATATCAATGCCGGGGTGTTTGCTGCCAGTGTGAGATAGATCAATTCCCTGGGTCCAAGATCCTAGAAGATTTAGTTTACACTATTGCTTGATTATGCCAATGGAGTGGTTTTGGCACCAGTGATCATGCCAATAGCTTATAATCTATGAGTTCTCAGTGAAAGCATTAGAGCGTGTACCACAGAGGCTCCGATATCTAGTTTGATTTAGAATGCTGCTTTTCAAACCCTGCACTCGAAGGCATTTGCACTGTTCTTTTTTCATTCCTTCCTCTTTCTACATGCTGTCAATAAAATCTTCTGACAGAAAAAAAATGTAGCAGAGCACTTTAAGACAAAAAGAATATGTCAGGTGCTGAGCCATGAAAAGGGCAGTGTTTGTCTTTCTATTTGACAGTCAAATCTTGTCTTTCTATTTTCAGTATATTAAGTTCAATTAATTAATAAATGAATAGGCAAACATCATTTTACTTAATAAGGTGCCGTTTGAGATCATGATTCACCTAAAGCAATTAAAAAATGCATTTTTCACAATTAATTCATATTATAAAATGCCCATAATCTACATAATTGTGATAATTGATCATTCTTAAGCCACGCCCACAAGAAGTGAGCATTTCTGTGTTTTGCTCTCATAGAATTTGCAATGGATACTGTAGTTATTATATGTTTTGTATTTCCCATGACATTGAACTGTGTGCAGTGGGTACTTTAAAATGGGTTGTGACACTATGGACACATTGGACAACCAACCAACTCAAGAAACCCGACATCCATCCACAGAGCACCTGCAGTCCTGCACCAGCTCATCCCAGCTCCACCACAGTTGTCAGATCTACTGTACACATCACCTGACTCACCCCTGACTGCATCATTCCAACTGAATTCAAAACAAATGCTGTGATTGGCACCGGTGCATGCAGGGACTTCTAAAGGTTAACATGTCTAGGGTAAATGCATGCAATCATATTGCAAAGTGTTGATCCTGAATGTTGTCTCATCCAATTGTTTTACATTTCTCATTTGGACAATCCCAGCTAACTCTACACAATGTCCTTGTTTTTGTTATTTCCATATGGCAATTTTAAACATAAAAGTATATTTTCACCACAAACTGTATTTGGGGCCCACTTGATGAAATATTTTTGTATCAGAATCAGAAAGAGCTTTATAGGCAAGTAGGTTTGCACATACAAGGAATTTGCTTTGGTGACAGCCCGAGGCAGCCATCTGCGTCATCTTGGTATCTAGAGAAATGTCTCAGATTGTCAAAATGTAAATTTGGGATTTTTTGTTGGTAAACGTGGTAGATAATTTACTTCTATTACTAAACAGTGTTTGCAGCTTATTCAAGTACAGTTTGTACTTGTATCAAAAATAAAATCTCTACATTTGTAGTTGTGAGTGATCCTGCCTTTTATTTTGTGACTGTGACCTATTGCCACCTGGTTAACAGGATTGACTTTTAAAATGTGTGCTCTTCGGATTGCTAGTCCATTGAAACAGATTGGCAGATCTTTTGAGAGACAGTGAGAGGGTTGAAAATGTTTAGATATAAAGACAGTAGATGGAATTTGTCATGGTCAAATTGTTAGAAAACTAGTCGAGGAATGTGTGTTGGAGCTGTGAATGGTAGTTTTGTTTCTTTTTTGCTTGCTTGCTATTACACTCTGGAGGTTGTTTTGTACATTTTATTTCTTTCAATATGAAACGTTTCAAAGCATAAAGGCTGATGCACATGGCATCATTCTAAAATGTGTAGTGTGTGTTTATACAGTTTCAAACGTTTGTATTGTGGAATGATGTACTGTATATACAAATAATTAATGGGGGTATGCTATGTTGTAGAATCATTTGTACATAAAAAAAAAAACGCCAACTGGATCCTTCAGTGATTCAGTGTTTTGGAATTGTTAGGCTGATATTTTATTTCAGTTTTTATCACAATTTCCTATCAGTGGTTTGTTGAATTTCTTAGGTGTATGTTGTGTTTGTTGCTCCCCTCATTGTAATGTTTGGTACTGTATTACTGGCTCTTCTAAGTGCTGGGGATTTTGAACCGGTGACACTTGTTTCTCCAAGCTCGGCAATTTACCATGATCCTTTATGACCCGTGAATTTCTCCCTTTCTCTTGTTCCTCCCTCTTCCCTTTCTTTTTTTCAAGGGCACTATTTTTTTCTCTCTGTGGCCTCCAAAGAACAAATATCTGCGTTAAAATGCCTGTAACCATTCATCTCTTGCCTTTGATAATCAGACATTCCCATGACAAATCTACTCTGGTCTCTCACTTTAAGTTCATATCCCTTTATTTCTTAAAAAAAAAATTAGTTAAAAAAATTAAAAAATACACTCCAAGGCTGATTATTTTAAAGGATTTTGAAAACGGAGTTGGTGATTTGAATATGTAAATCTCTGCTTGAATTTGCCTCATCTCCACAAAGAACTCAACACATGTGGCATCACAAAGATTGAGATGCTAGTTGTTTGCTTCACCTCAAGGGATCCTCGATACCTAGTTGTGCTTTTTGGGAAAAGAGAGCATTTAATTATAGCATGGAAATTTTCTGGAAATTGTTAAACTGTTTGATTGTTTACCTATTTTTTTTTTTTACCTTGCTGTATTTTGTTGCTAATTATTAAGACAATGTACTTCATTTCCTTTAATTAATGATGTTTGTATAACACGTTTCAGGAGAAATAACCAGGGCATGCCACCCGTGTCCCTAATCAATCCATCAAACCCATATCGTATTTAATCCAGTCCCACCTTGTTTGTGACTTTTTCAGAGCTTTACCCTTCTTTTCACTCCTCACTTGGTGTGTATAACATGGATATGATCCACATCCAGATAGCTTTAATAAAGCCTTAATATCTTGATTGCTCACAGATCTAGGAAATCCTTGTGCCTCAGTACAGTAATGACTGTGACCAGTGGAATGCCTTAGGACCTGCCAGCTATGGATTGCACATCAACAGACCAGCTTTATCACACAATGATTGACGGGAAGGCACCTAAACCAACTCCAGCCACGATGACGGGTTGTGCCTTAACAATGCGATGCATGATAGGGTCAGTGTGAGCAAATGGCCTGGGAGTACGAGTGTGGCGTCACTTCTCTTCTCTTATCAGCCGTGTGGAACACCAGTCACTACATTATACCCACCTTAGAGTGTCCCACAACACAACTAGTCTTTAAGTGAGTCCCTGTGGCTACAAGCACAGTGCAGCTCACCACCTGTATGTTCCCCAGGGACTAACTATGTGCTGTGTAGCATCATGATCGCCTTCTGGTCTGGTTGTCCATGGTTGTTCCAACAGGTCAGGTGTGTGGTATGGTGTCAGCCTGCCAGTGAGCAAGATCACCCGCCTCCCTGACTCAACCAAACGAACCCATCCACTACAGTACAGCTCCATCTACTGAAATTGGATCCCCAAATGTAGTTTAACGTACTGATAAGTTAATATGAAAATCAATCAATTGAACTTCAACTTCTGACTTCTGAACTTTCATCTATGCAGAGTGTGAAATGACACCCTTCTCCCTGTTCAGATTTTAGACCCTCTGTTTATTGTTTTTGTATATGTCATCTTTGTTTTTCTGTTATATTTTGCATAGTCATGTCAAAGCCCATTTCTGAAATAAGTGCTAAATTGCTCAAATGGTTCAAATACAAAGGAAACAGAATTTGAAATGTGTCAAAACAGTTCCTATTGCTCTCATAGCTAACATAAATCAAATCCTTGTTTCAATCCATTTTGAAGAAATTATTTTATGTCAATTGCCTTGTTTTCAATTATACTTTAATTTTCTTTTTTTTTTTTTGCGCAGATCTCTGAGCATCTCTTCCTGCAGGCTGGGACCAATCAGGGTGCTGTTTTTCATTGATGTGACAGGTCAGCTGCCAGGGGGCCAATCAGAAACTGGCTCCCTCATCTTAGAATTGACAACTGTAAAAGGTGTTGCACATATTGCTCTAATGAGAAGCCCTGCTCTCACCCGCTATGTCCTTCAAGCTGAAGTGTGAGTTGGGGAGCAGTGTGGAATCAAATCATTTCATTGGATAATGCAAGGTTGTGAATCGCTAATTGCTTTTGCCCTCTCAAGTTTAATGTTCACAGAGAGGCTACTGCTTTTAAGCCCAGTGTAATATATGACTCCTGTGGGTATCGATGTATAACAGAAATCACAGTGATGAAGAAGGAGAGAGGGAGAAAGAGGGAGAGAAGCGAGCTGATGATGGAGTGCAGACAGAAAAGTCAGTCCATCATAAGCAATAATTTCTGTCTGTTCCAGCACCTCCAATAGCTGCCCCAATCACTGCCGAAAGCCTGCCATGACTTAGCATTTCCTGTCACACAGAGCCTGTGTGATACTCTATAAACCTCCATCCAGACAGGAATCAACTAGCTCTCTACTATTACTTTATCTACTTTTCTGTAAACACAGTAGGCTCTGCTAGGTCAATGTAAGGTCAAAAATAAACCAAACATCCAGATGAGAGATTCTGAGAATGATCCCTCTCAGCAGAAGCAGCTACATCTTGGATTCAATAAGAGAGCTTTCCTTTTCATTTCATTCGATTCAAGTAAGGCCACCTGTGCAGATATAATTTTCCTACAATGCCACAAGCTGCAGGAGATGTAATCGGTAAATTCACGGGATTCATTTCTGAAGAGGCTTTACAGAGTTCAGAAGGGTTCCAAACAGCAAGCTTCTGTTGAAGTATTAAACACGCAGCACTGTTTCATGGTATAGTTACAAAACCTAAACTAGTTCAGGTGCATCTCAAATAATTACCATGCAAAATGTCTTATTAAATAGTGCTGCCACACAGTTCAGACAGTGAAACCAATATATAACGGAGTCACTCATTGCCGTGAAAAAGTCACTCATTGCAGTGATGGAGGTGATAATCAGGCAACCAGCCATGCACATGTTCCAGGGCTCTAGGGAGTGCTCCGGAATATCTTCACCCCGATCAGTCCAAAGAGTTTCCCAGCCAGAGGTATGGGATCTCCCCAGCGATCCCCTGGCTTCGAGCTATGAGTGCTTCAGAAGCCTTCTTTCAGGGACTTGGTGGCCAGCTGAGCTCAGTGACTCAACTGGTCCAGCGGTGACCTAGTAGACCCGGTTGGTGGGCACCTCCTGGGGTCCTTTGGCTCCCAGTAGCTCCTGCGATCTCCGTTGCTGCTACTGGTGGAGGGAAATGGTCCGCCTACTCTAGCACACCGAACAGTGTGACTCCCTCTCCTTGGCTATGTTGCATTGAAATGTGCGCCACCTGATGACGTACAGCTGGTATGTGTTACACAATGAGTTACACAAGCCAATGCTAATAAGCCTCGTGACCTTGTCACAATATTTAATGATTCATTCATTCATTTTCCAACCCGCCTATTCCCTTTTGGGGTCACTGAGAATATTTAAAGATGTATTTTAAAATAAGTCTTTTTAACAAAAAAAAAAAAAACGTGATAACTCTATGGCCCTAGTTTTTTTTTTTTTACAAAATGCTACAAATCCATATAATCAATATAAATCTTTATTTATTTTTAAATGAAACAAAAATACAAAAAACAACAACAAAAAAACAACAACATTGATATTGAATCAAGTGACTGGTTCCAAAGTAAATGGGTCAAACCCTAGGTTCTGATTGGCTCTTTTAGACTGGCCAGTGCTTTGTGGGTGAACGCCAGATGAGGGCGAAGCTGCTTGACATTTCTCTCTATTCCTGGAAAGTAAATTGAGTTCCCCAGTTCGAGGCAATGTTAGTGACTTTATCATGAAGACCACTAAAATCTGGGCAGTCTTGAATTTGGCAAGTAGAATGAAATGTGCGGTTTAAGAAAAATGATCCACCACAGTTAAGATGTCTGTGTTACCTTGTGAGAGGGGTAATCTAACAACAAGGTCGAGAGGGATATGGGATCAAGGATGAGAGGCAACCCGGCTGGAGGCACCTTTTCATCCTTGTTCTGAAACGGAACAGAGAGATGGCCACCAGAAAATTTGGCGCACAATGGCTTTGGTGACACAGATGCCAGGATGAGCTAAGAATTTCGAGGACTGGCACTAATGCAGCACCTTATCCTATAACCTCTCAGTCTCTTGGACACCCGGGTGGGGGTGTCTCAGTGTGGAGATCTTCCTGTGCCTTCCTGAAAAGGGGAAGGATGGGTTCTGGATTGATGTCAAACTGTCGAGAGAGAGCCAGGTTTAATGTTTTGGGTCCCGGGGCGATACTACACGACAAAATTGAACCGATTGAAGATAAGAGACCAATGACCCTGTCGAACTTTGAGAGTGTGTTTGGACCGAATATAACTAAGATTCTGGTGGTCAGTGGAGACTAGAAACACGCCAGTGACGGCACTCTTAGAGGGCCAAATGAATGGCTAAGAGTTCTCTATCCCATTACATCATAGTTACGTCCCGCAGATGAAAGGCGATGGGTATAGAAACCACAAGTGTGTACAAAATGTTTTTATCTTGATTTCTTTATTTTCTGCCATCAATGAAGTGACCTTGCAGGTGGACTGCTGGAGTAGATTTGGTAGGAGTATGTTACTTAAGCATGAAATTTAAAGCATTTCCATTCTAGACTATTTTATGAATTGGCTAAAATGATTACCTTAATTATTACTATACATTTGTAAAGATATGGATATTTTAAAACAGCCAGCATGAATATTTGGAAGGTCATTTTTCTTGATAAATATTGCTCATGTTTAACAGGATTGTTTGACCAGAACAGATAAAAACCTTAATCCAGAACCTTTGGGAAGCTGTTGCTTAATTGCTTCCATTTATTTCATGAACAGTTAGGTGAAAATGTAACCCTTTGTAAGGTGATTTGCCATCAATCTTGGAAGAAATTGGGAACATAATTTCTCTGTCATTATATCATCTTCCATCACCCTTTCAATCGCTTTATTCATTTTAAATCAACTTAAACTTGTGAAGATTAATCAACCCCATTGTCTGTTTGTGGATTATCAACAGTGTTGCCTTGAAACATGTACCCCACCTGCTGGGAACATTCCTCTTCTTTCATTAGTTCAAATGGGCTTCGAGATAGACATTCTTGCAGGTCTCGGCAGCCGCTAAATTACATTTCAATATTAGCTCAATCAGTCCCAGGGTAAATATGCCATGACCCTTTGGGACATAAAGTGGGGGTGGCAAGAGTACGGTTCAGTCGCTTTGACAGAACAGAAGGAAAAATGCACAGGAGATGTATAATTGGAAATGGCTGTGTGCCAGACGGAAATTGTACTCATTTGATTGCTTTTCAAATTTAATGTCTTCCTCTATGTTTACATCAGTCAATCAGAGAGAATTGTCAAATGCTTTCATTACAGGGATGGCCTTAAAATAATGGCATGGGGATTTTCGATTGACAGCTGAATATCGTAGCTGTGTTATACTGATGTAATTGATGTTGACGGTTCACTATGTTTATTTGAAGATCCTGCTCAAATAAGACAGGCGATATTATAAAATGCAACTAACTATATTTTTTATAATGTCATATAATTAGTTTTTTTTCTTAATTTAATGGATACACTCTAGTAGGAAGGGTCTTATAATGCAATAGAAAATAAATAATAGAAACAAATGTATGTAAAGACGATTTTAAATCAATTTAAAAATATTGTAAATGGATTAATCACAGGTAAATACAAAGATATTCATAGGACACCACAAACAATGTCAAACTGGCAAACAGTAGAAGTAGCTTCTACATTTTATACATATATTTATTTAAATATATCTTAAACTTAAGTTTATTCAGCACATGTGCATTTCCAATATTACAAACAGAATCTAAAAATACATATCTGGAAATCCCATTGTATGCTTTTTTTAACAAGGTGAGTGTAAATTGCTGGGTCAAATAATTATTTGCTCACTTGAGTCAAAAATGTTTAATATTTGGCACTGAAGTCTTTGTTTACAATTACAGAGATTAAAACCAAGCCATGGAAAATTATTAATGCTCTGAGGGAAAGAGGTTTTTGCCCATTGCCCATACAATGCATGGCTCCTCTTTTTAATACACCTGTGCTGAAAAAAAAAACACCACCAGAGTATGATGCTTCAACCCCATGCTTTACTGTAGGTATTATATTATTGCGATGATACTCATCACACATGTTGAATGTTAAAACCAAAAATTTTCTGATCCATCTGACCTCTGGATCATGCAGATGGTCCTTGGCAAACTTTAGACAGACCTGGACATGGGTGGACTTTAGCAGGGCAACTTTCCATGAGATAGATGATATTAAAGCATGATGTCTTACTGTATTGCTGATAGTAGCCTTGGAAATGGTGGTCCCGGCTCACCTCAAGGCATTGAACATCTCCTCCTGTGTAGATTCGGACTGATTCCTCACCAAAATAAGCATCATAAATACCCCACAAGTCACCATTAGCCTCCATTAGATCCAAGAGTACTTAAAAAAAGCCACCTGCTTAAAAGCCACCACATGGGGGGAGGGGGGGGTAGGTCCTTCGTTTTAGCTGGACAGTTTTGTTATCTCCAGGGGAGTGAGAGCCTGTTGAGGTGTTTCCTCCTCTGGATGGAAGCGTGAGTTTATGTAATTATTAATTTTTTTTTTCCCATAGACCAGTTTGCATGAATTACATAAGGACAGGAGGGTTTTAAAAGAAAAGGGCAGAGTGAATGAGAGATGCAGGTGAGGGGGGAAGAATACCTACCTAAACATCCCATATCAGCTTGTTACAGTTCGTGTTACATTTGTAATTTTAACACCAAGCTGCTTGGTAACTGCCCTGTTGCAATGCGAAGGTCTACAATTTTGTCTCTTGTGTCTTTCGACAGCATGGTTTTTTTAGGATTAGATAGGTCTTTTAGGGTTAGAAATCGGGTTGATGCAAGTGTTTAAATACGTAGATACATTGACAGAGTAAGTTACTAATAAAATGTTAACAAATTTTCTTTTTTGCATTCTGTCTCTCAGGGGTGAAACATACCCATACTGATTATATCTAAGTAGGAGACAATATATTCTTTGATACAGTAACCCCTACAAATGATTTCGCATTTCAACAAGCAAAAGGTTGTTATGAGTGACTCAAACATGCTTGTCTAAAGAAAAGACCAGCTAATTGTGCTGGGGGTGACAAATGTCCAAATAAAGTGTTCAAAACAACAGCTCAAGGCTATACACACAAACTAATAACACATTATTATCTATGAAGCTTCCGACGCTGCCAGCACATAATGCAGCTATCACTTGGTTGATGGGTACCTCATTTATATATTTGTTCTCAGTCAGAGCTTTTTCAGCCCCGTTTCCTCTACATAAAAAAAAAAAAAACGCAATCTCAAATTGGTTCGACTCCATAACTTACCACCAGAGTTTGGTTTTATTCATTATTCTGGATATTGAAATGCAATCGAAATTCTTAAAAAGGCCAAGATGCAGCTTGTGTTTTTGTGGGTATGTTATGTAGGTTTCCTTTTGACGGCAAGCAGAACTGGATCAGCTCATTAGGATGTTTGGAGTTCAAATCCTGACCCGCTTTTAGTGATAAATTATGAAGCACCCATTCAGCATACACTAATTTCAGTACAAGAAATGTGTTTGTTAAGAGACAGATTGCTTTGCTTTTTCCTGAAACCCCTCATCTAGAAATTTGTTTGTGATGTACATGTAAATAGGTTTTACGTTGTTGTGCACTGACCAAACAATGTCTGATCTGTTTAATACCGTGTTGTTTGTGTGAGGTGTAGTTTTATTGGGCACAGATTCTATTCTGGCGTATATTAATTTGGTTGCTGTTTAGTAAGATTATCACTAAAGTCATTAATACCTGTGTTAAGGATCTATGATTACACTAATCCCATTGTGATGTCACTTAATACGAAGTCTCTGGTTGGCTGCTGCTGACTTTCTAATCATTATTTGATAATCTGAGCTCCTTGTTTTTGAACCTTTCCTGATCTCACATACGATAATCCTTTGGGCCTTCGATTATCTATTATTAAGTCTCTCATAGAAAACAAAACTGTTCAAATCACAAAGAAAGATAAGTGAAAACTACTATAAATATGCTTAGCTGCATTCATAGTGACCAAGTATATGCAAAACCCAGTTTATGCTACACTGTAATATTCATAAAGTGAATTATTTCATGAAATGAATGATTTCATTTTGAAAGAGACAGCTTAAAAGTCACGCTGCCTTTGGGTTATTCAGGTCTTGAGAGATTAAACCTCGAGAGAAAACCTAAGCCTGTAAAATGGCCTTTAAATTTAATTGAGGTCAGTGCAGCACCATAACAAGGCTCACTGGTAATAAAGCGAGGCTGTATTAGTGTATTGTTTTATTAATAACTCTGGCTGTAAAATTATATAACTCTGGCAGAACATTAGCCAATCCGTTAACGGGAAAAACAGCAAGTTTACCAAGGATGAAGAGCAGCTTCAATTTCTAAGGAGTGATATTAGATGAACTGGACTCTAGATTATGTAGCTTTTTATAGAACAAAGGAAACCATTTGAATAATCATTTAAAGCTCGAAGAACACTGCCCTGCTTTCACTTGAGGAGATTTACTGTTTATCTGAAAGCAGGGATGAGATCTTAAAACATTTGCAGAGCTTCAGTGGATCTGTCTTTTCACTTTTTGTTATTAGGAAATACTGTTTGCCTTTGTTCAGAGATTGTATAAATATCCTGTTGAAAAGTGGATTTGACAGTATTCTAGATATTACATGATTGCTTATTTGTGCTTTTTAATCTGAAGGATGTAAATGAGGTAAACATCTTAACATTAATAGAACAAAAGAGGGTTTGTTTAAAATGTCATAAATTGCTCAGATGGGATGGTTTTTTAAAGTGCCAGATATACTAAATAAGAGCTCAGTGAGGGTTTATATCCTGGGTCTTCATGAAGTCTACACTCTGGTGTCCTTGATGGTACTCAAACCACAAACGTCCTTCTTGAGAGAGGACGTAGCTAGTTTGGGTCATTGTGGAATTCTTACACAAAGCATTAACAATGACATTGAATTAACCCTCATTTATTTGGTTATTTGAAGAGTTTGATTCCAAAGCAATTTATGCCCATCACTGTTTAACCCTTAGAAGATGCACCGGTGTAGTGTGTGCCAATCACAGCTGCTGTTTTGAATTAAGTAGGAATGACGTGACTCACCTATTGTTTAATTTTGATTTCAAATATAACGTGTAGCTTTCAAAAAGGTTACTTGTTTTGATATTTTTGGTTTTGAACAAACATTACATGAGTTATGACACAAAATTCGCAAAGTAATTCAAATTAAAATGATAATGAGATAATGTGCGATCCTCTTTCAGTTTCTTTTAACAGATTCCAAATTGGTGCCATCAGTGCCATCTATGGTGAAAAGAGGGAATAACCCTTAGAAATACAAGACCTGTGATATGGCTTGTATTTTTTTTAAGTTCTGGGACAAAAAAGAGCAATAACTGGAACAGTATTTAAGGTTTAGGAGAGGTTTGCCTGTCTGTTTGTTTTGTATTTTGAAACAATTTTCACATTGTTTGACCCTGATTTTGCTTTTTTTGAGGGATTTATGAATTATTATTTTGTCTCAATTTTTTTACAGTACAAAAATATACTTTGAATGCAAAAAAGAAATATATTTGTAAAATTAAAATAAGCTGGGAGTGTACTGAGAAATTTAATCAAGGATTACCACAAAACTGTCTTAAAGGTAAATTATAGGAGGTAATTGTTAAGAAGTAAAAATAATAATGATAAAAAGGACCCATGCTGTCAAGTGTTAAGAAAAGAAAATTCACCTCTTTTGTTGAATTTTGAGAGATTTAGTCAATTTTGTTACATCTTTACTGTATTAAACCGCACTCACTCAATCACATGGGCAGAGTAGGAAGTGCTGTGTAACCCCTGAGAAAGAAAACAAAACAAGTCAGATATCTATGTTTGCAGGGCCTACTCTGGACTAGTTAGGTCTTTGGTTTTCCATTTATGATACACATATTGTATTCATTTCACTCCCATTATATTTCTCTATTTACTCTCTCTCTCTCTCTCTCTCTCCTCTATTCTCTCATATATATATTTTTTTTATGGATTTTCAAATGGATTCCCATATATATATATATATATATATATATATATATATATATATATATATATATATATATATATATATATATATATATATATTTTAACATTGTTCAGAGTTAAAGTAGGTAAACTATTAAGAGTGACATTTTTTGGTGTGAGGTGACCACGACAGGAGGGTTAGTAATGTTTTAATCTACATAAATCATAGTGAGTCTTCAATATACATTCACCGACCACTTTATTAGGTACACCTTATTTGTATTGGGGTGAACCCCATTTGCCTGAACTGCCTCAGACTTTCATGGCATTGGTTCGACAAGGTACTGGAAACATTTCTCAGTTCCATATTGACATGTTAGCCTCACACTGTTGAGTTGCAACACATCGGTGATGCTAATCTCCCGTTCCATCACATCCCAAAAATCTCATTTGGATTGAGATCTGGTGACTGTGGAGGTCATTTGAGTACAGATTAACTCTTTATCATGTTCAAGAAACAAGTCCAGAGAAATGTGTGCCATGGATTGGTCCAAATAGATTTAAGGATTTTTGCAGTGAAAAAGAATTGGCGCAGGAACATAAATATTTTCATAACATTTTCAATACATAGTTGAGTTTTGACAAAAAACAACAGTGACGCTTATTTAGGGAATATCTCATTTTAAAAATCAATTGTATTTTATCATATTTTGGAATCAAACTTCATTTGTTTGTTTATCCTAGATTCCTCCCTCCCCCATGCCCTCTGCCTGACTTGTGCATATTTATGTATCAGGAGTTGGTTTGTAACATTTTTCAAAATGAAAAATTCACAATTATTATGTTTTGGCTTTTTAGGAACCAGTTGAATTGATAATTAAATACCATGCTTCTGTGGGCACCTTCACAATTGAGCGAAGGAAAAACTAAGTACCTGTTGCCGTCACTTAGCTAGATTCATGACCTAGTTTATTAAACTGCATCAGAAGACAGCTCGTGGATTGTTGTTTTGTGTGTTTATGTGAAAAATGTTAATAGGGTCAGCAGTTACCATGTTAAAACATTAGAGCAAGAGAAATTAGAGATCTTAAGGTTTTCAGGTTCAGATGTCCAACAGGTCTCCAGGAATCCATCATTCTTCATCTGTTTTTCATTCTGTTACGTCATTTCTAAGCACTGGTGTTACCCACCTCCTTTTGTCAGATAAATCCCCTACTCCTCTATTGGGTGGGGGTGTTTTGTAGCAGCTCCCTGCATATTATATAGATGGATTAGCATAATTTTACACAGATTTCCTCTGGCTCAGCTTCAGATCTGCACACAAAATCCTACTAGAAGTCAAGTACTTTGCCTCCACTATTCCACCTCCCCCTCTGTCATCCCTTTCACTGACCTTTCTTTGTTTGACTGTTTCAACCCAACAGTTTCTCTTTCTTACTTTGGGACAGCTAGAGCTTTACTGGGTGGAACCAATGTCATGTTGAAGACAATACAGGAAGAGTGTGCATGGATTCAGAGAATGTGTCACTTCTATACGATGCAGTATAGAAGGTCAAAACAATGTAAAAATTGTTTGTAAAAACTAACCCCGTTCCAAGCTCATTTTTTCCCATTGTTTTTTTTTTGTGCTTTGAAAAACACTAGACATCTCACAGGTCTTGTACTTTGTACTATACTTTCTTTTCACAACTAGATGACACCGATTCTGGTTCTGAACAATGAAACTGAAGGATGATTGAACATTGTCTCACATTTTAATATGAGTTACAATGCAAATGATATGTCATACTTTTGTAATGTTTGTTTAAAAACAAAGAATATCAAACTAATAACCTTTTTGAAACCTACAAAATAAATGTGTGATTGGCACATGCACCGGTGGATGCAGCGACTTCTAAGGGTTAACGCATATTCTGAAAAAATGTTTGATTGGAACAGTCTAAACAAGTGGTCACAAGATATTAGTTTCGAAGAGATAAGGTTTGTCGTGATAAAAACAAAAGAAGGAAGCCTATTGTATGAAAGTGCAAGCGTCACATAGATTAGTGGTCATTAAATTATATCGGAATGATATTGATGGTGACCAGTGTCAAGCTTAGAATGGAGCAAATGATGGATCGAGCCATTATAGAAATCATGCTGTTTTTATTAACTTTATATTATTCATTTTTGGTTTGGCGAATGGTATGTCCGCTCAGGTCAAGGAAGACTTTTTGTTTTGATGTTTATCTGAGGGTTCTATTCTGGGGTCATTTGAAATCCCAAAGCTAATTTACATAACCAAAGTGTCAATAACACCATGTCAAGAAACATTCAGATGGATGTTGGCCTTCAAGTAGGGCAGGCCTTAATGACATTTCACTGACAGCAGATTATGTAATGGATTGAATCGCCCGTGAAGTGCAGTTTTGTTTTGTACCACGTTTTAATAAATCCCACATTCTCTTGAGCCTTGGATCAGACCTAGAAAACTGTTTTAAAGGCTTGAAATTATAGATCAATATAGATTAGTAAAAGAGACTTAACACCCTTCCCTGGCTGATATTTGTCTTCTCTTGCACTACTTCTGAAATGCCTTGTATATGAGCAATATCCATAAATCATAGAAACACCTAAATCCTGGAAGAGAGCCAAAGAAAACCCCATCCCACTGCTGCTCTCGTGGGCTTCTATAGGTGATTAGAATGGAAATCTCTTTTATATGAGTCTTTCTCTCCTGAGCGTTTCTCCACTCTGCGGGAGCGTGCAGTGATTGTGTTTTGTATTGTTCAGCTTGGGTGAGAAGAGGTGCAGTTAAGATGCCACCCTTTGGGGCAGGCAGGGTGACTCCATTACTGGGTGAGATTGTGTTCCATTGTCCTCCGATGTCAGTTCTGCTCAAGGGGCTGTTCAAAGTTTGACCCGAGCACACACTGGTGGCAAGGAAAGCTGTGCGAGTTAAAAGAAGTGCTGGTTTTGGTTTTCACATCAAAGATCGAGAGAGAGAGTTCTTTAACACCTCTCAGTGTCTGATCGGGTTTTGTACATCTTGTGACCTTTCCCATTCTATCATTGCAGATAATAATTTTGTTATAAAGTTTTTGATTTTGTATTCTGCTTTTTAACTTACACACGGTTAGTATTAGATGTTTATAAGAAACATTCTAGTGATGGTGCGTTATGCTACTGGAAGTAGTCACCAGAAGACAGGCATACTGTGGTCATGAAGTGATGGAATTGATCAG
Source organism: Danionella cerebrum (assembly GCA_007224835.1). NCBI lineage: Eukaryota > Metazoa > Chordata > Actinopteri > Cypriniformes > Danionidae > Danionella > Danionella cerebrum. The sequence continues at coordinate 139,172 of SRMA01026138.1, forward strand.
CAACCAAACTCAGGTAGATTGTGGTGTTGACATGGTGCTCAATTGGTACTAAAGAAAAAATCTCCCATACCATTACACCGCTACCACCAGCCTGAACCATCGATACGAGGCAGGATGGATGCATTCTTCATGTTGTTGATTCCAAATTAAAACCCTACCATCAAACTCAAATTTGCGACTCATCAGACCAGGCACCGCTTTTCAAATCTTCTATTGGCCAAATTTGGTGAGCGAGTTTGAATTGTTGCATCCGTTTCCTGTTCTTACAGTAACAGGAGTGTCACCCATTGTGGTCCTCTACTGCTGTAGCCCATCCACCTCAAGGATTGACATGTTTTGCGTTCAGAGATGCTCTTCTGCGGAACTTAATTGTAACGAGTCATTATTTGATTTACTGTTGCCTTTATTGCTTGAACCAGACTGGCCATTCTCCTCTGGGCTCTGGCATGAACAACGCATTTGCTCCCACAGAACTGCTGCTCACTGGATGCTTTCTCCTCTCGTACCATTCTCTGTCTCTGTAAACCCTGAAAATGATGGTGCATGAAATTCTGAAATACTGAATGTGACCGGGTGCATCACCAACTTGTTTGAGAGTGACATTGGGACCAGCCAATCTGTGCACATGTTTCCTGGTGTCGCCATTATTGGAGGTGTGAGCGGCAGCGGGAGCACGGTTGAGAGCGCTGCATGAGTGGCTGGGTTATTGGAGTGACAGACGTGATGTCCAATCCGCTTAGGACATCCTGTATTTTAGCCGCTATGGTTTCTCTTGATTTCTCTTTTCTTCTTCTTATTTGGGTCTTCTCTTCTCCTCTCATTCATCGCTCTCATTTGGCCACTCCTCCGTTTTTCTCAGGATCAGTGGTGTTTCAACGGATCTGTGAACCAGTCCATATATTTTCCACCTTCCTGCAGCATTTGTCGTTGCTGTTTCCTCGTCCTTGGGCGCGACAACCAGGAGAGAGACTTATTAGTCGTGCTGCTCCGGTGGTGGATCATCCAGGGGGTACTGGAGGTCTTACTGTTGGGTTCTGGCCAGAGTGGTTAGAACACCAACCCCGTCAGTGAACTGTGCCAGTCATTCCTCTTAATTTACGTTTAGTCTTTTAATCTTTGATAACCATTCCATGTACAAGTTCCTGCTGTTCAAAACCCAGTGTTTTTAAGTATTTATCTGTTGTGTGTATAAGCACTGCTATTTAGCATAGTGTGGCTCTGGTCAAGGAGTTTTGTGCTATTTTTAGGTCCAATCTCATATTCCTTTGTGTTTTTCTTTAGGAGCTGGGGACCCACGGGTGGAGGATCTCTCTGTCGGTGGTGCTCTCGTGGATTGCTGTGATACACGGTAGGAGGTTTGGTGTGTGTGTGTGTGCGTGTGTGTGTGTGTGTGAGACCTGACACTGCTGTGCGAGTGTGGATAAGTTCACAACGATTAATCCTGCGGGTAACCCCAGTTTCATATAATAGTCTCTTCTAGTTGTTTTAATTAGTAAATATGCAATTCATCTTTTAGAATGTTTTAGGACCATTGTGATTCGCTCCTCTCCAGATGCTCACCTGCTAGGGACTTGTGGTCAATGTTTGCTGTGTCATTTAGTTAAAATAAAGATTTGTTGATTGTACATGCTGTCTGCGTCTCCTGCCTGCTCCCTTAAACTATAGAGTGTGAACCTGTGTGTGTCCTTACAAACCCGTTAGGAAGCATTGGATCCTGGGATTTCCCAGGTGGCGTTATCGGCAACTACCATTAAAAGGAAGCTAAATTTTGAAACACTCGGGCCCCCGCCACATAAGGTCAGCACCAACAATCCTGCCTTGTTCAAAGATTCAGGTGTACCTAATAAAGTGGCCAATTTATTTATTTTTCGTGTGTGTATTATGTGTATAAGATATGTGTATTTGACATTGATCAAAATCTTTTAAAATACCATGCTTGCTATAAACAATGTGTGGAAGAGCATGTGCCAGTATGCCATTGGCTGGTGTCTGGGAAACAAAAAAAAACTTCCTTTGTAAACTTTGCTTCCTCATAAAATCCACAGTTTTATCGCATAATCTGGCCAATTTTGACAGAAAAGTGACCACATTCCGTGTTGTGATTGATCTAAATGAAACAGAATTATGTATCATGACCCAAATGAGATTCGTTCAGTGAGATGTTAGTCTACTAGAGTTGAAAACACTCTACCTTGCAGCTCAGCTACAGAGATTTCTCCTAATCAGACACCTCATTAAAACTGTCACCTCAGATGCAAAACTCGCTGGCATTGCCATCTCTTCTTCTGAGAGCTTGACCTGGATTTCAGAGTCTGGAGCAGTTAGACTTGCAGTGCTGTGAAAGCCCAGCGTTTGATCATTTGGGGACTCGTGTCTCACTGTCTCCCAATCTAATCCTATTAAACTTCCAGGTGCCTTTTTGTCCCTCCATGGACCCGGTCCTTTTCCTCTCTGGTTCTTTTTAGTGTCACTAATTGAGAAATGGCTGCTGGCATCCCCTAGGCAAGCGTACTGAAGGTCTAGAACATTCCATCTTGATTAAGGGACATTGCAGAGGCCAAAGAGATTCAGAGCGAACACTTTCTTCCCATTTGTTCCTACATTAGATTCTAACTTTTAAATCATTTTTCAGCTTTCTAATTTCTTAAAGGACTTGCTTATTGAATGTGATTAATTCAATACATATATCTGTTAATCTCCCAGCACTCAAAAAGCTCTTCCAAAATAACCTCATGTACTTATTAAATGAAAGACAATAATGAGGAATGATTTAATTGAAATCAGTTTAGTATCCAGGTACTGTAAATAATTACCTAGTCCAATTGTAAAATTGTTATTTAAATGTTATTAATTAATATCCGGAATATTTTTATGTTTTGTTTTATTTAAAGAAAATAAAAATTGATGAATGCAGTTGTGCTCACAAGTTTATGTACGCCAGCAAATTTTCTGATTTTTTAGTTTTAGTTCAACCCCAGCTTCTTTTTTTCGAAAATCTCAAAAATGTTTATTCAAAAATCAAAAGCATTGAGACTCAATTATTATGTACACTTCCCAGAAAAAAAACGAAGACAAGGTCAAAATAATGTGAACATTTTATTTAACTTATTATTTAAAAAAACAGGCAAACCTCTTCTAAACACTGTCCCGAGCATTTTTTGTTCCAATGTGCTTTTTTGAGCCAGAACTTTGAAAAACACAAGTCACATCACAGGTATTGTAATTCCAAGGGTAATCCATTCTTTTCACCCCTAGATGCCATGGATTCAGGGTCTTTTATACAAAACTGAAAGATGATTAATCGAAATTAAACAATAGGTGTGTCACGTCATCCCTACTTATTTCCTGCTAGCAAGATTCTATGGGTTAATTGTCAAACAACTGTGTTGACTCTTTTAAAATCATAATGACAAATGAAACATTCCAAATGATCCAAAAGTTTATGTACCTTAATATTTTCTAATCCCCTTTTTAACGACAATGACAAGCCTGTAGTCTCTTGAGGTAGTTGTCAATGAGGTTTTTTTTGTCCATTGCTTTTTTTCCTAAAACTGTGGTGCTTTCATCTGTCGTTTCCCCCTCTGACTGAAGTCCAGAAAAGGTATTTTAAGTTGAATTCTTTATAAGCTCTCATCTTTTAAAAGCATCCTTCTGTCTATTGGAATCATTCTCTTTGTCTTTATCATTGCGTCTCGTCTTGAGCTTCTGTCTGCTTGCGCTTTAATGAAAACTGCACTATTCTTTTTCATCCTACTCTTCTTCATCCCTCCATCTTCCTTCTCTATGCGCTTCTGTTGAAATGGAGAATCAATGAAGAAGATGAAGTGCATGTTGAATTTCGAGGGTTTCGGTAGCTCTGTATAAATTGACTCCAAGCCATTTGAAGAGAAGAGCTTTCTGCTGGTGATACATTTGTCCGAAACTGTTTTTTAAGATTTATGTCTAAATTCATCTGCATACGGGAGGACGATTTACTGTGTTTTAATATATTATTAATTTATTAACTAAACATCTCCACAATTATAAGGGATTCTTCTCTGAGTGAAATTCATTCTCTTCATGGAGCTTTGTGCTGTATTTCTTTTTTCATCCTTTGAAAACAAAACTATATTTGAATAATGTTGGGTAGAGCTAACCTTTGACATAGATATACTATTTCTCCCGATTTAAAGTTCATTACCTTTTGGGTTTTTAACATTCTTCATTTTGTGGAAACACAATCTGTGTACAAACCAGTTTCTGGTTATTAAAAAGTTAATATATCCTACTACAGTGAGACAATGTTTTTACTCTTTAAAATATGATTTGTTTCTGATAAAAAAATATACTTGTAAATACTTGTACAATATTTTTTTTTTGCATTGTAATCATATAAAACTGTGCTTTATCTGATTAAGACCTGCATGTAGTTAGGATCAGTTTTGACCCAGTTTAAAAGGAAAAATCTGAGCCAAAAGCGAAATACTAAGTACACTTTCAGCCCCTCTCCTAATCACAGGATTCTTATTTTACATGTTCTTTCAGTTAAATAAGGAAAAAACTGAAGGCATTGCTTTAGGAAATAAGGATGAGGTCCTCTAATTGAATGCTTCCTTACTTCTAAAGGTCTAATAACTATGAACAAGGTCAGGAATCTCTGGTGATTCTGGACACTAATCTTAGTTTCAATAGTCGCTATAGTTAGCAATAACTAAATCAGCTCATTACCATTACCATGCATTGTTTGATGCATTGTTTAAAAAAAAAGTATTTTTTCCACATCATCAGCAGGCTGCACTACTCTAATGGTCTGCTTACTGGTCTCCTAAAAAAAAAACTATACAGCTTCAGGTCATTCAGAATACGGCTGCTTTGATCTAAACCACAACTAGAATGTCTGAGCATATCTCACCCATTCTGAGGTGTCTACACTGGCTGCCAGTGACACGAATGTAAGTGACAAAATAACTTAAACAGAGTGTAGAAACCAAACAGAGCTCTCAGATCACTCAGAAAAAAAAAATTGAGAAACCACAGGTTGGAACCAGATTCCAGAAGAGATCAAGGGTCCAGAAACTTTAGCCACATTTAAATCTAAGCTGTAAACACACCTATTTAAGTGTACTTTTACTGACTGAGCCGTTTTATCTTTATGCATTTCTCTTATTTAATCTTTGTGTGTTTTTCCATTTCAATCATTATGTTTTTATGTGGTTTGCCTAATGTGATTATGTATAGTCACGTGGATTGTTACAGAGGATCCAGATGCAAGATGAGTTCCAATATCGCTGTTTTATTGTCAGCAACAACAGTGGACCGTTTTTTGGCTCCACAAGGATTAAACAGAAAAAGTTCTCACAGGCAGAAGAAGGCAGAGAATAATTGATAAGGTTCCTCCTGGAACAACTAACTCCACTGGGCTGGAACCAGATGTACTCCAACTGGCTCTGGGTACAAGAGTGCAATGTCAATAGGGTCTTTGGTTGAGCAGAGAAAGAACCAACACCGATGGAGAGATAATAAAATCCAGGAATAGAGTATGGGAGGGACTGGTTTAAATAAAGCATCTACAGACTAGATGGCGAGCAGGTGCAGAGCTTTATGGTAATCAAGAATAGGTCACAGACAGGTGAATTATCAAAGTTACAAGGACAGGACAAGATATAGCAAACAATGAACAAAATTACGAGACATGATGAGATTGTACAAAACCCCTTAACATGTTTTTATTAAAGATCAATGTTTAACCCTTAGAAGTCCGGGGCCTTTTGTCAAAGAATCTTGATATATATTTAGTACCACCCCAGCTTCTTTTATTTTACTTTACATCATAATTCCACAACAATCTTGAAATTGTACATACAAGTTTTTAATTTTGTATCTTTTTTTACTAAAAGACAATGTCAAACTAATTAGAAAATTATTCTAATATATAGTATTTTCAAAATACTATTCAAAAACAAAACTATTCTCTATTAAACCTTATACACTGTTCCAATCACCTTTTGTATCCATTATTTATATAGTTTTTTTTTACTTTGAAAAACACAAGCCATATCACAGGTCTTGTAATGTTTATCCCTCCTTTTCACCAGTAAATGGTACTGATGAAATACAATAAATTCATTTGAATATGTCATAACTCTTATAATGTTGATTTCAAAAATAAGGTGTAGGTTATTTATTTCGATATTTTGATTTGAAACAGACAATAGATAATTTGTACATAATTTGCTGTGTAGTTCTAATGTGAGAAAATGCATCTTTTAGTTTCATTCTACAGACCCCAAATCAGTGGCATCAAATTTGTACAATTTCAGAACTGTTGTGGAATTATTGTATAATATAATGAAAAAAAAAATAGAAAAAATATGGGTTGTACAAAAAAAGAGACATCAAGCAAAAATTTTTATTTATCAAAGCAAATTGTGAAGTAGTAAAAAAGGCTCAAAAAGACCCTGGACTTCTAAAGGGTTAATGGATGTTTGAAATGATTAATATTCAACCAAAGAGGATGGTATTAAACACAGTCTTGCAGAAAAACATTGAGACAGAAACACAGTGAAACAATAAAAATACACGAGAGAGAGAGAGAGAGAGAGAGAGAGAGAGAGAGAGAGGGGGGGGGGGATTGCTGATTCAGCTATACGAATAATTCATGGACGTCATTATCAGTAGAGTTGATACAAGAGCTTTGCATATTTACTCATAAAGCCAGTGTGTGTGAAGACCAGCACAGATAATTACAAGATTGTGAGACTTAAACAGTACAAAAATTGTACTCATTTATTAGATGCTTTACAACAAATATTTTAAATGGTTCAATTTAAATATTCCGAGAGAAATACACACAAAATCCCCGGAATACACAGTTACTTTTTGTATTTCATTTTTTTTTTTTTTTTTTTGTAGAATTCTCCATCGTGTATATTGCTAAACTAACAAAGGTGTGTATTTGTATTGCAACTAAATCTAAAGCAATATTTCCACTCAAATGCAACTACAGTCTCAATCGTCACATACAGCATGAATATTGTCACATGATTAAAGTTGTTCCCCTACGCCTGCCCCTCAGCACTTGAATCCGAGTGCTAAAAGAAAGGACTGATGTGGTACTCAAGATACAAAATTAATACATTCCAGAGTGGCGTTCATATCTCAAATATTTTGTATGTAAATTTGTAAGCAAATCTGTACAATGGCTCTTTTTGTAATCCATGTACGGTTTCATCTTTAGCAGGAAGTCACATGTTCACTTGTCAATGGCAGCCTCTTTTCCAGCTCAAAAATGGCTTTATATGAGCCCAATGGCAGTAGGTGGTGTCACGCTAGTTTAAACATGTGTCCGATCTCCTCTTTTATGGCAGCTTATGTGTGAATGTTGCCACTGTATTTTGGTTTCAAGTAGTTTGGTTCAGAGAGATCAGTTTGGTGTGAAAGAGAAAGAATGCAATGAGTTGTTGCCCCTGGTCCAGACCAAATGTACCAAACCACAGGTGTGATGCCAAATGGACCCACGAGTGCATGTCTGTTACAGAGGGATATCCATTTTCATTTTGATCTTAGGAGAATAGTTTTAAATGAAAATAAATTCATTTATGGTATGTATTGATTTATTTTCAGCATTCGAAATGCTCTGTGATCTCTTCATTATACTCATGTGGAGTTTTAAACTCATAGTATTAGCACAAGTAGTAAGACCTTGCTAAATTGACTTTTTGGCTGGCTCAAATGTCACTAAGAGCGCTTCTGCATTCCATCAAGATTTTTGCATCTTTTGTTGAAATGAGAACGGAAAGCTTATAACCTTGACCCTTTTCCCTCAGCGGATGTTTGTGTTTTCTCTCTTTGCACGCAAGGTCCATACACTCAGCACTGTAAAATGTAGAATATATTTCTACAGTATAGATTCAATCAAGGCCACACACTTTCAAGAACACTTAAGTTTATGCCGCACCAAGACTATTGATCATGTTGCTATTTATGAAATGTGAGCTCTTTGTCGGGACTTTGAGAGCAGAAAGCGGGTCACTGTACAATATTCTTTGTCAGAATTGATTTAACCTTAGCTTTCTGTCATCATTTTGGCTTATGTAATACAAAACAATAAAGATCATCCAGTTTTTGAACTCTTCGTTATATTATTAGGGTTATTTGTCCATGAAAATGTTGGATTGTAATATTTTTGGTGTTGGCCTTTGGATAAAATTATTCTCAAATGAGTGAATTCTGTTTTGTTTTTGTGCAGGAATAGACAAAACATAGACAAAATTTATTTGTTTACCACATTTCATACACATTGGTAAATCAAAGTGCTTTACTTAAAGATATAAATAATTGCCCATGGAGACTAATGGACATGAAATTTAACCCATATGTCATGATACAAGACAGAAGACCCAGTTGCGATTGATCAGAAAGTTTATTTACTTTGATTGATAGAGCAGGTAGCAGGAATTAACTAAAATCTAACAAAAAGGTCTCAAAAGGAAAAAAGGCAGGAACAACTGACAAGTCCTAGTCAACTTGGTCCAACAGAGGAGTCGTGGAAACCTGGATAAACCCAAGCACACACATAACAATGACCTCGAGGCGGAGAGAGAGAAAGCGCACAGGTGATTAGGGAAGGGGCAACACCAGCGCGTGGTTAGAGCAGCAAGCGAGTGAGTGAGAGAGGGAGCAGAGAGACAGAGAACAAGCGCGAGCATGAGCGCCTGGTGCATGTGCCAATCACACTGACAGTTTTGAATGAATTAGGAATTACGTCACCCACCTTTGTTTAAATTTGATTACAAATATAATGAGTCGGCTCCATTCCTCCTTAATTCAAAACAGCTGCTGTGATTGGCACACACACTGGTGCATGCAGAAATTAAGGGTTAAAGGGCAATTTAACAATGAGAGGAGCCCTGAATATTTGTGTCAAGTCTTTGCTAAGCGCTGCAAAGAAACATTCATCAAAGCTGTATGTAATAAAAAGCTATGTTTGCACTGCAGCCCAAATTTGTTTAAATTCCAGTGTTTTTTTATTTTATTTTTTTTTATTTACTATGGGACTTTTATTGTGAAGCAAGAATGCTAGAAAATAGACAATTGATCTTTCTGTGACTTATAACCCAGTTTTGCCATGCTATTCTACCTATACAGTGCTGTGAGTGAGTGGATTGTAGATCAGGATGTTTTTGTGAGTATGTTCAGACGTAAACACATGATCTAATGTCGTTGCATTTACATTAGCATTGGAGTAGAGTGGTTAAAAAAGAGGATGCAGATTTTCATTGGGGTCAGGTGGGCACCATTCTTCAACATTCCATTGATTAAACCCTGAGCTGCCATTGGCTGAGAGAAACATGTAGAATTATAACATGTTCTCACTTCATCTGCCAATTATGGCTGACACCGAATACCCTGCAGTGCTAGTAAAACAACAGATAGAATTGAATCTTTGAGCAGTGTACTTGCGGATTCAGGGAATAGACAGCTATACTCACAATTATTATTTACATTGAGAACCTCATCGTGCTGAAGTATTCTGTTTCATTTTGTATATCCAGCAGAGTTCAGTTACGAGGATGCGATGCTTCAAGCCAGAGGTTTTTACTTCAAAACAGCTCTACCAAGAACATTTTACTGTTTCCAAGTAACTGATTACATAAAATAGCCAGAATTACAAGGCCGTTTAAGGGAATACTTGCCTCTTAACTAAATTCCAGATTAAGATGAAACATTAAATGTGAATATTCAAGTTTTGACCTTTCCAATAAATATGATCAATAAAAAGACAAAATGTCCTTGGTATAGTGGTAAAAAATGGTCTTGGCTAAACTATTAGCATAATTTTCTCCATTAATTAAATGGTAAATAACTCCTTGAGCTAAAATTTGAAAAGTTTTTTTTTAAAAATGTAAATTTTTTTCAGTGGGGTTTCTAGGTTGCATGGGTGTATAACTGCACCACTTAAGGTCTTTACACACCTATGACTTTACTTCTGAGACTGCGTCATGAGCTCCCTGCATATTTCTTTTGCGTTAAATAATTAGGGCACATACACTCTCCTGAACACTAGATGGCACTTTGGTTAACTGCAATTCACTCCATGCCAAACGATGGCGCAGCAGCAATTCACACTGTGTGAGGCAAGTTTATGGAGAGGGAAAAATCTGTAAAAAATAGAGACAAACTATTTGTTTTCTGGAAAACAAACCACTTCGTATTAAAGGCTGGTTTCAGGTGCGCGATTTTAAGTTTATGCCCAGAATCGCATGCAAATCGGGATACGTGCAGACGTGTGACAATCGAACAGATTGATGTACAAATGACTCGCTCTGTGAGTCACAGGCTAACAAAATGCTTCTCAGATATCTGTGTCTGTCAGCGAGTCACAAGCATACAGCGTGTGTAAAATAATGTCTGTGATTATCTGCAATGAGAAGTCGCAGAGGCATAGGACACAAAGGCATGGACTGCACTTAAAATAGTGGTTTCGGTTCAAAAGGGGGTTTATTTTTAGTTTATTTTGACCCAATGAATGAATTAAAAACTCATTTTGATAATAATCCCGGTCTTGCGCATCGGAGTGGCACATGTGACCTCCTACTGTTTTCAAATCTTTCTAAGGAGTGCTTGGTTGTGAGACGCAGTTTGAAAACATGGACTCTCCGATTCAGTCTAAAATCTTGCCGTGTGAAATCCTCTACTGTTGACTTCTGACGACTGGATGCGTCTCTAGAGTCTCTATAGTCTCTATGCAGAATTATTCCATTGGCGCCGTGTAATTAAGGCTAAATATTTACTGCATGCTGCCCCTGCATTTAAAAAAAAAAAACACATACAGTAGGTGTGTAAAGGTCTTTATTCATGAGAAGGACTTTGTTTATCCAATGAAAAGTAGCTGCATCTTTATTGGTAATGAATGCATCTTCCACGGATTGTCCTGTGAAACCCTGCAGTTTTAGGCAGATTTGAACTGAAACAAGGGGGGGTTTCATGATAATTAAAAAGTGCTTCTGTGCTCTAGAAAGGGAAGCTCCATGTTGTTATCTACAATTAGTAATCACAGTTGGACTCCCGGTTGGATTCAGACCTCACTCTGAGGTACCCCGGCTATACAAGGCCTCTCGTTCACTGGTCTGGAAAACAGCTAGATTCAAAGCATGGCAGGACCCACATGTGAAAGTAGTTGAAAAGCTGCTGAACTCTTACCAATGAGGAAAGAGAGACGTAAAGTAAGAGACTCACATCAAATCCTCAAAGCTGCATTAGATGTACAGGGAACAGCTTCAGAGTACAGAGTACACTTAAACGATTCTGATAAATGCTGGACTGTGATCAGGTGCTCTGCGAGACTTCATCCCCTTTCTATTTCTACCTCCTCCTTCATCTAAATCTAATCGAAATTAACTCTTCAAGTTAATGTTTTCAGGCCCACAATATAACTTAAAGTTTCCAAAAATGTGTGTATTTCTTTATTGATGAATGATCAGGGCATGTCAGTCAAGTTACAAACTAGGAGAACACGTTTTTCAAATCAATTATTAATCATGCAGTTAACAGTAATAAGAGTTCTAGAACAACACAGATACCAGGATCACTGTTGCATCACTAGCTTTTCTATTCAGAAGCGATCAATTTCAGCAAATAATTTTCCAGTAGGACTTTGCTCATATGAAAAAAAAAACCCACACAGTTAGGCATTTAGGCAGCACAGTGGCGCAGTGGGTAGCAATGTGGCCCTTCAGTAAGAAGGTTGTTTGTTGGAGGCTCACCGGTGACCTTACTGGAAGGAGTTTGTAAGTTCTTGCCATGCTTGCATAGGTTTCATAGCAATAACAAAGGAATGCACTTAACGCACACATGAGCGTGAGAGTGCGAAGGAAACAGAATGATCCTGTGTTGCGTACCTTCACCCGAGTCCAGTCCCTAGACTTCCAACCTGCTCTCTCTCCATTGGGTTCCTATTGTAGTCTTAATTGGACGGGTTTTCAAAACTTAACTACGAGAAAATATACAATAGTGTTCATTATATATCTATAAAACATTCGCAGTTGATTATTAGTTAGTAGTAAATAATATATTTTTTTTAAACAATACTAATTAACTGCAATGGACTGGCGACCTGTTCAGAGTGTAGCCCCGCCTCTCTACACTTTATGTTTAAAATCTATAAATATTCAAATCTGGATTTGACATATTTATGTTTGTATGACTTTGAGGTGCTTTATGTTTGGAACAGAACATTTTGATTTTCCTCAAACCACTTTTGTGCTTAAGCAGCTTGCAAACACGTGTATGCAAATTCATCAAAATAGAAATAAGGCTTTTAAAAAAATTATTAAATAAATAATAAAAAAAAAATCTATTATCAAATTAACCTTTTGATTACAAATTAACTTAGCTCCAAAAGAGTATAGTTCCTAAATACAAAAACACAAGAAAACTAACAAAGAAACTAAGCAAAATTTTTGACCTCTGTTCAAAGTCTTTTTTTTATTATTTTAATAAATATTTATATTGCTGGTATTCAAAAAGCTTTTTATATTCTTGCAAAAAGCAACAACAACATCCAGACAAATCCATCAATCTTTTCAATCAAATGACGGATTTGATCATAAAAAATAATAAACACATGATGAAATTCATTAATGATATGAATCATATTATCATTATCTTAAGAAAGTTACAATAGGAACAGTATAGGAAAAAATCAAGACATTCAGGTTTTGGAAAGATGTACATCCCCTTTACTTGTTATTTATTCTTTGGAAAATGAATGGATTTATACCATTTTGGGGGAAAAATAAAGATTGGCCATTACATATTTTGATTTTGCGATGTATTTGACTCATTATGATCCATTACATAAAAGCTTTTGTGCAACATTCATGAGTTTAAAGCATTTTGGAAGCAATTTTTAGCATTAAAACTATGGCCACCAGTTCTCTAAAATCGTTTGATATTATCTAATAAGATCAATGTACAAACCCTGAATCTTCTTGATTCATTTGCTTTGGGAATTGTGCTTTATAGAAATAAAAATGTCCACAAATGAGTTTCTAGAAAAATGGAGTCAGATGGATTAGAAAGTTAAATAGATGGTGAACTCCTTTGAATTCCTGTAGTCTTGTAATGAAGACATTACTGTACACCGGAGTCCTCGGCAGAGCTCCAGGCTTAAAGCTTTCCGTTGAGAGCTTCCAGCTCAAAACAAATCGACAAACCTTGCTCCACTGTGAATCTGCCAGTGCAAGCAGCATGGAGCATGTCTGTCGGCTTGAGCTCCGCTGAAACGAGAGCAATGTTGAATTCATAATTTCAGATCAGTGTAGCTTCTGAGTTAATATCTTCTCTCATCACTGTCAGCTTCCTCTCGGATCTGCGCACAGACCTCCAGGGGTCACTCTCTGTAATGCTGCTGTATTGATTACAGGCTTGTCACTTCGCCAAAGGGGGAACAATTCAACAACAGGCTTTTCTTAGATCTCTGACTTTCCCTCGTCGTCTTTTTCTCTCTTGCCTTTTGTTTCATTGTCTGTTAGTCATTCACATTGGCTCACACAGAGCAGGAAATTACCTGTGCGCAATGTGGATGTTTGGAACGGGTCACCGAGGGCCATGCTTCAGGCACTGACTGTTTCATCCACACTTAGAAGTGGAAAAAATGGTTCTTACTCATGCTGTCGCTTTCTCTGCTGGCAGCTGCTCTACTGCAGGGCTTTGTTTGATAATAGTCTCCTCAGCAATGTCTGTGGTGATCTGGCCATGTGCCTCTTGGTGTAAGCCATCTATGACCTAATTCATGTGGGTGTCTGTGTGTCTTTTCAGAGCTATCAGGGAATCAGAGTTTCATACCACTACAGAGGGTATTGTTTGTAATGGGTTTCTGGAAAGCCAGAGAGAGAAAATAATAATTGGGTACCAAAAGAACGCATATGGTTGAAAAAAATAGTAGGATTTTTTTTTTGAATGGGGAAGAAATGATACATGTATGGGTGCAGCTCAAAAAAATGTTATGTCATGAAAAATAATAGAGATTCATTAAATTCACAGGGAAAATAAACTTTTTTTTTTAAATTAGCAAAACGTCTGGACGATGAGCCTCTACTTTTTCATGTGCTTTGAATCCTATATAAGACCTGTGTGTATTGGCGTTGCAGGACTGACAGGTGTATAATGCACAAAGAAATGCATTTAATGCAGCTTTTGAGTTTAAAGCTGTCGAAGAAGAACAAGAGCTGCTGCACAAAAACTTGGCAGTATTGAATGGAACTCTCCAAAAAACATTTTTTTTTGTAATATTTCTGTGTACCATCTTCCTTTGTACCTATCTCCTACTGCAATCCAGACACATGGGTCTTCTAATAATGTGTGAACTATATATTGAAATAGAGAAAAAAAAACAATAATATCTTATTGTCTGTGATAGAACAGGAAGTTACATCACAACAGGAAGTTGCTCAAATAAAGCATCCCAGCTAGGCTCTGCCCTTTTGCTCCCCAAATCCTGAGGGAAACAAAGTGGGTAGCTGGCTCTCTCAGGGTCTCCCCTTTCCCCTCCCCCTAATCTTCTTTGTTCGCTATGCAGCATGTGTTTAGCTAATGTTTAAGCTAAATAAAACTGCATTTTCTAAATCTACTTAAACCTTGCTTTCAGAGTCCTTCTTTTTTGGGTTATGAATTAATATTTTATAACAATGTGCACTTTTTGGTTTATTACTATTCACGTATGCTTAATACGTAATGCTCTGGAAATTACAGTAATTACAATTTTTTGATGTTAATATTGGTTTACAATAAGGGAAACTAAAACTATTTTCCTGAGCCTCTAAACATAGTAATGGAGGGCTACTTAAGCAAAACTTTCTAAATAGCACAATTTTGTCATCCTTTCACTGCTAAACAGTACAGGACTTTTGTATGGCCATGATGCCTTGAAATAACAGAGAAATAATATGTGCGTCAACAAGAGAATCAACACACTGTGAGCTAGTGATGTGTGTGAACGCAACTGCTCTTCGAATCGGCTCTCTAAGAGTCTTTCCCTCTCTCTCTCTGCTTTTCTCTTTTTCTGAGATTATGGTAATCAGGCTCATTCAACAGAAATGGTGAGTGTATAAATAAACTGAGCATTGGGAACTCTAGTTCAATCAATTATTTGTTAATGTACGGTGTGCGTGTTTTTACTTGCTGCATCTTGTGTTTCTATGTGTTTTATCAGTAGTCATTCATTGTCATTTCCATCATTTCAGAGGCAGATGAGGCTTTTTAAAGAGCAGGATTTTTTTTATAGTAATAATAATAAAACTCACAACCAATCAAAACAGGGGATTTTGATCATTTAACAAGATAGAACCAAAAAGTTGGCTCTAAAAATAGTACCGGAAATAATTTTTTTTTTTTTGAGGATTTTATTTTATTTTTATCTTATTTATGTGAGGATGGAAAAGGGTGAACATGGTGCGCCAGGTACACAATGCAACCTTCAATCAATGAAATAAGAAGGAAAGAAAGTACCCACCTGATGACACCAATCAAGTATTGCCAGATCAAGTGAGAACAACTTATAGTGCTGTATATCTCACTGAGCTAATCATGACGGCAAGGGGCACTTGATTAAAATCTCACCCTTTAATCACTTCACATCAACTGCTACTGACACATTTCAAGGACTGAAACAACAAAGTCAGGTGTCTCCAATGAAAGTGTTGCTTGGGGTCCAGTACAAGTTCAAATTAAAAAAAAAAAATAATAACAACCTGTATTTAAAAGGATGAAAAGTATTTTACCCTTTAAATAAAAAGTTTTACATAAAATATAAAACTAATGGTGGTCAAACCAAACACACAGTTGTTTTTAAAAGGTAGCTTTGGTTTTCAAGGTTTACATAAAGAATGTTTGTTCTAAGCTTTGAAAATAAGATTTTGAAGCAAGAGTTTGAGACGATTTAACAGAAACGCGATTTTATTTAACTTAAACATGTAGACGTGACTGTGATGGACTGGCGACCTGTCCAGGATGTAGGCACCAGCAGACCCCCGTGTTAGATGTGTTATGTGCCTTGGGTCACTTTAAATTTGATTTAACTTGTTTTGAGTATATTTGGTTATGTTATCTTTAGTAGGTGTGCGATTGCGGACACCTGGAACTTCCCTCCATATTTGAGTGCATCAATACTGATTGGTGCAGGACCGAGTGCCACGGGTTCAAAAGAGGCAGAGTTTCTTCGATCAGAGAGCTCAGTCTGGTTGACACCGCGGTTGGTGCAGAGCTTCGGGTTCCAGCTCTGTCAGCAACACACCTTCGATAATGTTCTGTTAATTTCTTTGCGTAAGATCTGAGTTTTCGTAATAGTCTTTCTTTAATTTCGTATGAGTTATTGTTTGGCTAATGTGGTGGGGTAGACCTAAGTTTATTTTTGAATGATTGTATTTTTTTGTTAGGAAGTTAGGGAAGTTGTGTTGTGTTTTATATTAATTGTCCTTTAGGGAATTTAGGGGGTTGGTTTATTTTTGTAGTGGATTTTGTTTGTTATTTTGGCCTTTCTCCACCTAAGCCACTTTCTCTCTAAGTTAAATGTTTGTCTGTTCTCTAATAATAAAATTGTAACTTTTTTACTGATTCGATTGGGTTTGGTGTTTTGTTGACGGGTGTTGGAACTCTATGTTGTAAGTTTTTTTTTAAACTCTTACATACACTCTCCTCCCCTTTAAAATGAGTCGTAACAGATGATGAATGAATGTAGACATGATTCAGCTAGATGCACACAGCTCTGTGTAAGAGAGAAAGGAAGGGAAGGGGTGTGTTTGGAAAAATGGAAAGAGTGAGAGGGAACACACAAGCTGTATCTAAATCCAGGACCTGGTTCCTTCTGATTCCTTTTCAAGGGCACTTACATCACAACACTGTGCAAAGGCTGTCCATTTATGGCCCCAAATATCCCAAGATGCTTTTTTTTTTCAACATAATCAACACAGAATGGAACTGTTGATCAGAATGAGGCTAGACCGTGTTACAACCTCCGCATTTTGTAATTGTTTATATTTTGTATGTATTATGTGTTTTATGTGTGTGCATGAGATTGATGACATCATGTCAGGTGAAAAGGGAGGGAGGGACTATTGTAGTGGAAAAATAAATTCTTTGCCATCCATGTATACACTTTTATTGTGATTTTAGTAGTCAAATGATCCTTGTGCCATATGATTTCTTAGCATTAATGTACACAGTTTTATTCTGGGTTTTCCTTCAACCATTTCTCAATGCCACTCAGCTCGACCTTAAAATCTTGTACTGTGCCTTGAAGCGCTAGCCTCCTGTGCTCCATGATATGAAGATATGAATATCTCTATGTCCCAAGGTCCCACGCCAAGCGTCAGCATTGGAGCCAACTCAGGCGTCCAACATCCCATATGCGTAAGAATCGAGTCGTAAGGACATGAATGATGCACAGAAGCATGGTCTTCATGGTACAAATAGAGGGCCTCAGAAACTATCTGACATGTCCACATTGAGAACGCAGTTCTCTGTACTTGGGGTCTTCTCACTGTGAATCATCAATAAAGAAGCTTCTTTCAATGGTCTCTCTCTCTCAGCAAGGTGAAGGCTCATTTCCACCACACTATTTAAGACCAGTGTTAGTCTCTCTCAGTCCGTGAACTAGTTCCATGTCTTCGTGATCTTTGTTAACTTGCAACTCGAGATTGTGGTGATTTCTTCGTTTTTGTTGTGAGTCTCCGTTTTGAGTTTCGAAAAGATTGATGGTATCACTCCCTAGAGTGCAAAGTCTCCCCTGCAATCCCGTAAGGTTCCCCTTTAGTTTTGATTATTTTGGAACAATCTAGGGAATGGTTTAGTTGGTGTGCAGTGGTACGGCGTGCTTGTGTGTTGTGGAACTCGTTTGCGTTTAGTGGCACTCGTTTTGCTGTATATTGCGAGCTAGGGGTCGCCCCATTTACCAACGGTTGATGTAGCCTTCAGCGGATCCTCTAAAGCTGTGGCCTCCGGAGGCTGGTTAGGCTGGATTGAGACACAGCTTCAGCCTCTGGGAGAACCGGTAATAAAAAGAGCACGACTCTTGTTGTGATGTTCCTTTAATACTTTGTTTGCCACACCCCTTCTGTGGCATATACGTAACTTCCATTTAATGAGGAACAGGATTATAAATAGAGAGGAAAGGCTTTGATTTGTTAATATCACTTTTAAAACACTCTGTTTAGAACCAGACATGAGACCTCTATAGACAACAGTTAGCAGGAAACATTCTTTCAACATATAACACAGATTTCTGTTTTGGCTTCTAATGCACTGACCCCACAGAGCTCAGTCAAGAAAGAGTTCTTAATGGAAGCCCTTGACAAGAGATGAAAACCCCATTATTATGAGACCAGATACATCCTGTACCTTATATAATCTGCTGACAAAACATCAGGTTTATTATAATTATTTCTCATTTTTAAATAATCTTAGAACATACAAACCTTTCACTTTCATGCGTTCAATATACTCCCCGAGGGTCTTCATTTGTGAACATTAATGTGAAACAAGCACTTGTTTTTGTATCAAAGGATTTCTCCACCTCCTAACCTTCCACGGAAGACGAGATAATCCCATTCATAATCTGATCTTTCTGAGCACCTAAACAGGGATTTAAAAATTTGATCTCTTCTTTTTGAAAAAGAGAATAAACACCTTTTCAATGTTTTTGATGTCTGTGTGTGGCCCACTTCAGAGACTGTCGTTTTAAACTTTCCAGCATCTTCTTTTCCGCAGCCCATATGTGCTCCCGGAGACCATGGAGCCGTGGGAGAAAAATGGATTACAAATGAGAAATTACCGCTGTGGAATGAGAGGAAAACAGATTGCTTAAATTTCCTTGTCTTTCAGGTATTGAGCAATTTGTCTCAAATGCAGCACAGAAATGAAAATATAAAGCTTTTCTATAGTATGAATCTGAAGCTTTTGACCTTCATTCACAGCTTTCAGAGCTATGTGTTCTATCTACATTATCATAGATGTCCTTCTTTTATATACTTTACTGTGTAAAAGTTTTTGGCAGGTGTGATAAATGCTTTCAAAAATGAAAGTGTTACTGAATTTAAAGTGTTTTTTTTTTTCAACTAATACAATGAAAATCTTAACCAATTCTAAAAAACAGCAGCCATTCTTCTTCTACAGAATTCGTGAAGGAACTCAGCTGATTTGTTGTTTCAAACTTCACATCTAACCATAGATCTTCTCACATCCTATGTAACCCCAGACACACTCAAAGGTGTTAAGACCAGGGCTATGTGGGGGCCATGTCATCACTTTCAAAGCTCCGTGTTCATCTTTCAACTACAAATAGCTAGCCAATCATATTCCTCCCTGATCATAGTTTTGAGGAATCCCCAACTGCGTTTGCACAAATGCACTCCCAAATGTTCAAAGTACCTCCACCATGCTTCACTGTTGTGCTCAAACTTTCTCTTTCAACATCTTTCTGTTTCAGTTATTAACTATATTTTAATGTATGTGTGGCATTGGTGATCATTAGCACCTGTTTGTATAATTGGTTGATGAATATAATTTCTCCAAATTCAACACAAGTATATCCAGTAGTGCCGCTCCCTACATACAAAGTAACACAGTCTGCATAGTGCACTAGCTGACAGGGGGCACCATTATCTTGTTTGCTCACCACAAAAAAATACTTTAATAATATTAATAGTTTCTGTATTAAAATACATTTAATATTGTTATATGCATATATCTATTTACTATTTAGAAATATTTGTAGAGTTATATGGAGACAAGCTGAATCCTGCTTCATATTAACACTTTCAGGTCCTCTTTCTTGTTTACACCGGGTTTGCAGTTTAATATTAATATGTTTGAATTTTATCAGAGTGGTTTCTTATTCGCGTCAGGCTTACAGTTTTAATTTCAAGCGTTGTGCATTGCATGTGCTGTTATTGAAAATTTCACAATGCTCTCTCACTCATCAATTTCATATATTACAAATGTTTTGTACACGGTCTGTTCATATCTGTTATTAAATGTTAAAAATTTAATTGTGGTTTTATGTGATGAATCTATTAACTGCAGGACATTTACATTATCTGTTTATTGTGCCTTGATGTTCCATTTCTCATTTACTCTTAATGATGCGTTCAAAAACTGTTTACGACAGTATAGTAAGTATTATTGACTGTCAGAATCCAAAATTTAAGAATATGTTACTCTTGCGTTTTGGAGTTATTTCATCCTGAATTGTTTTTTTTTTATATATATATAAAAGGGCAATGGGTGAAATTGTTCATTGGGCTAAATTTCAGGTTTTTGACTGTGTTAAACCACATGTTTAAATCAATACACTAAATATTATTAAAATACTAAAAATAGGAATATTATACTGTAGAATTTCTTCTATCCTGAACTTGGCTTTTTGGGGAAAAATGCAAGTAGCACTGGGTACTTACAATAAGTGTGTGTTGGGTTCCACTTCTCCTTTTCTCACAAGTGTGTATTCAAAAACTCTATGTCATTGAAGTAGTTATTATTGACTATCAGAAATAAAAATGTAAGAATATTTTACTGTAGTATTTTTTCAGTTAATCCATCCTAAACTTGTCTTTTTGGGGAGAAAAACGCATTTAAAGAAACTGTGTTTTGAGCACATTTTGGGGGGGCACCATAGTACATTTCCGTTCAAGGCACCCATTTGGCTCTGAGTGTACCTATAAGAATTGATGCTGAAAGATTTGAAAGTGGCATATCTAATTAATTACCTCAACAATGTTTAAAATCAATGACTTGAATTTTATGAGGTAATTGATCACCATTTCAGATAAATATTCAATGCGGCAAATAGTCACAATTTATTGGCCACCCGACCAAACTTTTGTTATGAATTCAAAGATGCTTTTTGGATGAACAATCCTTTTGAGTTGTGGAAGATTGCGTTTGTGGGCCACATTTGTGTTGTCTGTATCATATGCATGGCATCTGCAATCCTAATCAAGCAACATTCATATCAGTGCTAATAATCAGCGCTTCTGCAGAGCCTGCCTGCTCACGATATCATCACTCTCATATTCCACTCATATCCGAAAATCGCTATCTGCTCTCCACAGATTACCGCTACAGAATTACGCTGCACCAATGTTCAAAGCGCTTCTGTTTCCACTGTGCCTCCAGCCATTTACACATTCCTGCTCGCTCTGAGATCCACCGTTACTGCCATCAGTGAGGAATGAGGAGGGAAAGACATTATAAATTGGTAAAGTTTTAACAGCTAAGGATTCTTTTCAATGACATTATTTTTTTTTCAATGCCCTACAATGATAAATTCATTATTATTTGAATTACTTCTGCAGACGTATACTTATGCCTATACCTTTGTGGGATGATTTGACCAATCTACATCTTGAAAGTGTTCCTAATGTTTTTTTTTCTTTGTTTTATTAATCTAAACTTCCTGAGTAGAATACTGAAACAAGATTTACATAAATAAAATATAACCTCTATTTTTTTTTTTATTATATAAAATGAAAGATTGATGTTTTTTGACCTATAATATGAGAAAGTTAAAAAAACAGAATTGTTTTTTTATTGTAAGGCAGTTATACAAATATAATGTTCTGTGATTTTTCAGAAGTACACCATTAATTTATTTTATTGTAAACGTGTTAAAATGTTGCTATATAAAAAAAATTATAAATAACAATTTGCATACATTCAAGCAGCGGAAGCTTTGGAAAAATGACCTCATTCTTCAGACATCAATCAAAATAATGAAAAAAAAATGGATTTAGACTTTTTGATCCCACATTTATTGTCTTGGTATTTTGATTTTTTTTTTTATCGCATCAATGGATGAATGGCCTAAGCGATTTATCTTTATCTGCTCATCCGTCAAGAAGTTTAAGTCATGCATTAGCAGCTTAAAAGGTTTTGTGTTTGCTCTCCCTTTTTTATTATTTGATAGATTTTTTTTTCTTATCATGCAAAAAAAAGATTAATGAGATAAATTTCTCAGAGACACTGATGTTTAAAGTTAAACTAGACGCAAGGCTTCCTCACTGTCTTCATTTAGAAAAAAATATGATGTATGCTGCCACAGTGATTGGTTTATTTTTTTATCCTCATTTGCATGTAATTATGCCACTGTCCACGATGGATGATCCAATCTGGAACACGTGGGACAAACATGATAGACGACACATTTAATGTAAAAAGTTCTTATAACTTGCACATACTAAGCTATTTTGTGTCACTCATTGGATCTTTACTCAAATGTGTAACCATTACATTACCTGTCAAATCTCCACTCACAGGTTCATTACATGTTTTTGCATCATTGAAAATCCTTTATTTTGAGCAAATCAAGGTGGTGTTAGACTTTTGTATGAAATCAGACCAAAATAAAGTGTAGAGATGAAATGGTGACACACACTGTTTTCCACTAGTTCTAGACATCTCCACAGCTGATGCTCCATGTTTGTAGCTGTCTCTCTGATGCTTTTCTTTAGGGAATGCATGCTCTAAAGTTCACTTAAAGACGAACAGAAGAAACAAAGAACACTCGAAAAGCATCTAGGCATTTTCCTATTAAATAAACAACATTAGCAATGACGCCACGTCCTTCTCTGCTTCCAGCCATGGCCATTTCTAGTCATGCTTGACCATAGACCAGGTTTAACAGTGAGCATGTGAGCATTAATAGTTTTCGTTTAGTTTCAGAATGTTTAACGGGTCTAATTTAACCCCTAGCTGACCTCTAGAACTCTGGACCCAGCCATCAGTGCAATAAATTTGCTAAAAATCCATGTTTTTTATTAATTTAATATCTAGAATGTCCATGTAATATCTATAAAGCAATACCAACTTAATTTCATTTCAAATAAAATAGAATACATTTATAAAGCTATTTAATTCTAAACACAGCAAAAATATTTTTGCTTAATTGAATACTTAATTAAATGTTAAATGTTTGGACACCCTCTCGTTTAATTTGATTGTTTGTTTTTCTTTATGTTTTAGACTTGGCAAGGTTTATATAAAGAACATTTCATACAAGTCAGTAACTTTACACATATACCGGTATCTGAAATGCCAGTAAAAATCACCTGCTGAACATAAATTAAATAAGACAAAACTAAATAATGGAAACCTGGTAATTACCTAGTAATGAAATCTATGATTATTCTTCCAATAACGGAATGATTTACATACCAATTAAAGATAAATAAATGAAGAATTGAACGCCAGTGTACAGATTTTTTAATTGCCTCGATCCAAGTGATCAATTGGGATTTTAGTGACTTATTGACAAGATGCAGCACTTTAAAACTGCTGTGGGTAGTCAGCGTAGAGACCAGAGGACTGGTGAAATGTGCTCAGACTTTCTAGTTCTGACCAGGTTCTAAGCAGCCAAGTTCAGAATGATCTGATTCTTTTGTAAAGGAGTTCTTTGCATTTTAGATGATTTGATTTGTTGACAGCTTTGGCCTTTTCTCAATAAACTTTATGATGTACTCACCTGAATTGATTTTCCCAAATGAACAGCACGCAGAGTTCCAGCCGCAGATATATCTCTGCTGCATCAGTATTTCAGGGGAGACTGTGCAAATCAGGCTTTTATAGTAAAAAAGCTGCAAGAATAACTATTAAGCAAATGTAATAAAAAGAAATGAGAAATATTAGGCATGACTATTATTTTCTGGAACATTATGTTTTGGCAAAAAAAATAAAATCAGGAGGAGGTGTGAAAGTGCGGGGGTGCTTTGCTGATGAAACGGTTTGGGATGAAAGCCAGATGTCTTGATCTACCCCAGTGAGATGGTTTGGGATGAGATGGACTGCAAAGTAAAAATAAAAGGGCAAACAAGTGATCAGTAACTCATTTAAATCTGCATTAAAACCTGTTCAGGTGAGTGCGTCATGAAGCGTGTCAAGAGAATGCAGAAAAGAGAGTGTGCAAAGCCATAATCAAAGCAATGTGAGGCTTTTAAATCCTAAACATACTGTACTGTGCAAAATAATTTAGGCAGTAAAAACTGTAAACAAAGCAAAATAATAAATTAAAAAAATCTAATAAAATCTTTTTCATTTTGAATGTTAATATTTTTTTTTGCAAAAAAAAATAATCAAACCAATATTTTGAGGTCACTTCATTTTGCCTTAAAACTAGAATCATTTTTTGTCTGCACACTTGCACAATTACGCCAAATTATTCCAAACAGCTGCTAAAGAAATCCAGTCATGAGCTGAAACAGAAACAGCTGTGTAGGAGGCGTAAAACGGTGTGTGGTACAGCCATCCTCTACCAAGGAGTGGTTGAGAAAGACAGTTTCCTGATATGACAATTAACCACAGCGTGCTAATTACCTTTCAAAAATGCAAGATGTCCAGCACTGGCAAAAAGAAATGGAACACAGGAACATTCCCTGACGTATTTTAAAACCCTGCACTTTTTGGTAAGGCTATCTTTGTCCCCTTCCTCTATTTACTGTCCGAATCACAAAACATATGGAGACCAGTGATTGAAAAGAGCCCTTACTATGTATACAAATGGCCGCCGATGGTTAAACTCTTTCCCTTAGACGATCTATTAGCTGCTGCTAGCTCTTTCTAACATGTGATTGTCTGTTCCTGCTGTCTCTCGATTCAGAAACTGAGATTTATCCTCAAATTATGACCAGACATTGTTCCCTTGCAGAGCACAATGCTGCTGTGCATCAATACATTCCTAATAGGTGACAGATAGTACAGGTGGAGACAGGAGGTGGTACTGGAGAGACTGGAGGAGGTAGAGCTCTCACTTCCTGGCCTTGTATTGTATCTAGTATGTTTCCTCCAAACCCCATTACAGCATCTATCAATGTTGCTTTAATAAGGTGTTGATTGCTTAGTAATGAAGTTGCTCATAATGAATCACTCAAATCCACATTTACGTTGACCATCAAACAGTAACTTTGCAAACACATCATGAATATGCAAATAAGTAACAAATAGTTTAGGAAATGAAGAGTAGTTATGAAATACTCATCTCAGCTCATTTTTGGAATAAGCCCAGGCTAGAAAATGAAGAGATTGAATGTGATTTTAATTAAAAATAGAAACTTTTTAAGTAAAAGAATCACATTCCCATACAATTCAACCAAAGTGAAAAAAATATTATTAAAAAATAACAAAATGTCAATGAATCTTTAAAATCAACACCAATATTCCAAGCAAAATGGTTTTAAATTTGAAAAATTCCATTGAAATCGGTAAACAGACTCTTGAGCTTTTACTGTGTAAAAATATTTCAACTGGAGACATTTTTTCTACTGGCTAAAAACACTGAAGCTATAGATTATTTTATATATCATGAAAAAAAAAAACTTGCAGATCACACATATGTTCAAAATGAAATCCAATAAATGTTTTTATTTTATTAAACAAATATACATTGTTTTGTGTATTTGTCAGCTGGAATGAAAAGGTCTCCTAGAAGAGGCTTAAATGTCTGTTGTTCCTATACCTTCTGTGTTTCAAGGTATAGGGACAATATGGATTACATTTAAAGCCCTAGACTCATCCCACACATAAGTGAGCTGTGCCCACCCAAAACCTCTGGAATCAAAACTTCGTCACTGGGTACAGCCATCTACTGTCCAGAGAGCACTGACCAGAAGTGGTCTTTGTCAGCACACGATCTGCAAATTGGCACGATTTGCAAAACGTTACGAATTCCATCACGGTTTCCCTGTATCTGGTAGTGTCGCAATGGAAACGATTTAGGGCAAAGACGTCATATTGTGGATAAAAACAGAGTACACGAAAGAGAGTTATCCCTTTACACAGCCATCTAGCGGTATTTGACTATTGGACAAGTGGATGTGGCATTAAAGCATATTTTTGTTCAGTTAAATGACTTTGCGAAGTCATAATTAATTCCTATTTATTCATAAAAATACTCCTGTAAACTGATTCATCATGTTTCTTCTGTTTACACTATGCATTGTACCGTTTTTTTACGGTAAAAAGAAACATCCTGTGGTACTTGGAAACTAAGAAAACCACAAAGTTTTGCAAATCGTGTGAATTTGCGGATTGTGCACTGGCAGTCTTCATGGAAGAGTTGCAGCCACAATCCATTCCTCAAATACAGGAAAAAGCCAGAGACTTTGAAATATGCCCAAAACATAGCAACTGAGGTGATGAAAATTGGGTGCTCTGGATGGATGTCAAACTTCAAAACTAAACCTTTGTAGCAGAAGCTTGACTACTGCTTACTACGTTTTGCTAGATCCATGTGTTTTGTTTAGTTCCATTAAAGAAAACAAATAAAGAAAAATGTTAAATACAACTGCTAAAGTTTATTTGCATCTTCAAGCCATTGGTTTGTCATTGATTAAATGTTTATGTATCATAACTTATATTAACTTAAATCTCTTTTTAAATGCATCACTCACCTTCTGCAAGGAAAAATAGGCACTGCTGCAAGTGTCAATCAAGATATAGCTCAGAATACCAATAACAATCTTTCTTTGAGGCTGTAATAGCCTTTGGCCACAATAAATCGATTTTTATTGAAAACAGACAATTAATCAAACTGGTCCCTTTTCCACAGATGGCTCGTGGTAACAGCATGGGTATATTCGAGGTCTGGGGGTCACATGGATAATGTCAAGGGGAAAATCATCTAGCTTTTATGTTTGAGTAATCCTGAACTATTGAATCTAGGGGTGATTATTTAAATTGTGTGAGAAGCGAGAGCTGAATTAATTTGAAAAGGAATGTTGACCGGAAACAGGGTAATATAGTTTTAGTCTCTGCATTTCTTCCTTTGCTTTCTCATGGACTGTTCATTTTTACTCAGATTTCAACATCCAGGCAATTTGAAGTGTGGGCGGTTTTGAAACTGCACAGAGGCGATGCGGAGAAGCAATCAGGATCTGATGGCAGCTAAGCGACACAAATGATCAAAAATGTTTACCTCACTTTGATGGATGAGTCATTTGTCAAGGGGAATGTTGCACGAAGACTTTTTATCCCAACATCCGAAAACAAATATTTCTTCTAACGTTTAACAAATACTACTTTCCCAGTTCATGACCTCTTGATAATAAAGACAATAACAAGCAGAAAGCACATATTCCCTCACGGAGGAACTGAGACATCATCAGTACCAAGGAATAAAGGGAGAAACAGCAGGCTTGAACAGAAGATAAATGGTGTGGAGAGACAACATTAGAATATTTTTAAACAATGCTTAAATGATGCCTCATGATACATGAGGTAATGGGAGGGGGGAACTAAAGCCATGGCTAACATGCTAAACGCAAGAAGCTGAGGTGTGCAAGAGAGACAGGGGTCATGTCAAGGGTCTGAGTGCAAAGGTGGAGATGAGGTTTTGTAAATCTCTCATCAAAGAAGCTGTGAGGGAAGGTAGAATATTGGCAGGTAAAGAGTTGGTTCGAGCAAAGCTATGAAACCAGATTTATGGATATTGATTGTGCTGCCTCCTAAAATGAATTTGGTCAAGCGTCATTGATACGCCCCTAAACATATTGCTTGTATTTGGGAATATTTCTGAAATGATTCTCCAACAATGTAATAATGTCACAGGCATATATTCTAAATGTATATGACTGATGTGAGTTTTTTCAGAAACAATCTACTGGGATGTTCACGTATCTCTAGGGTTTACATATAATGGTTCGGAAAAGAGAAAATTATAAAGAGGTCAGAGGAGAATGGCCAGGCTAGTTCGAGCTTGTCATAAAGCTCAAATCATGATCAATCAAATCAAATGGCCTCCAAAATCACCAAATCTCAATACAATAGAGCAGCTTTAAGATGTGATGGAATGGGAGATTTGCTTGTTGGATGTGCAGCTGACTGCAACCACTTTTCTTTTTTTTTTTTAATATAGGCAGGTGGTAACTATTAAAACAAGATGCTGCAGCTAGAGACTTTAAAACTGAAACTGAAAAAAAACCCACTTCTACAAACAAGATATCAAATCTTTTCCGCGGATGGAATAATAATAATTATGAGCTTTTCTAGACCCTCAAAGACGCTTTACAATTTTCAGAACATTATTCATTCATTCATTCCACATTCACACACTAGTGGCTGCCATCTAGCGTCTACGCCCTCCTTCCAACCACCAAACACACCCCAACAGTCGCACACATCCAAAAAAGGCAATGGGGGTGAAGTGGCTTGCCCAAGGCCACAACGGCAAAATGGGCCTGGTGTGGATCGAACCAACAATCTGGTAAAAGGACGAACGACTTGCCACAGAAGCAGCACATTTATGTATTAAGGCAAGTGTATGTTGTAGTTTGTATGTTACAGTTTGCATTAGAAAAATGTTTACCCGTTTATTTTAAACAAACAGGTTAACGATTCTAAATCAAATATGATGGCTCTCCGTGATGACACAACAAGCAACCGTATACATTGCTAAATGTTAATAGAATGTTAATAGTGCTTAGTGTAGTGCTTTAGCTCAATCTGGCTGTGGTTCTCTGTGGTTTTCACAGTCTCCGCTTAAAGTGGTAATCCAGAGTTTTAAGAGTCCATGGGAACCCAGACAGGATTATGAGCAGTAGTGATGGGACCAGCAACACAGACGCGTCGTTGCCTACGTCGAGCTTGCGGAGCAAAACCTCGTATCAGTGTGCATATTGCTTTGAGAGTCACGTGACCGATACAGGAACTGTTTAAGGAAGCATTTCTGTCATCAGCTTTTTCTACCAAAAAGCATCTCTAATCTTTTGTGGTTTATTGTAAAATTGATTCATTCACAGCCTCAAGCGAAAAAGCCTCCGCCGTGTGGGATTATTTCAGAAGGTATTTGTTATCTGTGCCATGTGAACGCATCTTTTCGACAGCTGGAGAAGCGGAACAGAAGCGTCAAAGAAGCGGAACAGGCTCAATTTTAAAACATTGGAAAAACTTTAATAAAAATTTGTAAAACAATCAAAACCAGTCCACAAGCCTCATCATTCACAACATGTTCACTTAGTTCACATTATGATTCATGTTCACATCATTTATTGATTGTATGTAAACATAACAATGACATTTAAAATCTTAAGGAAGATATGAAATAAAACAAAGACTGATTGATATTATTGTATATACTAGACCTGTCCAGCAGGTGTCAGTATTCAGCGACACGGTATCAATACAGTTTGCCAATATGTCGAAAGGTGTCATGACGCCTCATCTACCCATCACTAGAGAGCAGAGTACAGGTAAGTAGTGCAGGTAGGAAAACTCATGGAGCACTCACAAGGAATAGCCTGCAAGGAGTCCCGGAAGTAACATGGGGAATACATTTGACGACGGACGCTGTATACCGGGAGATGGAATCTTTTATAACGGTTGTATGGGAGCTGATTGAGGTGATTGTTTTCAGTCGATTTTTGTAAGTGCCTCCCCAGATATGAACTTCACAGCATGGCACTGATAGGGGTAAGTGAGAGAAATGGATTCAAGAAAATGCAGATTTCCTCAGTTTACAAGGATTACAGTCACTGTAAGTTCGGAGAGGTTTGTGTGTTCTTTGGCTTTGTGGTTAGCCAACTGTTTGTTCGCTGAATTAATGTGTGGCTTTATAGTCCTTAGAGATGGTAGGTTGAGTATTAGACCTTGTGTATTTGTTCAGGATTAGGTTTGTTTGTGAATTAGCCCTTTTCCAGTAAGTGTTTCCTTTTGTGTGCCGAAGTATAAACAGTGTGGCGTTCAGTGAGTATCGTTAAAATCTGCCATTATGTTTCTGTGATGAGTGAGATCGTTTTCTGCAGTTGGTTACTTTCACACATGGCACTGAGCTAAATATAGGTGACAGGCCACATGCATTCAGATCAGGTGTGAGGAGCAATGCCAGCCTGATTATAGCCCGTCACAGGAAGTTGTCAAGATGGCCCCCTAGCAACACCTCCTTGGAAACAGCTACCACAGACATAGACACAAACAAGAAAGGTCAAACTCTAACCTCTTCCATCACACTTCTTATTCACTCACAAGGACACATATACTGACTCACACATAGAAAAAAAAAAAAGGATCAGCTGAGACTGGCTTTGGGATTTTCAGGGTTGAGCGATTTTAATGGATATAATTTCTCTGAAGATATCATTTCTAAGGCTCTTGGACTGGGGTGGCTCTAGGCACTGGTACTGTGTGTACCTAGTAGTAGGCACTGTAACCTTTTAGAACATGTAAAATAAAATAGTCAACAAATATTGAAGAAGCCATATTTTCTCCACATGTTTTTTTTATAACCACATCTCTCAAGATTGTTAAAAAATGCACAGGAAATTTATTTTGAGTGTGTTCTTTGCTTTATTTTTGAGATGCCTTTAAATAATATATAAAAATAAAACAATGTACTGTTTCGAGATAATCTGCTGTCAATTTACTTAGTCCTGTACAGTAGATGACAATATGAAAAAAAAAAAGTTGTGATTCGCCAAAAAAACGAAAGAAGAACAAGGAGTTTTGGATTCGGATGTTAACCTGTGTCGGACGTGCTGTGTATTGTGTGCACTGTTTTATAGTTTTTTTGCTTATTTTTACAGGTTTTCTGCACACCAACTCCAAAAACATCTCAGCTATTCTTAGGTTTACCTGGTTTGATTCCCCCTGTGAAGCAACTGCCAAACTGGGCATGCCGCTTTAAGTCCCAATGTAGTTCCCTGTGTGAATCGGAATCGCTAGAGGAGGTTTTTCCTCCGGGAGCTCCAGTTTTCCTCCTACATATAAAACATGCACCCAAAGCTGATTAAATATTTAGAAATGTTTGAATTGGATTTAAATTAATGTCAAAAACTCTATCATTATTAAAGCCTTAAATGTCATTAAAACTGTTTAACTATAGCTTTCTGTCCACAAAACATGCTCATACTAATACTAATAACTAATTTAATTTAGGCTCATCCATCTGTGAAGCTGCTTTGAAACATATGCATAAAAGCACTATATAAAACATTTGACATTTTTTTATAGTCATTTAAATGTTTTTTTTTTAACCAAAAACCATTAGTTATTTTGACACTGAAGAGTTGTTGGATCAATAAAAAACCCTAAATCCTTTTGTTGTTGAAGCCAGCTTTAAAATATATGTATAAATTTTACTTCATGCTGACAGACTCATTGCAGTTACTCTGCAACCCATGTGCATCTAGTGTCTTATTTTCTTATTGGCTGAAGAGTTTGAATTCCTGTAAGCTCTACTTTCTTGTGATAGGGCTCAACTAGCCATGTGCAAACTGTCCTGTCCTGGTGAATCTCTGTTTGTTGCTGCTGTTTTCATGTGAGCACACAGCTGCTGTATTCTCATTGGCCATGTGCTCTCTGGTAGGTGTGTCTTCTTCACTTTTCCCTCTTTATTATTAGCTTTCTCATTCCACTCTTTATTTTCTCTCTCTCTCTCTCTCTCTTTGGGACCTCTCTATGTTTTCATCCTTTCGATTATCCATTAAAATCCTGTAAGTTCAGTATTAATGTGTATTTTACGATGATCAGTGTTTAGTTCCTCTTAATCAAAATGTTTTTCATACTAAGAATGTTTTTAGTTTACCGTCTAGGGTCTTTAGTTTGATAAAGGATATGTGGGTTCAGATTACAGCCTTAACATCTCTATGTGTGGCACAAAGTGATCATTGGCTTGCAAATCTCTACATCAGTAACTTTAGGACTAGACAGCTGTTTTTACAACTAAAAAAGTCACTTTAGTTGTAATTTTTCACACGAGTATTCAATAGTGCTCATAACAAAATGTATTCATACCCAGTATATCTATTTCCCGTCTTCCAGTCTAACGAAATGAGAGTGTTTTGACCCCATGTTGCAGTTTTAAATTAAAAATCTATACTCAGTCTGGGTTTGGAGGGCTCTTTAGTCAGCATAGAGACTGTGGAACATAATTGGCTCCTGTTCTGTTTGTGATGAGCTGATGAACTCTGAACTTCCCCTACTGATTGAGTCATCGTGGTGAATTTCAAGGTACTGTTGTGTTGAAAAGGAGAACTTGGGAAATTGGGTCAAGGTTTGAGCATGATTCTTCAGATGAAAAGATAAAATGACGTCTTTAATTATTTCCCTTTCATAATCACTGATGTGTAATTGAAAATAAAGTTAAAGGGAGAGGTAGGCACTTCTGATTTGCAATTAGTGCATGACAGCGTCTAGCTATTTCCAGAAAACTTGACACTAAAAGTGAGGTCTTCCTGTAAAATTAATTACACAGCGGCTCACGAAAATTAACTTACCTTGAAATGACACGGCTTCCTTTCAAATTGGGTCACTAAAGTATCTTTCCCATACAACCACAGTGGTCTCATGCCTGCACCCTTACATTCTCTGTGTTGGTTTTTCTTAACTCCCTCTTCAGTAGAGTTAATTCTTCAAGAGAGCCTGTCATATTAGATGTGAGGATCTAAGCTGACTTCTTTTTTCATCTCTCTCCCTCTATTTCTCCAACAGATAAATAATTGTTAAGCTAATAAAATATACAACTGAGAGTCAAGTGAAATATACACTTCAAACTATTGCATTACAAATCAAATTAAATAATGAAAGGGTCCAGGCCATATATTTTTCCATTCTATTAAGTTATATTCACTAGAGTGTGTACTGTAAGTTCAATCTGTGCTCACACCATGGGGATGAAAATGGATTTAGTTTATAATTAAACTATGTGAAGGCTGTTTTAAGCAATGTTTCTGTAGTGTCCTGTGAAGATACTAATACTGCATTACTGTTAAATTTTAATTATGTAAGAGAATGCCACAAATAATAGTGAGATTTTCTAAGAGCATGCCACAAATAATAGTGAGATTTATCAGAGCTTGTGTGTTCAATCGCATATATAGCAGCGCTGAAATAAACCAATCATTACCTAAGACCTGTTTTTTCACCAAAGGTCAGTGCAATTCCTTGCAGTGGAGACAGACCTAATTAGCTTAGAGTCTGGAGATTGCCGGAGGAACCAGCACGGCAAGATCCCACACTTTTGGTCTGGAATCCCATACGCCACAGGACTAAGCGGGGTGAGGGCACCCCGGACCTACTCCCAGCATGCAACCCGGAGCTACCCTGACCTATTCACCACCATCTGCTGCCCTTAAAAAAAATAGTGTGTGTCCATGTTTCTCATACCAACTCACGACTAAAAAAAAGCCTGTATGTATGTATGGATGGATGGATTGATGGATAGGTGTATGTAACCAGGTGATGAAGACTTTTAGTGGTTTACATCATCACATAATCATAACATAAGCCAGAAGTTGAGCATAGTTGTAGCACGAGTAACGGTGTGAATCTGCCGTCATCGGCTTGAGAAACAATATTATTGTGAGTAAAGTGTTAATGCACATACACTTATAAGTTTATGAGAGTTTACATCTCCCTCTGAGTGCATAACTGGTTGTTCACAGGAAGCTGTTTGACAAAAATGTGGAGAAAAAAGAGGATTTCTGGGGTGCTATTTCCAGGTTCCTGTACGAAGCTGTATGAAAATGTGAGACCACAATTGGCTCTTTTCTGTCCTACTCTCCTCATCGAAAGAGCCAGCTTTCATTGGTCATTCTCCTTGCGAAAAAACGATATAGAAATTTGAAACTCTTTCATTGGCACCACTTGTTCAGTCATATGTGTAAGCTTCTGTTAGCGCCAATGGTTTTCAATCAAGGGGTGTTGTCACATGAAACTTCTGAGCTCTGTGTAGAGGCCTTTAACATACTTAAAATACTTTGCCGTTTTCTTGTTTAAATCCATAGTTACTATATAGAAATATAGGTATAGTTTATCTGTTGATTCATCTTTTTCAGCTCTAGATTTATTTGCAATGCTGTTTTCTGCCTAACTCTTCCAGAGCATGCAAAGCGGCTAAGAATGATTGAGATTGATGTTCATGTGATTTGGGGTTCTGTATGTAGGTTTGCCTGGTTTTCAGAGGTTAAACATGGCAGAAAGGTCATATATTATCAAGTCAAGACTTTATGCATCACTGACTGCTTTCAATGCTGTCAGAATAACTCTGGTTTTGACGTCAGGCTACAGTATGCAAAGCATGTGTTAGAGACAGAGAGTGAGTGGCAGTGCATTCATGTAAAACGCCAGTAAAGGGTGCTCCCTCTCAATACTAACACACGCCTGAGCTGTGCACGCTATGAGTCAAACGCTACTCAAGAATATAGAATTTGGAAATTGTCAGTGGGATGACTGAGAGTGAGGATGTGACTTTGGTTAAAGCTGTGTGATTTTTTTTTTTTTGTAAAAGGTCACCTTTAAGCTTTTAGAGGATAGTTCCCATTTAGAAAGTCTAAGTCTGTGCGTGTGTGTTCGCTGGGGCACCCAGGGTGCAAGAGGAATAAGTTCTGCTCTGGGATCTGTTCCACCACACCATGGTCAACGATATCTGTAACCCTTGAGTGAACTAAATTGTGAGTGTGTGTCTGTTATGTGCACCTATGCTTGGCTGATCAGCAGCTCAGTCACATTAGTGCCGTCGAATCTCCGGAAGCCATCCTGTCTCTGCTAGAGGGCCACGGCCTCCTCTCTGTCACCATCTGTAATGTTCCACCGACGCATTAAAGGTGTGTTCGGGTGTTTGTTACACTGATGGCCTCATCTCTGTGTTGCCATCTGTGCTCGTTCACTTACAGAACTAAAGGTGATGGTATAAAATTGTGGCTACTGGCAAACTGTGGGTTTTACTTTATTGGGTATTAATCTCAAGAAAGCGATGCCTTGAGAAAGTGCTGGGTAGGCATTCTGGAGCAGTGTAGTTTAGTATTATGTGCTATTATACAGCTATCCATCAATTCTACAAATTGCTGTAGCTCAAAGTGTCCTACGGTGGTAACATAATAAACAGATCCCTAAAACCATACAGTTTTTGTCTGAATATGCACTTTTGGCCAATAGTTTTTAATGGACATTCTCCACTCTGCAACCAAGTGTGTACATAGTGGGGGACTAGGATCATGAGTGCTGCTTGAAACATAAAAAAAAGAGAAAAATATTTTTCTTCACCCTTAGCAGTCTCTGCGTCTGTTTTGAATTAAGCAGGAACGACGCCACCCAGGTATTATTTAATTTTTATTTCAAATATGTGTAGGTTTGAAAAGGTTATTAGTTCAGATATTTTCTGTTTTAAATTATAAATAAAACATATAAATAAAAAGAAGGGATAACCTCTGGAAGTACAAGACCCATGATATGGCTTGTTTTTTTTTTAATTCTTCCACAAAACAGCACAATGAAATAAAAGGAACAGTCTTGGAATAGTGAATAAGGTTTTGGAGAGGTTTGTCTATTTTTTCGTCTGTTATGTCTCAGGCATCCTCTTATCCCCCTTGTCTGACTGGAGTCAGGTGCACCTGGGCCGTGCTGATTTTTCCTCCCAGGTGCTCATCATTTTGGGGCAGCAGAGTGCTGATTAGAATGGACATTGCCACAATATGTATAATGGGAAGTCTGATGTAGTTTAGTATTCTTTATTTTCCTTCCTGGGGTACAGGTTTCATGTATATGTGTTGTATTTCCTTTGTTTGGTTGTAAATAAGTTAAAATTGAGTTTGGAACCATTTCATATTCGCCCCAACCCAAGGCTTGTCCAGGCTTGTAGTGATATTCAGAGAATTGTTAAATAGATAACAAAGACATCAATTACCTGAAATTAACCTTTTAGCAGAAAACATTCTGGAATAAAAAAAATGGATGACCCCAGTGGATAAAAGGTGTTTGTGGATTTTAGTGTAACATGAGGGTTAAACGGTGTCCCTGTGTGTATTTGTATAGTGAATTTTGTTCAATTCTCTCCTAAAACAGCTGTTCTAATAATTCTGTCACTGTATTAATCTTAACATTGCTGACTGATGGGTCGGGACAAGTTCTCATATGCACTGTGAATTGAAGCAGACAGTACCTCAATCATTACAGAATAAACTCTTTGAAATCAGTGAGAAATGGGACCATTTTTTTTATCCTCAAAACTGAAAACTGAGGTGTCCTTACAGTGCAGTGCAAGGAGGTCATCACTTCTAAGGTATGGGCAGCCTCTTTATGTCTGTTATGTCTGCACCACATTCCTTGTCATGTGCAATGCAATGTTTGGAAGTAAAAAAAAAAATTCTTGGTTTCTTATACAAACTTCTGAATACGAACTGCATCTGTTGTGACAAATACTTTCAAATTTTGATTTTATTTATGTTTTCAATCTGGTCACTTCCTGTCTTTCAAAAACCATTCATGCATGCTTTTATTTAAGTTCTTTCATTATTTATTAATATAATAAGGATCAATATGAACTTTCTCATAGTTTCTAGGAGCTAAAGCTTTCTTTCTTGACCTTCCAAATAAAAACAACTTAAGAAAATAAATAAAACATTTTAAAATGTAAAAAAAATATTTTGGCGTTGCCGTACTTTAAAGCAAATATTTCTGTCTCTCCCTCTCGTAAAACTACATCATTTAATTAAGCGAGCTAGGTACATAACATTATTAGCCGCTATGATGTGAAAACACCAATGGCGCAGACACCCATCCTCAAAGTACAATAGGAGCAGGTGTGTGTGCCAGGACCAGATGCTCTTCTTGTGCCAGGCTAATTACTGCAGCTTGTATCTGGGCCAAACAGCCATCTGTCAATCAAACACACTCTCAGGGCAGAAATGCATCATTAAACTCCTCAGTGACACAAATACATACTGCAAGCCAACGGATTTATTAAAGCCAGAGTGTGAAGTAACGTGAGCAGCAGTTATAATGCTAAGAGAACATGACCATGGATTTGGGTCTGTTGCATATCTCACTAGCACTGAAAAGCAGTTGACTGAAGAGTTACGAGGTTACATGAAGACATCCTCAATCACGATTCATGCTAAGGAAAAGTGTTTGTTTCTATACTTTTTACATATTTACTAATATTGGTTGATTTGAAGAGCATTCATCCTCTACTTTAATTGATTTACTAAAAATATTTTGAGATCTAGGTGAGTATTGTGTAATATATTAAAAAAACAATTTAAGGGGCTTTTTTGTTTTAAGAGTTTAGGGTTGCTACTCTGTACCCCTCTAAGCTCCTTGTATCCGTGCACACAGTCATACTTCATTAGGTCAGCTGACCAGCTCGTACCAAATGTGCCGAGGACAAGGTGCAAGCTCACAGGGTACAGGGCTTTTTCGGTGGTGGCTAGGTTAGAAAGACTTTTTTCTTTATTTTTTTTTAAAGCTCATTAAAAACATACACCTGTTCACTTTGAGCTTTAACCAAGCAGCACCCTCCCACTTTATATCTGAAGGCTTTATAGGAAATGACCAAAGCTCCAATTTATCGGTTGGTAAAATGAGGCTGGTCTCAGAAGTTTGCAGATTCCAATTGACACAGAAGAGCTCTGGTAAAACTTATTTTATTACTTTACCAAACTTTAATCTTTAAGACAACTGTGAGGGGGTGCTTTTGAAATTAGATTTGGCTATTTTAAGACCACAATACCCCCCCGTGCCCTGCCTTGATCTTTGTTCAATTATGATTACCCGTTAGTGACACACTTCAATCTGCCTACACCCGATGTATGACTCCCACCAACAAATGTATAAATTTATGCGTAAAAACAATTTTCTTTAAATAAATTACATACTTTGTTTGGTTAGTACCTTATAATAACTATAACGCTCTGAAATGTTTTCATATTTCCTCTTTGTTTTCATATTTGTCCATTTATTTACACCCTTTTGCATTGATGCAAAATAAATCGATCTATAGTTCTAGTAATTTTACATCAGCATCACCTTAAACCTGGTTGTTTATTGTCGTCTTGTGCACACTTCAAATGCTCCCACCGTGCCATTGACCAGAAGACTATGTTGGAAGAAAGCGGCAGAGCACTATATGGGATTTCTTTGAATACTACGGCTAGACAGACATCTGTGAGTATATTGTACTGGAGACAACCCACAACATATGAGGAATAGTTCTCAGCGGGGAAAAAATCCTACACAGAGCATGCACTGTAATGCTAATACTGTCAACACTCCATCAGTCCAATCAGTCCAGTGACCAGGAAGGAGTTTGCATGTTGTCTCTGTGCTTGTGTGGGTTGTCTGGTTTCTCCCATAGTCCCCAAAAAAGTGCGGTTAGGTAGACCCCAGAGACTCCAAAAAGGGAATAAACGGGTTGGAAAATTAATGTTTTAGCAGTAATGCTAAATCCATCTGGAGTATAGCTGCCCATGTTGTCATTCTTTCAAGTTTATGTGTTTTTTTCTATCTGCCTAATTCTTTTCATAAGGACTATGGTCCCTTTATGATCTTGTTGTCACCCAAAATGAATTGTGTTGAGGGAAACTCTGACTATGTGAGACCTTACTGCAGAAAGAAGATCTATGGCCCTTTAATGCTGAGGTAATCATACCGTGAAGTTTAGACCACTCTCCTTGAGACTTCAACCCAAGTGGCAAATAAAACATTGTAGCCGAGCCCCTTCAATGCAATCACGCCAACAAAGACCCCAGCACTGCAAGCTTCTCCCAGCTAAAAGCAAGCTCACATCTCGCAATCAAGAGCTCCAGCCATTTACACTCTCAGAGGGAGAGAGCGTAGACTTTCTAAAAGAGGAGCGACTGTCGAGAAATCGCCAAGAGCAATCAGCAGCTGGGCTTGTAGCAGCCATCACTGGAGGAATATGAGAATAGCTGAGTTTAAGCAATGTAAATACCCTCTTCCCCAGTGTTACCAGGAGCCCTGAGAGGCAATCAAAAACCAGTTTTTCTCATTCGCAGTTTTCTGTCTCCCATTCCTACCATTTGGCCTCATCCTGTCCTCCATTAGTCCATTGTTTCTCACTTGCACTATAAATGCCAAACCCCCCTATTGTTTAATTTCATTTCATAAATATAATGTGTATGTTTATTAGTTGTTATGTTCTTTTAAAACCAAAAAGATCAACTTATATTACAAGAATTATGACACATCATTTGCAAGGAAATTAAAATGTGAGTAAATGGGCAATTCTCTTTCAGTTTCAATTTACAGACCACAAATTGGTAACTTCAGCACTATCTAGTGGTGAAAAGAAAGGTAACCCTTAAAAGTACAAGACCTGTGATATGGCTTGTGTTTTTCAAAGTTCTAAAGCTTTGAACGGTGTATAAGTTTAAGTTTCGCCAGGTTTTTTTTTTATACATTTTTCACATTGTTTTGACCTAGTCTTTTGTCTCAAGACTTTTGGTCTGTTAGTTTTTTTTTTTATGTACAATTTCAGGTTTGTTATGTAAGTTTAGTGCAACATAATGAAAAAAGTAAATATTGGTAAAGCCATTTTAAAACACTGGTAATTTATACAAAAAATCTGTTTGTTCTCTTTTTTTTATTTTTACGTAAAAAAATACAATTTAATACTCTGAAATTTTCTTGAACAATTGTTTTCTTTTACACCAATTATTGTGTAAAAAAACTGGGGTTGTACCTATGAGACTTTCCCTTTGCTCCTATGCGACCTATGAGAGAATTTCCATTTAAGAAATTACTTTTTTTTTTCTTAAATGAACCCTATGTCAGAACTAGCATAGTCATAAAAATGCCTCTGGTTTGTCACAAAGCATTATAGAATCATATTCTTTGCTAATCATGACATCACTGTAAGCAATTCATCTAGGATTTTCAATCATAATAAAGTTTTTGGTAATTTTTTTTTTGTTTTGGCTAGAACCATGAAGCATGTCTGCTTGTTTTCTGAAACAAAAGTAGATACCTGATACATTTAGGTGTTTTGAGCCACTTTGAGCTGAATTAAGCTACATTGGTCAAATGTAACGTAAAACAAACTGTCACCTCCCATCATTTAGATGTTGACCACTATATTCTGAGTGGATTTTTGAGAGCAAATGAAGACTTTCTTCAAACACCCCTAAAAGACGTCTTGTTTAGTTGTTAGGGTACTTGAAATTTCACTTTTGTTTGGTTTGTTCTGCCATCTACTCAACAAAGACTCAACTAAGAAAATTGACTCAGCGGCCAATTTTTAGTTGAATGCAACGTGTCTATATTCTATGATTAACCAACCACGGTTGACTGAAAATAGTGTACGACTTGGAGGGGTATGGGGAGGGGGGAGCGGAGCCTAGGCTTTGGTAAAGATAGATAAATCCCTCTTCAATGATGAAGGAAATTAAGTAATAATCTCATTACAGGGCTAGTTTTTGAATGTATACTCCGTGTCTCATTCCCATCAGCAACATATCGCTCTGATTAACATTTAATTGACACTAATGTTAATTTTGTCTCAGTGAGGTATCCAGCTACACGGCAGTCCCACAAATCTATTTGTGAAGCTAATCAAGGCCCATTACACAACATCACTGCCACAATATCACCAGCCTCTTATATAACAAGCACAATAAAACCCACTCTCCATGACGCCAGGCAGCCACTTCAGAGGACGAATTATAGAGGGAATGAGGGCACGTGCGTAATTAGGTGTGGGCTTCCATTGAAGGGATTGTACTTTTACGTTATGGCATTCAGAAATTGGTTTTAACCATGCTTTTAAGAGGAAGCCGGCCATGTTGCAATGTCCTTGTCATGACCTTTAGAGCTGGATGGCATGGAAAACTATTAAAACGCTAAACTAGGTTTCTGTTCTTTGAGTCTCAGGGGAGAAAGACAAGGAGATGGTGTAAAGAGGTGCAAAAAGCTTGAAAGGAGTCCTTTTGGCTGTTAACACTAGGTCACTGGCTAAATATGTTACTCAGGGTCAGCTGGAATACTCTAGGTTTCAAGGGACAAGGTCATCTTTCCTTTGTTTATTTATTTCATTTTAAATTTAAATAAAATGACATGCTTTTTAAAAAGTGGAGATGTTAGATGATTATAAATATCAATTACATTCAATCTAACTAATCTCTTAAGCGTTGGGTCTAAATGATCTAAATGATTTTGGTCTAAATTAAACTTTTTCTCTGTTTAATGAAATTGATTTATTTATGACGTTTTTTTTTTTTTTTTTTAAGAAAATGCTTTGAATTTTTTTAAAAACTTCAATGTTTACATAAATCTTGTTATCCACAACAGCTCTTCCTAGTTTTCTTTTTTTTTTTTTTAAATCCAGGATTTTTACCCTTCAATTGCCAAGAAAATAAATGATGACACTTGTAGTCACTACATGATGTCAATTGTGGCTTGGATTTCTTTTTACCTTTTATCCCAGTAAAACTTCATTGATAACATTGGCACTGGTGGATTTTTTTTGTAGCATCAGATTTTCATTTTTTTTCTCCCTCATCTATTGTTCATGCCCCATTTACATTCATTATAACAACCTTTTTGAATTTCAAAGCCCTAACACCCAATAATCATGCATTCT
This sequence comes from Danionella cerebrum, assembly GCA_007224835.1. Taxonomy (NCBI): domain Eukaryota; kingdom Metazoa; phylum Chordata; class Actinopteri; order Cypriniformes; family Danionidae; genus Danionella; species Danionella cerebrum. The sequence continues at coordinate 180,501 of SRMA01026138.1, forward strand.
TGATTGTTGGTGGTCTTGTTTCCTGTTGGGAAGAGGTAAGATCTGAAATTTTTTGCTGTTGACATTTTAACTAAGCAAATTGGTAGGAGCCTCCCATTGGCTAATTACTGCATGGATGATTTTCTTTTCGTGGCACACATCAGGCAGAGAAACCATCTAAACAGATTGAAGGAACTACAAAAATTGGGTTAAGAGCTGTCCACCACATTGTTATCTCCAAGGATAAAATGTGGCCGGAATCGTGATCATGATCGGCGAACTCATACTCATAGTTAAAATAAGAGCATTTCCACACGCACAATATGAAGGGAACTCAATGGATTGGGACGGAAAAGCTGTCGAAAAAGTAAAAGGTGAGATTGGCTTCAGTTTTGGATGTGGTTTGCTGTGTCCAGATTTACCCTGTTCCAGAGTGATGGGCACATCAGGATAAGAAGAGATCCAAATGAAGTGATGCAACATTATGCCTAGTCTTCCTTGAATGAGATACTCCATCAATGGATTTTCTTCCTATATAGCATGGGCATATTCCAAGATATCAATGCTAGGATTCTTCGGCTCAAATAGTGAAAGAGTGGTTCAGGGAGCATGAGACAGCATTCTCAAACATGGACTGGCCACAGAGTCCAGACCTTTACCCCAGTGAGAATCTTTGGGATGTGCTGGAGTCAGACTCTACCATCATCAATGCAAGATCTTTGTGAAAAAGGCAACACTGGATGGAAATAAATCTTGTGACATTGCAGAAGCCCATCCAAACAATTTCACAGTGAATTTGTGATACCAACGCTGTGTGTATTTCATTCAATCCTGTGACACTAATCTCTAAACCCTAAGAAATCTGGGGCCTTTTTGAGTGTTTTTTTACTACTTTACAATTTTTTATATTAAATTACCTTCACAAAGATTTTTTTTTATATATCACACAATAATTCCACAACAAACCTAAAATTTTACAAAAAATACAATGCAGTGTTAATTTGTCTAGTATGTTATTGCAAAGACAAAAAATTAGAATGCTTTATGAGAAAAATCAAAAGTGTTATCAAAATAAAAATGTATAAAATCCCACCAAAATGATCTTATATACTGTACCTTTTGTGCCATTGTGGTTTTTGTTTAACATTATATTCAATTTCAATATTAAACAATAGACACTCGCGTCATTCCTACATAATTCAAAATAGACGCTGATGTTTAGAGAGACTTCTAAGGGTTAAGTATAAAATGTAAAATTGAAATGAACTTTTTCTATACCACGTGGAATCATATGAGCAAATATAAAATTATCTGAAATAGAAAACAGTTTGCTATAGAAATAAACCTGGAACCTTCGGCATAATTTATTGGTTGAATCAGACACAGGAGTTATATTTTGCTTGTCTGTCATGTGTTTCTCACTTCATCCTAACAGTCATTTCACTCTTGTCCTCCCGTGTGAATCTCGTGATAAGTAGCTCTAATCATGATCCTGCACTGATGTTTAGTGTTTCTAAGCACTGCTTTGACATCTCTTATCTGCCATTCCACACCAATGTTCTCTCAGACCCGAATCTATTGAGAACAATTCATTTTCCTCGTCTGCTGTCAAACAAGCACTGGATCAATGTTTCAATTTTCAGAGTCTCTTGGGATCAGGTGTGCTTTTCCACAGACCCTTGAGAAAACCACAAACAAATGACAAGGAGAGAAAGAACTCACTGGGTTTAGCACTGCTGGAAAGCATACTTTAAAGGTCTGACTTACAATATAGTTGTGAAATGCTGTCCTAAACAGTGATGCATTGATGTGGTTAGCTGTTAACATCTTTCTTGTTCAAGAGGAAACATGCAGATAAAGATGAAATGTTCTCATTGTGATGTTCATGAATTTTGCATTGCTATGAGAAAGCAAGATGTGAGGTTATGGCTGGAGAAATTATATCAGTGTTTACAGCCATATAAAACAATATAATGCAGCCTAGAGTGTAGTCTCTTAAGCAGCTTGGGAAGTTATTGTGCAAACCTTTAATATAATGCATCATTTACGGTTTTTGTCCTTCGATAGACCTAAGCAATGTTGATATGGGGAATACACTAGCCACTTATAATAATGTAATATAATGAAAGAAATTTGGACTGTGTGTAAAAAAAAAAAAATCACTTTCAGGTTTTCAGAAGTAGATTTACATTAAAGGGGTCATGACATTCTAGAACAAAAAAAAATAAGTTTGTATCTTTTAAAATTTGGCCATTTATGAAGTCACACAAGTCAAATTGTTATGTCAAGGCAGGGCATGAAATGCCCGCTTTCCATCCCCCAGATGTGATGCGTTATCCACAAAGCAAAGCCTTCTCTCGTGATATCCGGAAACAAACACGCACGAGTCAAATAGAGGGAAACACTGCGCTAGCAACATACCAATGCGTAACGTCAATAGATGAAGTTGAAATACCACATTTGGGGTACCACCCTAATAGAAAGTAACTAGAAAGTTTTATTTAAAAAATAAAAAAGTAAAAATAAATCAATAAAAAATAATAAAATACAATTACAATTTAAAAAGCAATAACAGATTCAAGGGCAATTACCATTTGAGTATATTTGATGCTAACAAAAGACACTGTAAGAATAACTGTGTTACCTCACAAACTAAAAGAAGACCTTATTTCATTGATAATTTAATTGATTATTAAACTTGTCATGTTAAAGTGCATTAAATGGAATAAACAGCCAACATTCTAATCTGGGTCACCACTGAACACAGTCACAACTCGTTTAACAAAAAATACTTTAAATTGTTCATTTACTTGCTTCTGTTGTGGGCTTCCTGAAAACGTGAGCTTGTGTCAAGACTTTCTTTAGCTGGAAAAAGAATATTCACCATTTCTGTGTGTCGTCTCTCAAACCGTCTCAATCCAGGCAGTGCAGCTCAGGCACTTCAGATCAGTTCTATCTGAAATATAACGTTATCTCCAAAACGCCATCACAGCATCTATTACAGCATCTATCACAGTATTTATTGCTTTTATAAAATGTTGATAGCTCAGTATTGAAGTTACTCAAAATTAATCACTTTAATCTCTTTCACTCTAATATTCACACAAACTTGTTGAATATTTGTGACACTTGTTGCGACGGTGTATGTTGCTGGGGGTTGTTAAAGCAAAGGGTTTGCACTGGTATCAATGTAGTCTCTTTATTATCTAGTCCCACATCCCGTGTGGAACATATATTTGCTAAACCCCTAAATACGACACTCACATCCACATTGAATATCAGACAGTTATCATGAATATGCAAATCAGTAACCAATAGGCCCTGTGATGTACTGAAGACCTGTCCAGGGTGCGCCCCCATGCTGGAAAATGAATGAATGAGTAACCAATAGGCGGGTTACTGCGGAGAAGTTATGATGTTTTCCAAATTAAACATTTCTGGAATAAGCCTTTGCTAGAAAATGAAGAGATTGAATGGTTTTAACTAAAAAATGTAGACTTTCTGAGTAAAAGAATCACCCATACAAGTGAGACCAATATGAACAAAATATTATGAAAAACAAAACATAGTAATGACCCCTTTAAAAAGTGAAAACAACCAAATATAGAGTATGAAAAAGGATTTTATTTAACTTTCATATGTATCTTTAAATTCATGACACTGTGGTACAGAAACCAAACAATCCCCATGGAATGAGAAACATACATATAAAAAGTAATTTTGTAAAAAAACAAAAGAGAAGTGTTTGTCACTTAAACAAATGTTTGCCATTCTAAACTAGAATCCAGCAGCCTCAAATACAAAAGGACAATGACAAACACAGACTGCGTCAGTATTGTCTTCGGCAAATACACTGTGTATGTGCCAAGAAAATAACGAGGATGGCCTCAGGAAATGCTAGTAATATACATTCATGCTACAAACATTAGCATGCTGATGACTTGAGACATCTGCAAACCCACACCAGCTGCGGACTGTGCCATTACTTTGGAAAGGCCTGAACTGAAATGAATATGCTGGACATGAGCATAAGGTAAATGAAAGATAAAGTGTGGCTGATTTGCCTGGGATGGAGGGGATGAGGAGAGCAGATTTGAGGAGGTAATGCAGAGCAAGGCTTTGATTGCTATCACAAGCATGGATATCTATAGTTAGATACCTCGTCAAATGAGGCCATCCGTTGGAGTGATGCAACATAGCAGCCGCCATCTTGGTACAGGACAAGTGAAGTCTACATACTGCACTGGGCAATGGAAGTTGAGATCTATAATCGGATAAAATAACCATTACTCACTTAATTTTCAGCTGATTTTCAAGACTTTTTTCATTAGAAATGTCAGATGTTTATATAATACAGCAGGAGTTAAATATTTTATTAATTTAATATATATGTCTGCGATGGACTGGCATCCTGTCCAAGATGTACCCCTGCCTCTCACCCAATGTACGCTGAAGATAGGCACCGGCAGACCCCCGTGACCCCAAAAGGGAATAAGCGGGTTGGAAAAGGAATGAATGAATGAATGTAAAAACTCAAACTCACACATGCATACATATACTGGTCATCTTCAACAATATTGGAACTTATAACAATGCTGATGATAATAGAGAAAAAAAGGATCAACAATATAAAATAAAATGTATAGAAGATATAAATAATAGCATTAGAACAAAAATAAAATTAAAATAAAAAATATTTTTTATAAAAAAAATAAAATTCTTTTAAATCAGAGTACTCCTTTGGGTTGTTAGGGTATTACAACTTCTCAATAATTGCGTATAGCCTTGGTATACTCACTTGTTTTGCTGATAAGACTTCCCCTACGTTTATTCTCATCCCCTTTGTCTGACTAGCAAGTGTTTTTTTTTTACTTGCTGCTTAATTTGTTGCATTTTTGTTTGAATTCCTCCATTTAATGATAAACTCATTAAGTGTCTGCAGCAGCGAGACAAGGAGTAATGTTATTTCGAAAATAACGACAAGCCATCGTAATCTCTCGCTGAAAAACTCGGGTAAAATTATAATACAATGTTTGAAATTTGTTTTAATAGTGCCCACCGCGTCATTTATAACTTTGCCTCATAGTTTATCTAGGTTTAAAGCAAGCATGCATGGGTCTGTAAAGACACCAACACACCAGGACTAAGTTTAAGCACCACTGAGTATACAATAAATTTTAAAAATGTCCAAGTAACACATGAAAATGTAATTTATGTTAAATACATTAATTTACTGCTAATCGATCAAAGAACATTGCCTTTTGTCTTTTTTTTGCCCACTTTTATATACAATTTGGGTTGAGTAAGTTAAGGTGGAAAATAGTACACCACCTTATTTTTAGGACTACACCACCGATCTACACATAACTAGATGTAATTAGTTTTCAACCTATGTATGACATTGGTGATAATTAGCACCGTTTTGGAATAATTGGTGGATCGAACACCTTAATACAAAATCTACATCACTGACTTTGTGCAAGTGTAGCTATGAAGGCAAAAGCGAAAACATTAAATATTGATTTGATTTAGATTTTTCTTATGTTTGCTTTGCTGTTGATTTTGTTATTTTACAAAAAAACAAAAACATTATTTACATTTCTGAAAGCATTCTTTGTTTAGCGTACTTTTCACACCTGCATAACATCTTTGCATTGTTCTGTATATTCCTAGATCGAAAGTGGAAACAGCAAAAGAAACAAACTTCTAACAAACTAGATTATCAGCAATGAGGACTAATCAAGAAGGAATAAAGTGTAATAGAAACCAGTGAACAAATCAGCCTTTCTTTATTTACAGTTAAACTTAGAACCA
>SRMA01026138.1:191738-210450 GCA_007224835.1 Danionella cerebrum
GAAAGAAAGAAAGAAAGAAAGAAAAAGAAAAAAAGAAAGAAAGAAAGAAAGAAAGAAGAAAGAAAGAAAGAAAGAAAGAAAGAAAGAAAGAAAGAAAGAAAGAAAGAAAGAAAGAAAGAAAGAAAGAAAGAAAGAAAGAAAGAAAGAAAGTTTTCCATGCCAAATGTCTGTTTACTCTCTGGTTTCTCTCCATGCTCTCTCTCTTTCTCTTTCTCAGTTGGCCACAACCCTGACACCTGTGTCTGTTCAGTTGTGTTTCCAGCTCACTGAAGACGGTCATATTTCAGCCCCTCACCTGACCCCCGCCGACAAGAGCACACAGATGTGACTGTCCTCTTCCTGTGTAGCTGATGAGCCAGATTCTGAACTTGTTATCAAGGCTCAGCCTGAACTGTTTTAAATTCATGTTCCTGGCCTGTGGAAGTATTTCCACCTTCTCTAAAGCTCATTGATCATGACTGTCTGCAGTGCTGGAGAAGCTTCAACTGAGTTGCTTTGAGCCAAATTTTAAGCACTCTGTAATTGAATGCACAGTAACTGAAATCAGTTTTTCCTGGGAAAAAAATGTTTCAAGATTGTAAACTTGATCAGTTAAAAACAGAACATAAGCGTGAGAGAACTAAATAATAACACAAAAAACTATTTGAACGTTAATTATCCCTTAGTCTTTGCTTGCACCAGTGCATGTGTCAATCAGACCAGCTGTTTTGAATTAAGTAGGAGTGATGCAACTCACCTATTGTTAGATTTTCACTTGAAATATAATGTTTAGGTTTCAAAAAAGGTTTTTAGCTTTAAAAATGTAAATGTGAGAAAATGCACAATGATCTTTAAGTTTCATTTTTCAGAGCCAAAATCGGTGCCATCAATGCCATCTAGTGGAAAAAACCTTTGAAAGTACAAGACATGAGATATGGGTTGTGTTATCGGCACAATGGGACAAAAAGTGCTTGGAACAGTGTATAAGGTTTAGAAGAGATTTTTTTTTTTTTTACAATTTTTACGTTGTCTTTGATTTTTTGGGAGGACATTTATGAATTTTTATTTTGTCTGAACACTTGAATTTTTATAAAAAAAAAAAAAAACTTTTTTGCAGTTGTTCTATTTCTTGTACAAGTAAAAAAAAAAATAAAAAAAAAAAATTGGTGTTGTACTAAAACATGATATCGAGCATTGCTATTAAACAAAACAAAAACTTTTTAGTGCAAATTGTAAAGTAGTCAAAAATGCTCAAATGGGAGCCAGACTTCAAAAGATCAACTGATTTGCATTTAAATGAGAAAAATCAGCGCTTTCCTGTCAATAAACATAACTTAGTACTTGGAGGCATACTATAAAACTTGCTGGGACTCACCCAGTTAAGAAGTGTCTTGTTAAGCAGTGTCTTGCTTTACCAATGATGCCCAGCTGTGCAATCTTTAAGTGCATGCACAGTTATAGAAATGACAACCACCGATTCTTTTTCTATAGTCTAGCAAAAGGAATCATTAAAATGGTTATGGTGTATCCATAACTTTCAAATAAAATACCATCCAATTACTATAAACTAATTTAATACCTTTAAGAGTCCATTCTGGAGCCAGACATTCATTGAGTTGCCATCAAAAACATTTTCTCATTTGAGCAAACATAAAAATCGTTGGAGGTAAATCCTTTCTCATCTCATTTATAATTTAATCCAATTTGAATGTTGAATTCCTAAATTATTCATTGTTACAAGAGTGGGCATTCTATGAATGTTATTGCCTTTGATAAAGTGTCAAAACAAAAAAGTTCCATGCCCCATAAGTAATATCCATGACAAGATCTCCATGGCTAGAAGCACTCATTGTTGTGTAGCACTGGAATTCACCCGAACGTTGTTCTATCTTTTGCGCCTCTCAGAGCAGTCATGCTAATGTCATGCTAATTTTGGTAATATATGATAATTATCCACATTATGATGCAGGTTTATTAGGCATGCTCTTCCTGTGCTGCCCTACAGGAAGTCAACAAAGCCTGTGTTCACCCTGAGCTTGTCAAGTGATTGTGTGGCTGAAATGTCGGATTTGTTGCTAATAATAAGTGATTTTTGTGAAAACTAGGGATTGTTTTTGCTTAGCATGTCTTGCTGTTCCTGTTGCTTTTGATTTACAGTCATGAATATTTTTTTCTATTAATTTCCTAGACCAGATTTGTGTGTATTTAAAGTAGGGTTAACTGTCTGCATAATTACAGCTGTCTTGGCAAATTGGCTGGCATTGCTTAAATGCATCACTATTACTCTGTATCCTGATGTTGTTCTGTGGTGAAACTGTGTGTTGTTTTAAAACGATCTTTGGCTATGTGCTATTGTTCATGTGAGCTGTGCTAAGGCATTGACGAGTGCATTTGGAAACTTGTATATTGTTCCATACGTTCAGAATATTTGTGTTTGATAAATTAAGCAGCTTTATTCTACATTTTATTATGTATATTTGGTTTTGAAATAAAACCAGAATATAAATAATTTATGATCAAAGTAGTAATTCATTATTTCAGTCACTCTTGGTTCAAATCATGCTCAAAATCTCAAAATATTTGGTTATTTTCTTGCATCAATAGCATAAATGATATCAGAATTATCTATTGAGGATAGAGAGTATCTTAGTGACCCTACAAAATTGGCTGCAAATTTATGTGGCAACTGCATCTCTAGACTAATACATTACATTTTTGTGTGGTTATTTGTCTCTGCAGACATGACACAGTTATAATCTGATTTTGAAAAGTATGCTCCAGCAAAGCTCTAATGAACTAGCAATGACTTTGATGCATGCATATATTGCATTAGCATTTATGGAGAAACCCCCAAAATAAAAACAACTATAAAAAAACACCAAGAAAGAGAGATAAAGGAAGAATAGTCAGCTTTGTTGTGCTCAAAAATCTCACATTCACAGCAGTGTCTCCTTGCTGACGGGAGACAATAGCATACATGTTTGTTACAGCTAAATTTCCTGCAAAATGTTAGCGGTAGGCACAGGGGAGCAACACTGCAGGCAGGGTTCGAGTCGTTCCTGTGCCCTTGACTTCACAACTGCTCTGCCTCTAGTGGTCTGTGTGTGTGAAAGGCAATGGCCCTGAGGTACACAGGGCGGCGGGTGTGTGCATGTGTTAGACTCCCCTACTTTATGAGTCTGAGAAATCTCTTCTGGTCGAATGTGTGCATGCTGTCTCTCTGACTTACCATCAAAATATTAAAGTGTGTGTGCGCGCGTGTGTGCGTGTGTGTGCGCGTGTGTGAATGGGTGCTGTATAATAGCAAGAACACATGAATAAATTAATAAATATGTATATGAATGTTATTATTGTTTAAGAAGACCTGGACCCAAGCGAAAGGAAAGGAAATAGCAGACTGCCCCCAGGCTGAAAAACAGAACAAAAACCTTCCACAACAATGTCACAACTAAAAGTCCACAAACAATTAGTCAAGCACAATGAGGTATAGTCCAAAGAGCAAAGGAAGCTCATCAGGCGACAGGTAAGTCATATACACATCGATCCAAATTTTTGTTGCAGAGTTTCTGAACGAGTGGTTCCAACGAAAAAAGTTTTGGAGTGCCATATCATATTAGTTTTTTTTTTTTTTAAGGAGAACGACCAACGAAAGAACAGCTTGGTGGCGTTCACATAGCGCTGATTAGCGAGCTACAATTCCTCTGTTTTCTCCAGATCTTTTGTCAAACTGCTCCCTCTGTATAAAAAGTTTAAAATGCTCGAAGTCCATGATTTTTTGTGTTCTTTGATTTCTTGCCTGTTGTCATCTTCTTCCTGCTCTTCTTATTTACTGTTTCCCTGTTTGGTGCATCTGTTGTACCACAAACGCCATCTTCAGGTAGGGAGCCTCATTGCATTAATATTTCCTTTACACAGAAGCACTCTGCTGAGAGCCATCATGCGAATCTCATTTCGGACCGGTGTGCAGAGGCATTTGAGCAGTTACAGAAAATACAGAAAATACTGAAGAGCCAGACAAGAATAGATGCAAAATAATTAAACCAAACCTAATGAATCCTAAAGAAGGGAAGATTAAAAATATTTCAGCTTCTCAATTGTTGACCCCTTTCAGGTATCATCTGCTTCATAAGAAACCTGTATATTCATGTTTGGTATCATGAACGCTGATGTAAATACAATAGATTCATGTAAATCTTTTCAGCTACTTAAGGCCAAACGTAGTCGATACAAAGCAAGATTAATTCTCTATGAAACTGTCCTTGAGTGCAATCAAGACACTTATCGTATGACCTGTAGTTCTGTACTGAAGTGTGTCTCATTACGTGGAAATAGGTTCAAATGGCATTTTATGAACACTGCAAGTATTTAAACTGGTAGATATGTTGAGAGATACTGGCCATTCATGATAGAAGAAAAATCTAAATATCAAAAGTGCTTTGCAGTGTACATCTTGTCTTATGTCTGTCACACGTAGATACTGCATATTTTGTGCCTTTTGAATGTATACTGAACTGCTTTCTGATGTTCGTGTTCCCATGCAGACATCTGGGGAGTTTGATTTCAAAAGTGGCGAGCCAGCTAGGAGGTGCAAACCATGTTTAAAGGTTGTTTGGTCCATGATGAAAAAAGAAGTCTCTTGTTGAACTCGACTGTTCTTCTCACTCCCCATATATACATACACACATACTTTTTTCTCAAATCTTGATTCTTGAAATTTTTTATTATAATTGATTTATATATTTTACATCTCTCTAATATAGCAAAGCGAACCCATGTGTATGTTGTATCTTAGACGCAGCAGTGTGGATCCTAGGTTTAAGTGGCCGTGGCTTGAGTCGAGTGCTTTCAGCTAGCTTCAATAACACCAGATGCTTTTCTCCCACCTTACCCTACCAGATAACTCTGGAGAGTATAGGTCCTGGGACAACGCACACATACTCCTTCTCAAAAGAAAGACGGTGTAGTGAGAAGGTTTCTGACCCGGTTTGTTTTTTTTTTCTGTTGAGCGAAAATTAAGAAATAGACTATGCATAAAGATCATTGTGTGTTTGTTAAAATGTGTGTTTTTTTTTTTAACAGAAGCAGGATTTGACATGGAATGACCATATTCCAGGGGACGTTGATGGATTGTGGGCATACAAAAGCAGTCAAGCTTGATACAATTTTGTTTTAATAATAAATACAATTTTGTTTCTGACATTACACCCAATTACTAAAGGGGTAACAGTACATAAAAGTACACAGTTCACAGATCTACGAGAGCTATTCATATAATCAATATTTTTGTTACTTTGTCACGACAAGTAACATAAACCAACCCCTGTCTCTATGACTCTATGATTTTTCCAAAGCTGACATAGAGATATGATAAACTGGTTGCAATGGTAACCAGTATGGTTGCTATGGATGGGTCAGTAACTTAATGCTATATTCAACATGTCAATGCGAGTGAAATAAAGCAACCCCCATTTCTCTACAATTTTCCTGAGCCATGATAGATATATGCCATATAAGTTACTATGGTAACCAGTCTAGTTGCTTTGGAGGGGTCGGTGACCTATTGTAATTTTCCCTGTGTCAATATGAGAAAATTAAGCAATTTCTGTATGATTTCTTAAGCTGAAATAGAGATATGCCAAATTGGTTGCTATGGTAAACATTTTGGTTGCTATGGAGGGGTCAGTGGTATAATAACATGTTTCCTTTTTGACTTTTCATTTGAAAAACCAGCCCGCATGTCTTTTTTTATTTTCCTAAGTTGATATAGAGTTATTAGGATTTGGTTGTCAGGGTATGCTACGGAGTTGTCATACAAATTTAAATTAAAATGTTTAATTTAAATTTTATTGTTGCACACAGTGTCAACTGATGATATTTTACAACAGAAATTAATTGAGCCTCAAATGGGGGCTGTAAGCACGATGGAAACGGAAATACTTCCCATCATGTGTAAGGTTTGTCTTAAAAATACAAATGTACTTGATAAAAAATTAGGGACACACTCCGTATTGAACAGGTCGAGGGTTGAGATGATGAAAATAGTTTCTTTCAAAAAATACATGTTGATTTGAAAATAGTAATATTCTTTGTGTATAATATTGTTTTCAATTTTTCCTCTTACTTGACAAAGTTTACGCTGTTATTGTTTGTCAGCATCTTTCTTCTCCGAAACAGTATAACTGAGATGCACCAGCTCTTTTTGTTGATCTCTGTCATGTAAATGCAAATCTCAGGAATGGCGCAAAACTGCTGAGACTTACAGTTCTCAACACTAGGGGGCAAAGTTTAATAATTCCGGTTCTAAAACTACCATCGGTAACATCAGGAAAGAGTTAAGCTCAGCAGAGTATGAGAGCGAGAGACACCGGTGTTCAATGCCACTAGCTCTGATCAGCATGATTGCTCTCTGCAGTGCCAGAGTCAGTCAGCACCATCTGCACTCTTTCCTGTTCTTGCTCTTTCAGCCAAGTCCAACAACACTGCACAAAATAAAACTGTAAATAAACACACAACAAAATGGATAAAGATGCACTATGAAATATCTCAACCAACAATGTGATCATTTTTACAAACCGTGTGTGTGTTAAATCTGTTTGTGTATGATTCTTTGATTAAACGTGTGACGGATAGATCATCTCAAGCACAAAATCATATTCGTACCAACAAACTAATGAACTTCGAAAAACAATCAAGACTCAAATGCAATCGTGAGCATGGCATCACAGAAAATAAAAAAAAGACAAAAGTTATTATGTAGCGGAATTAAATGGATCAATGGCCATTGGTAGAAACACCCAATCAAGTGTTTAATATCAAATTAATTATTTTATTAATGTTTACACGTTTGATAGCTCGGATTTGGAAAGTGAAAGATTATGCGTGCATCCAAAACATGACATGGTTGATAATAGATCAGTGTGTGTTTAAATATTAATTCAGGTTCTTTTGCTAGCATGCACCTGAACAGCTCACATTTCATGCAAGAGAGACGGAGAGGGAGAAACAGAGAGAGAGAGGGAGATATAGAAAGTTATGTAAGATGAGGCAGTTTTCCTCCGCCGAGTCTGCGTTGGAAGAATGGCGTTGAACAGGAGGGAGGTTGTTTCTGTTGACCTGCACCTGGAAAGCTGACAAAGCACATCCAATGCACAGCCACAGAACAGTTTAGTTTGGTAAACAAGACACAGTACATGCTCTTTTGGACTCCAATGTCCCTGTTTATCTCAGTGAGGCCAAATAAGCATCTTTAAGGATTAAGAAATTTATTTATTTATTTATTTATTTATTTATTTATTTATTTATTTATTTTATGCTTTAACCCTTAGAAATCCAGGGCCTTTTATCTAATGATATTTTACAACCCCAACTTCTTTTTTTTCACAAACATTTTTTCATTACATTACACAATAATTCCACAACAAACCAGAATTTTTTTACAGGTTTGTTTCATTTAATTTGAAACAATTATTACATTTTGTCATTTTTTTTTACTTCATAAATTGAGAACAAAATAAAAAGTGTAGATACAAAATAAAAATTTCGTAAATCCCCCCAAAAAGCAAAGACAGTGTAAAAATTGTATTAAAAAAACAGGCAAACATCTCCTAAACCTTATACATGTCATGTATTGTTCTATTGTGCTTTTTTTGTGCCAGAACTTTGATAAACACAAGCCATATCACAGGTCTATCACCCACTTCCAAGGGTTATCCCTCCTTTTCACTACTAGATGGAATTGACTTTCGGTCGGGAAAACAAAACTGAAAGACGATTATGTAACTCTAAATTATGTAATTTTATAATTATAAAACTCTTAAATGTTTGTTTAACATTTAAAAACTAATGACCTTTATATTTAATTAAAAACAGCCGGTGTGTTTTAACAAACAAATTTGTGAAATCTGAGTAAAGAATTGGCTTTTCCACATCTTGTTAACCTAGTCTTCTTCACATACCATGTATTTCATTTTCCTTTCATTGAATTCCGAGTTCATACATAAAACAACAGATACAGGCTGAAGAACAATGCAAGGAAAGTGTGTTTATTATAATGTAAAAGGCATTGACACGGTTTTAAAGCGCCGCTTAGTCTATGTCTTTGCTGGATTCTGAGTTGGTCAGCAGGAGGCATGGTGAAAGCATGACTGTGGGAAGAATGGGGGGTAAATGCCTAGTTTTGCGTAGAAAAAAAATGAGGTGATGCAAAGACGTTTTTAAGGCAAATATTGCATTTTGAAAGTTAGTAACAGTGCAGTGCTAGTATAAAGGGCTTATTTATCATAAATGCTTTAAAAATGGGACCTTTAAATAAATAAATGTATATAAACATAATTTATTTCCATTATTCAATATTATAATAATAGTTGAATTAATTTTCTAATTTTGACATAGTTTTCTTCATATAGGTAGTGGGGTGACTACCCCCGTCAGTACAGTTGACTCTCCGCCCCTCTTCTGATCTTCTGTCACAGTCCAAGACCTTTCCTTACATCTTTAACTTGTTTCAGTTTCATTATAGCTGACTTTTAATAGAATGGCCTTCAAATTCATGTTATATTTAAAAATGAATTGTAACATAGGTGCCTCTAAACATATTATTTATGACTATTCGTCCTCTCACTGACCTGAATATGAAAATAGCCCTTCATGTATTCTTGAAAGATGCAGTTTTTTCTTCTCTCTGAAGCACAGATATGGAAGACATAGACATACATTAGACTCAGAAAGCTTTCTGACCCAGTTTACTTGGAAATAGCAACATCCGTAATGTGTGTAATCACTGAAAATCTCCCCATGTGCCTGAATGCTTAAGAGATGGCAAATCTGCTGGGAGACCTTTCTGAGTGTTAAGGGGAGCTTTGGATGATTTAAGTGTTCTTTTATTGTGATTTATTTATGTAATGAGTTTGTTAATCATACAACTGAAAGAGGAAAAAAAAAAAATCACAGGCCTTGTCTAAATACACTCAGAAGCCTCTGATAATTTATGATTTTTCTCTAGAAATACATTTCTTAGATATACACACACAATTCAGATCTTATAATAGGCTTTTTGAAAGATGTTGGCATCACTTCCCTTATTTCCTATATTTCATTAGTAATTTGTTAAATCTGTTTCAAAAAATGTTTCCACATAATCATATGTTTTTGTGCTACAAGTCAAAATTGCTTCTGATGAAAAATTGAAGAGAAGATAACTAAATGCTTTCAGCCTTCAGCTGTTCCCTTTCAGCATCAACAAACGCTCCATCAAATCTCACTGGATTTGAATCCTTTGATGAAAGCCTTCGGTCTGTCAATATTTGTGTGGAATGCAGTTGTGTGTTAATTACTGTGTCCTTATTTTTGATAAATTCGTTTAGAAGTAGTAATAAAGGAGTACATCCTGAGGCTTTAACAACTTTTTGTCCTTGTTAAGCACAAATCTCAAAGTGGATGAAGGGAGGGAGGAATTTATTGGTTGAGGAAGAATGGAACTAACCCCTCACATCTTACTAAATATGTATCTCCTTTTAAAAACACACAATGTTGTGCCGAAGTATAGTTGTTTATTTTTATAAAATGTGCCGTCAATGTGGGTTTTTTTTTTACTGTGCTACAATAGCAGAGTAGACAGCAATGCAGTGTTTATTTCTCCACCATTACACTTTTTACACCAAAAAAAAAGCAGTGATGCCAAGCACACAGCGTCACAATGTTTTTTTTTTAGAATATTAATCATAGCCCATTATAGAAGACTCTGGACTCAAGGTTTAAGAATCTTTAACAGAAACGCGGCTTTATTTAGATCTACATCCAGTAACAAGCACACAGTCTTGTATTAAGAGGGTAACAAAGAGAAATGGGAAAAAGAAGATAAGAGGAGAGAAGAGGGGCTCTTTGAAAGTTCAAAGCAGAAAAGAAGCAAGCGTCCTTCAGCAATTCATTTAAATAGCCAACAGATTCCCAGTTGTGATGTAACTTACTGTTCTATCTCAGAACAATAGGATTTTAATTTTTATGAGGTGAGGTTTGACAATGACAAACCTCACCTCTAACATACACGAATACCCGGTTTCCTTCACCATGGCCATTGTTTTCAACAATGTACAGTTACATGAAAATGATATTACATTGAGATGTGCACAAAGAAAATTCCCAGTTTTCAATATGACCGAGTACGTGTGGACAGAGAGACTCTCATTCAGGTCAGCAATGAACGGCCTCCTGACACCCTCACCCCCCTCGGTCATTGCCTTTTTCCCTCACTTGCCCCTAAACATTTCTTTCATTCCTTGTTTATTGCGATCAGCTAAAATCTTCTTCAGCTCTATTCCATTCAGATTGATTCGTTTCAGAATTAAAAGTGACTTTAGGAACACGGAGCACAGTACGGTCTGTAATAATCATAATTTTTCATTAGGAACCTTTTTTCATTCAAACAACCAGTTTTCTCTCCCTTGGTTGTGTAAAAATATTATTTTGACTGTCATCCACACATTTAGTAAGTCTTTCATCTGGTAACACTGTTGAATTATCTTTTTTAATGACTGAGTTTAAAACAATGTGTTTATTGCTTCTTTTCATCAAATCTTTCTTTGACCTTAGGGTAAATTGAAAAAAAGATCTATTATGGAAATACAATTATAAGTATTGAACAAGTTTCCTGACTCGGTTAGGATAGTAGAATGTTAAATGCCAGTCATTGAGGACTGATGAAGCTCAGTGTCAAGACTGTGAATCAGGTAAAGTTCAAACCATCACTAGATCTCTTCTCTGTCTCTTCTGTTAAAGACTGAAACAGTTGCATTAAGTCCCAGTTTCATCTCTCTCAATATCCCCGCCCCTTAATCTTTGCCTTTTGCCCCTTAAACCGAGTACCAAGGGATAGAGCTGAAAATATACACCCTTGTTAAGCTACAAAAACATAGAAGATCAACAAATCAAGTGAAACTGTGTAAGTTTATGGGAGTCTATTGTGTAGTGGTATTGGACTAATGTTGCTGGTGGAGCATTAATCATTTAACTATACTTTGTACTATATCAAATATTTTTCTAACCTATGTATGAACCTAGAACATGATAAATGAAGTTAATAATAGCAATATAATAATAATACCTAATAAACTTTGTTTCCAAACTCTCTTCTCCAGGTAAATGTGTTGTAATTTCTAATGTGAACAGAGCAGAGCTCTCTTTTTTTAATTCCAATGTGAAAGAAAGACTTATTATTTTTTGTATATTATTATTTTGCCTCAAAAGCCAATAACAAATAATAATTCACTTAAAAATCTTTAATTTATTGCATTGCAGATTGCAATTGTAAAATAACAAAAATGTCTCTTAAAGAGAACAAGTCTTAGCACTGTAAAGAAATCACGACTAACAGGTAAACTAGGAGTCCCAGAACTCATGATAATCCAGATGTCGATGAAAGCTATGGTAATGGAGCAGAGTAATCTGGGAGTGTAGATGTGGTAGAACTCAGAAGAGACACACTAATAAGTGAGAAACTAAGAGAGCTATGAGCTGTCGTGGGAGTCAGGGTGTGTGAACTGTAGATCTAACATCTCTCAAGTTGCATGGGTGAACCTTTAAACTGAAAGAATTGGAATGGAAGAGTGATCTGATCGGGTGATTTGTCGATTGGGTTGTGTTCAATGTAACACTGCTGGCTGCGTCTCTTCTTGGGACACAGCCTCCCTGAAAATTAGCACGATTAAATTTCAGGCAATCCATAAAATCTGAAGAACTTTGATTTAGGGGAATGTGTGATTCTTACATATTACGTGTTACTAAAATAATAAGTACTATAGATAACAAATATTAGTTACAAATTGTATTTTTTTCACAGTCAATACTTTGAATCATTTAAACTAATGCACAGGAAGTAGTTTTCCCACAAACATCAAGTGTGGTTCATTCTTCAAGGAGCAAGCACCTTCTAGACCGTTTAATCCAGCAAAACAACCAACAGACAGATGATTACAGTAAAAAAACAATGTTTTGTTTTATGTGTCCTCATACTGACCTCAAATCAAACATCCATACATCTGAAACAAGCTGCCTCTGGAATCCAGACATGCTTTTTTTCTTTAATATATATTCAAATAATAAATAGTTGTATCTTAACCCAGTAATGACGTCTGTAAGCAAGCTCCTACGTTTCTTTCTCTCTCCCTCACACCTCCGGTGACTAATGTTAATGATGATTAATGTTTGTTTAGTGTGTTCTCTGAAGCAAGATCTATGTTTTGGATCTTGAGGAAACACAAGGTCAGACCATTTTTCCCCCTGACATTTTTGAGATTGACAGTCACAGCTGGAGGGGTGCTGGGTGGCAAACTGAGTGACTGATGGAAATAAAGAATGAAGGGAGAATGTCAGGAAATGTGCACCAGGACTAGGCAAGAGCTAGAAACGGGGCTATAACACAGACATGACCACAATTGAGAGTGGGAAATAATGTAGGACACAATTTATATAAGTATATGACTGTTTCATCTGCTGTCACATGTCAGTGTGAGTAATTTGGGGTGATCATTTTTTAATTCAATCCATACTGGGATTCAAAAATAAGCATTTTTATTTTATATTTTTTTTGTTATAGATTTCTGGTTAGGGCTGCTGTGAGTTGCTGTTGCTTATTTCCATTCCTGTTTGGGGAATGTATCTTCACGCACTGCGGTGTTTGCTAATCACAGCAGCTGTTTTTAATCAAACAGGAGTGACGCAACCCACCTATTGTTCTAAACAGTAAAATTACCAGTGTAAAAAAAGGCCAATGATTCCCAATGTGTTCAATTAACAATACACAGTGTTAAAAAGTACACTTTGACTTTGTATCTTTCATTCATTCATTCATTCATTTTCCATTCCCGCTTATTCCCTTTCGGGGTCACGGGGGTCTGCCGGTGCCTATCTCCGGCACACATTGGGCGAGAGGCGGGGGTACACCCTGGACAGTTCGCCAGTCCATCGCAGGGCACTTTGTATCTTATGGGTGTAAAATTATATGGTTATACATTTCCACCGGAATGTGCAAAATAAAATGTGGCAAATACATGACTCCGCCCACATCAACTGCCTCGAGGAGAAACAACGCCATTTTGTCTGGTGGTGATGGTGTGTTTTTTAAGCACTTTGAAGGGCCAACATAGCCCTCTAAATTCAACACTTCAACCAGTGTACTTTTTACACCCAATAGATTGAGACCATATATGATCTGGGCAGTGTCAAAATTAACACTTTAAGTGTTGGATTGACACAGCTAAATGTACTTGGTGAAAGGTTACTAGCTTTATTATTTTTGGTTTTACCCCAAATTATGACACATATTTTGCAAGGTAATTCAAATTAAAATGTGAGTTTCATTTTACAGACCTTAGACATTGGGACTATCTAGTGGTGAAAGGAAGGGATAACTCTAAGTACAAGACCTCCGATATGGCTTTTGTTTTTCAAAGTTCTGGCTAAAAGCACAGTGGTACAAAAAATGGTAGGAAAATGTCAATACTCTGAATTGTTTTTTTTTTTTTGTACAATGTCAGGTTTGATGTGGAATTATTGTGTGATTTAAATGAAAAATAGTTATAAAAACAAAGAAGCCGGGGTTGTACTAAAATTTATATCAAACATTAAAAAAACCGTAGACCTTAAAAGTTTTAAAGGTACTTTATTAGAGCAAACTGCAAAGTAGTCAAAAAATGCTCAAAAAGTGCCATACTTCTACAGGTTAAATATTTGTTCTATTGTTGCTTGACATGAGCAGGGGACATCACCGGGTATTGGTTTCCTGGATTGTTGATATGATTCTTAACTATACGTGTCCTCTGCACCTGTTCGATCTTTACTAATGCTTTTAAAATAAACAATGTTTCCAGTGGTGGGATTTCTTTTCTTTGTTTTCCTCATCATTCATAGGACACATCTGCAATCTGGCTTCTTGACAGATGGTTGACTGCACCATGGATGCTCTCTCGTTGGGGTTGGTGATGGTCTCTTCTCTCTTGGGGATAATGGTGGCAGTAATATCACTTTGTCACTGACATTAGAAGATGTATAGCACACCTTTAAGATTTATGTTGTCACTCTGAAATCGCTTCCAATGGACTCTAATCCAATTTGCCAAGTATTTCCACCTCTGCATACATCATAGATATTCCGATTAAAAAGAACAATTTCATCTTACCCACTGACAGGAAACAGCCTTGCTAGCTATAAAACAAGATAAACACTTCTGTTTGGAGTCAAAATTGTGTGAGGAAATTGGTTATGCATATTGCTCTGTGATTGTAGATAAGTGATGGCTTTTTGGAACTTACCAGTTACATCCTTTAGCACAGAATGAAATATGCCTTTCAAAGCTTTTTTTTTTAAGGAAAAGCACATGTTTATATCCAATGTATTTTTGTATTAAATCGTACACAATGAGTAAAATAATATTCTAGTGGATGCTTAATGCACATTGGAATTAATCTGCTCATTAAGATAAAATACATATATCTTTGACTTTAATGCTTCACAAATGAAATCATTAAATAAAGTAAAACTTGTGTTTAAAAAAATTAAATAAAAATCACAGCAAACAGCACACATCATAGCATTAGCATCTTTAGCATAGCTTTATTTAATCTTGTCAGTTTTTGGTAGTGCTGTATAAATGAGCTCGTGTACTAAACCAGCCAGCATCTCTCTAACATGAGGATTAGAGAAGAAACCCTGCGCCTCTGACACAGAGACACACATACTTACAGCATCTTAGTCTTAATCTCCCAGATTCATTTAATCCACTCAGTAATCCACCACAGCATCCAGTTGTCGCTATCTTAGCATCACTAGCTATAATCTGCTGATCTCTGTAGCCTGGCCTGTTACAATGTCTATCTGTCGGGTTCTGTTCAAAAATGCCCTTTGATCTGACCAAGGATAAGGCTTTAGCTTTATATAAGATGTTGAGTTGTAGTTGTATATCAAGTTAATCCTTGCTTTATTTATAAATCACAGTCTTTAAATATAGATTGAAGAATGGTAAACTATATATATATATATTGTCGAATTAAAGCCAGGAGTATGGTATGGAATGATGGTTAATGTCACACATAGGTTGAAATCCAATCATGAACTGAAACACAAACAGCTGTGTAAGAGGACACATATTACAGTAGTTATAATGCAATCACCAAGATTTCAAAGCTTACTGGGATATAGAGATGTGCTGCTCAAACACTTTGAAAGAAGCATAAAGAAATGGACAACATTGAAGATCATAAACGCAGTAATCAACAAGGAAACATTTGCATCAGATCAAAGACACATCAAGCTAATAATTACTCTTTGGAATTGGAAGATGTCCCGTGATCTCAGAACTGGCAGACTCAGGTACAGCCACCTACCTTCCTGAAAAGTCTGGCCAGAAGTGGTCTTCATGAAAGAGTTGTAACCAACAAGCCATACCTCCAACATGGGAACAAGGCCAAGTGACTCAAGCATGCAACAGAAAAATGTCAAGAGGTGCTGCAGGCAGTTTGCTCATTGAAGGGCTGGTGAGCACTACAGTAATGAGCGTCTGTGCAGAGAAACAGTAAAACATGGACGGGGTTCCCTGAATGCTTCCTGCTGCATGGGGTTGGAGATTGGCTCAGAATTAATAGAGCTCTAGATACTCAGAGGTACATGCAGATACTTATCCATTATGTAATACCACCAAGAAGGCATGTGATTACCCCCCTTTTTTTGCAGCTCCAATCCAAGGTGCCACTGTCCAACTCCCAATCCCTCACAGACTCCTCCCTGTACCTCCCAAGTTGTCAGATCTACAGTTCACACTGGCTGACTCACCAGACTAACTTTGCATGCCTGGTTCTACTCCTGCTTTCCATTTCCATTCATGTGTTTCCCTCTGCTCCATTCAACTGTCCGCAAGAATCCTCCACCTCAAATGACCCCTGTTCTGAGAACCTGCTTCACCTAGTCTACCCCATCTTTGATTGTCCTGAATAATTATGTACAGGGTGAATTTGACTCCAAGAAAACAAAAAAAAACAAAATGAGCAAACGAATTGCAAATGAGTCACACCAAAGTTTTTCTAGCTGTCCCCATAGACCCTCCTTCCCTCTAGGTTTGTCATTTTAAATATATCATCTTCATTTGATGATATGTTTAAGACATAATGAAAACCTGAAATGGTGATTTTTATGACAAACACCATACATGGTGGCCCCTAAAACCATTTTGTCGATATTAGCAGCACCAAGTCTACCCTGTTATTCAAGTGGGGAGTGGTACCATAAAAATTTAAATTTTTAGAAGGTAATGAGTCTGCTGGTGCCCGAGAGACAACAGGGGGGTCAACACTAAGAGTCTCATTCTCTTCTGAGGAGGAATCCTCACAATCAGGATCGTGCTCAACATTATCCTCTGTCTCAGGCATGTTATCTTTGCATGTAACCCACAAAGAGGGTTAATAAAGTTAAATATTTTTAAATAAGCTTTTGTTTTTTTTACTTTTGTTTACAAATCTCCAGCTCCATATCAGCAGTAATGTCCAATGGCACAGAGTTTCCATTACATTGACAACTGCTTATGTACTGAAAATTCAACTTACTTTAACAAAGCTTGGTTACGTTGCTAAAATTCTATATTCATAAATGCAGTTTATTTCTAATAATTCAATCAAACAGCCTTTCTTTGATGAGTTGTAGTCAACATGCTTCTGCACAAAATGCAAATGTTCAAAATTTGGCGTCACATGGTATTTGTTTCCATGGTCTGATTTGAGTTTGTTTCACTGTGAATATTCAGTAGTAAATGTTTGCCGTGAGCTTTTTTTGTACATTGCACTGCATTCATGAAACAAACTGTTCCACATATGCGACTGATAAGGCTAAAAGAGAAATTGATTGCTAGCAACATCAGAATTACCTTTTAACATGCTGAATGTCGCCAGAGATTGCACATGAGACTCTAGATATTTTACTTTTCGTGTCTGAGGACAAGCGGGTTTTAATTCTGTCACTTTTATGTTAAGATAACACATCGACATCAAAGGCAAGCTTTTTTCTTATCTAAAGCTCACAGGCAACTAATTACGTAGAGTTTTGTGTTTGACACCCACATCGGCTAATATGAGTTCCCGCTTCGAGTTTTACACCAGTTCTGCAATGTCACAAATGAAAAAGGACATGCAATCTTTTTAATTTTCTATTGTGGCTTTTTTCTCAATCTCAAATAGTGCCCTTGGAGGAAGTTAAATAGAACAAAGCTTTTGCTTATTGTATTAGAGAGCTGCTGTTTTACTCTGTGATTAGCAGCAGGTAGTCTGTTGGGAGTAAAAGAGAAAAGAGACAGATGGAAATACAAACTTTTTTTTTGTTTTACTTTTCAAAGCGAAGCAGGTTGACCTAAAGGTGCGTCTTAATTAGCAGAGTTTCGGTTAATTGAATAGGATTCACTCCTCCGTCAAGCTTAGGTCACATCAGTCTTCATAGCTTCTGTCATACACCAAACACACAAACTGATCTCAGAAGCACAGTCTCACCAACACTCTTTGAAATGCAAATAGTCAGATGGCAGGCAAGGCAGATGGCACAGATTTATAGTCCTAGACTCCCAGTTTCTTGCCTGGTCTCCTCCTGATTGCTCACACTGTATATATGAAACGAGAGCCACGAAGGCATCGTAAGAATTGCTTACATCTGTGTTCCTATCGGCATGGTGATAAGACCTGAGATAAGCATTTGAAAGTATTAAACACTTATTTTGAGTAAGGCTGAGATTCTAATCCAAACCGCCACTGAAACCGTAAGCCTGAATTTTGAGCCATAACCCCTAGTGCACTAGATTAACGACCATTATGAAGATGCGCTTAATTAAGATTCTCCCTAAATGCTCCCCCATGACTTGACATTTGACATGTAGCAGATGGCCACGTCCATTAGGAGGAAATATTTCATGAACAAATATTTTGATCTGGTATTTGGCATCGCTTTCCGCCTTAGCCTAATACTTTGTTCCTAATGTAATGATGGAGGAATTCAACTCTGTATATGTTGAAGCAGATAAACTCTTTAATACCAGAAATTTAATGAGAGCACCAATGATTGTTACACTTGCAGAATCACATATTAATCAGTTGTGTTTTGTCATTTGTATGTATTAATAGTTTTAAATTTTAAATAGCAAAAAATTTCTCATTTTGTACTATACCCTGAGCTTTATTGAAGATTTTGGCCATTAGTGGCAGCGTTTCCTATGGTGCATCCCCCAAATCATTGTAATGTCTTTATCCAACGTGCTGTCGATAGCAATACATCCTTATACAGTGTGTTATTTTGACAGTGATATATTTATATAGCTAGTGTAAGTCTGTATAAAGACTTTGCTTTAAATAAACACTGCTTTAAAATGATTTAACGCAAAAATAAGTTCAAATTTGGCATCTCTTCCGTCATGTCCCGGTTTTTGACACAATTTAACATAACACAACACATATATAGCTGTTGTTTATTGTTTTGCGGCTAAAAATGAAAACACTCTTCTGAACACTAGATGGCGCTTTATTGAACTGCAATTCACTCCATTCCACACAGTGGCACAGAAGCAATTCACACTGTGTGAGGCGGCTTTGTAGAGAAGAAGAAGGGAATGGGAATTTGCTCATTTGTAAATGTTATCCCAGACTATTTGTTGTCTGGAAAATGTCTCTTCTCTTCTCTTCTCTTCTCTTCTCTTCTCTTCTCTTCTCTTCTCTTC
>SRMA01026139.1:7006-132975 GCA_007224835.1 Danionella cerebrum
GAATTGCATCGTATACTCCTTTCAAGGACCATGTTTTGCCATTTTTCAAGCATTTATTATAAATATTTGCGCCCCCTGTTCTAGCACTGCACCATTGGTAACTTTCTAAATGCAATATTAATCGTAAAAACCGTCTTTGAATCACCTCGTTTTTCTTGCCTCTGCAAAATGCACTGTTTATCCCTGTTCTGCCCACAGCCATGCTTTTTGTCACCCTCCTTTTTGGAGTTCAGGAATCATGGGTAACGTAGTGCATAATCTTATGATCTAACGTAGAGCAGATCTTTTATAAACCAATGACTTTGCCATCTTCACCTGGTATAATAAGAGTCATGTTAACCTCTTAAGCCCTGAGGCCTATTTTCCGAAAATCCTATACTTTTACTTTTTAAGGCATTTCTCAGCTTTTACAAGGCCTAAACTGCAAATCTTGGTATCAAAATGAAGATAGGTTCTTGGGGAGTGGTGTGGATGAGTTAATTTGACAGTCAAGAACACTGGGTAAGAGTAATTGATGTTGGAATGGCCAAAAAATGAACTCCGCCTAAAAAAAAACATGTTTCCTCCAATATCTCCTTATTTTACTTATAACGAAGCAAATAAACACAATCAATTGTAACCACTACATGTCAAGAACATCTGTAGCAAGTTTGGTGTTCATACTACAAGAAACTAATATTCTGTAAAGGTTTTGATTGAACAAAGTTCAGGCGTAATCCATGTTGGCACAGTTTGGCACAATTTGGCACAATAATTGAAATATGGAAAAAATCTTGTCCAAAGCTTCAGCTACGTTCATAGTCTTCTTTTCTTGCTTACGGGACATGATTTCAGCAAAAAAAACCTCCTAAAGAAACGCTGTAAAAGGGGGGTAGAAGCTCATTTACGCCATCTTGCTGCGCTTTTGGGAACGTTTCACTCACAAACGCTTTGACATCAAGCTTCTGCTTGTCCCTACCCCCCCACCATCTGTCCAATCCAGAAGATCTATATATCGACGGAAAGCTCTGATTCTATGGAAACCAATCAGCTCAACCATTTTGAGACTGACGGGATCGCCGACGAATCACACGACGCGCAGCGTGGAGAGACCACCTCTTACGCACGGGGAGTCTTTCCATATTTCGTGACGTAATGATGCCACAAAGCTACAGAAATAATCCAAAATGGAGTTTCCGCGAAGCTATCGACCGGACATAACAACAAACGGGCTTTTATCGCTATGGAAATAACTTTTTGTTGAAAAAACGGCAAAGGTAAGACAAGATTTACATGCTTGCTTGGTTTTCGCTGGCGTTTTTTCGTGGAACTTTCGCTCCCTGCTCTGAAATACTTCATGCAATGTTAATGAGTTGCATATCACTGGATTCAGCTGGTTGTTAGCTTTCATTTAATGTCATGGTTTTGGTGTTTCCGTTTATATTGTGGATACATATCGCACATAAACAAAAACGTGGTCATGAATTATACTCCGGACATGTTGTTGTTTATTTGCATGGCGTTCGAGCTGTGGTTAACGGATATGAAATTGAATTAGATACGTTTTTAGAGGAGTTTCCGCTGAACACAACAGTATTTAATATGTGTGGGTTATTCTCAGGGTTCGTGAGCTATGAGTGAAAATGTAACGCACAAGTGGGCAAGTCCACGGTACCGGGGACTCTCGGGCTTAAGAGGTTAAATCTGTAAATTTGAAACCATATTGATTCACTGGATGACAGACATATAGACAACCTTACAGGACTTTCTTGAGGTTTCCTGATTTCCTGACTTTTATCCAGTTTTTTTCCTTGATTTTAATATCAAGTGCAATTGCTCAGAGTATTTTTGTTATGCAGCTTTTGGTCCATTTTCGAGAGTAACACTACTACAGATGTAAACAAGTTTTGGGGCTCAAAAAGTCAGTGTTGAAAAATGGCACTATATCGCCACCTAACATATTTCAGCTTATGGTGCGCTAATAGTTTTACATAAGTGAATGAAATTTGGCACATCTGTTTAGGGTAGCAAGACTTACTAAACGTAACGTGGATCATATTTGCAAATTCGACAGGATGTCAAAAACCTCAAAAAATGGCCAGTTTTGCTCATGTCATACTCCTTCTAGAGATGTTATCTGTTAACATCCAGACTCCATCACTCTTATCTTGAGGCATATGGGGTGTTAATCGCTAAACTTTTTTGACTTTTTTTTTAATATATGCACACTTCAACATTTCTCCATAAACAGGAAGTTGTTATAACTCAGCCATGCAATGTCTGATCAGTCCCAACTATGTTCTTAGTCCATGGCTGAAAATACACTTCCATTTATAGCTCCACCAGGTGACCGCATGGTATACAACAGTGCTTCTATTATCAATGTGACATCTGTGACAAGAATATTGACCAAAACAATAACAGAAAATTATTGGAACTCGTTCATAGTGCACCCTGGAGGTCATTTATAATGTGGTTTTCATTATTTTTCAGTCATTTTAACAATTGTCACGTAAATGCATCTTTTTAATTAGGATTGGTCATAGTAAATTACATGTAAATAAGTGGCCAATCAAATAAGTAGTGGTTCTGAAAGTGTAACTGGTTGATTTCAGGTGGATGGAAGCCTGCTTGGACGAAGAGCTGCCTGCTACCACTGAACTAGAGAACGGCTTGAGGAATGGAGTCTACCTTGGCAAACTTGCTAAGTTCTTTGCGCCTCGGCTGGTGTCCGAGAAGAAGATTTACGACAGGGATCAGTCTCGTTATAAGGTACAGATTTACCTGTGTTTTTCTGTGTTTTTTACTTGGCCTTTGGACAGCTGCTCTGTCATCTGTCATTGTGTCCCAGCAGCCTTGAATGAGTCGTTTCCTTCATGCGACACAGACTTCCTCACTACCAAATCTCATTTACAAAGGAAATGCAAGGGGGAGTCCCTATAACCCTTAAATACATTGAATTACATAGAAAAGTTAATTTTTATCAAAAATCATGATTAGACATTTTATGAATAAGAAAACATGAAATCATGAGATCATTTCTGTTCTGTTTAAAAGTAAATGTATATAACTAACTAATGACAGAAATTAAGTATCACACAGCTTTTCAAAGTAGATTCATAATTGATTACTTTTTGCACTTTCTCCAGCTCTCAGGACTCCATTTCAGACACACAGATAACACTGTGCAGTGGCTCAGAGCAATGGAATCCATTGGTTTGCCCAAGGTGAGTCCTGTTTAACACAGTGTCAGGGAAACAAACCCTTCCTGTTCTTTCTTTTATGATAATACCTCGTTCATTAGCTTTCTATTCTGAGAGAGAACAGATTAGTGTCAATCTGTGATTCTCAATTGTGTCCAGTTTTTTTCCTAGCCAGTGCGGTTAGAGGGATTGTACTTTTGGAAGTTGAATGTGTAAAGTCATCACTAAGAATCATTCATACAGTTAAAGCCAGATTTTGTGCAGATTGCTAGACAGCGTACAGGCTAAAGAGCACATTATTGACACAAATTGAATGGTTAAAACAGTTTACTTACAGATAATTTTACACCCCCTCAGGGAATTTTAGTATGGCGCAGTTGTGAAATCTCCTCACTACTGAATATTCCAGTCCATTGTCTGTGGTATTACAGCAAAGTGGAAGTGGTTGGAAATGACAGCAACTCTACTATATGACATAACAGCAGGCTCAGGGTTTACCTGAGGTCATCTGTAGTCAATAGCAACACACATCAACATGTCAGATTGTCTTTAGTTTAGTTCAAGCCAGTGTGTGAGAATGCAAAAGCTGCATCTAACAGTTAATAGAACCAATTCCCTCAAATGCACAGCATTAGATGCACTGAATGATGGAGCAGAGAAGATGCATTATGTCGAGTAACTAATCAAGCTTCCCTCTCCATCTTGCAATCAGACAAATAAGCCTGGGATAGTGTTTGCCACAAGAATGGTTGTTTTTTTTGACTGGCTTGTACCTACTGTGAAGTAAGTAACAGGGGGATTATGATGTGGGGTTGTTTTTCTGGAGCTGGTCTTTAGTTCGAGTGAACCGGCATACCAAGACATTTTGACCATTCCCTCTGCACAATGTTATTAATGACCAATTCCTGTCTAACATGACCCCTCCAAGAAGTAAGGTCCTAAAAGAAGCAAATAAGTGTGTTGTAGAAACTGGTGCTGCCCTCAATTTGATTTCGATTAATTAAGTGCGAAGACTGCAAATCTGACTTCCTAAATGAACTTCGTAAAGAATAGTGAAAAATTTAAGGAATCCTACTTTCTTCTTTAAAGCTCCAAATGTTTACGTAGATTGAGAATAGGAAGTCACTTACTATGAGTTTATATGTGTTTTAAGGCGATTTCAAAACGTGATATTTTTCCAAAAAATTATTTGGGGAGGTTTTTTTTACATTTGAAAAGCCCATTATCAATTTTACAAAAACACACAATACTTGCTGTGTAATGCAGTCCTGGTTTGTCAGTTTTTTGTCCCCAAAATGCCATAATTCCATTAAACCAAGCACAGCGCAAAGAAGATGAGGTGCTGTGGAGGTGCTTCGAATCGTTTTATAATCATTTCACGAAAGACGGAACAGAATCAGATCATTTTACAGCAGATTAGTCAATAAAGTCCAGTGGAGGCATCCCAAAGTCACCAGCAGGTGAAAAGAGAGACAACAGGGTGCACACTCACTTGGCTGGACAGTGGATATAAATTCTGGAACCAGCCATTTGAAACACAATGGATGTTTGTTATTGAATTTTGAATGCTTTCATTTTAAAAATTCAATAACTAATATTGATTCCATGGATTTATAACGTTTTGTGAAAAAAAGGGCCATGGAGTTATCACATTTTGGGAAGAAATAACTTTTAAATAAATCTCTAAATATTAAAATCTGTATTTGAATCTTCTGTGTTTGACTTTAAGGTGCTTTATGAAAGTTTGCAAAGTTTTAGATTTTTCTCTAAACACTTTTTGTGTTAAGGAAAGCACATTTGTACACAAATTAATCAAATGGATTTATGGCATGTTTGAAAAAAAAAGTGTTTAATTGTGCACTAGATGTTTAGATATTATATGCAACATCAATATCAAGTTAACTTTTGTTTTTTCAGATTTTCTACCCTGAAACCACCGATGTGTATGACCGCAAGAACATGCCCAAGGTGATCTACTGCATTCATGCTCTGAGGTACTAGCTTCGCTCTTCTCTTTATCTCTCCACCCTTACACTGTAGCTTGTGTCTTTGAGCCGTGGGCTGACAGACTGCTGTAAAGATGAAAATTGCTTTGATTTATGAGCGCATGTCTGTAGAGCTCGTGCTGCTTCCTTTCTGAGAAAAGCAGACTCTTTTTCGGAGGGTTGATGGGGTGACTAGCGTGAGGCTGTGCTGAATCTACTCTTCAGTCCTGCTGGTTAACTTCCTGTCTGTCTTAGATCATTTCCTGTCACAGCTTCCTGATCATGTTGTCACTGTTCTCCAGACAAATCTCTTTTCACACCTGCACATCAGAGTCACGTCGTCTGATGACTGACTTCCTGTAAACAGTAGTGCAACATCTAAACACCAGCGTTAGGTTTATGATTTTATAAGGGTTATCAACACTCGGTTTTATGACCTACCGGTACTTTAGACAGAATGCTCTGAAGAATGAACTTGAAGGTTTGAAACTAAACTAGTGTGCGGTCAGATTCCCACTCTTTGCTACAGGAAGTGTAGATTCTAAACGAATAGAAAAGTTTTTGTTGTTGTAGCCTGCCACTAGTGGAAATCTGCTGAATAGACATCTCATAGAAGATGAAGATTGTCCGTCCAGTCAACATTTTATGCTGTTAATCCCACAATGCAGTTTGTTCTGTGTTTTTATGGATTATTGGTTCCATTATTATAACCCATTGGTTAGATACATGGAGTAAATATGACAAGCTAAAAAAAATGAATGCTCAAGAAAATGTATTTTTTTTTTAAATTATACAAGCTTTTACGATTTCATAGCACACGCATTTAGAAATTCATAATCTACAAATGCAATCAGGTAGAAAAACTAGCTTATTGTTTCATCTAGAATGCATGGAGCTGATAACCAAATTCAGCCATTTTAAATTGGCATTTCGCCTTTAATTAGAACCAATAAGATAATAAGTCGACAGGTAGAGAAGTGGGTAAAGAGATGGAGAGAGTTGGGTAATGTGGACAGGTTTGGGATTCGAACCCACGGCTCGCTGCGAAACCGTGCTTACATGTCTGCCGTCTGACACACCATTCACTATACCATAGGGTTTAATTACAAATAGTATATAAATCGTGTAATTTGTCATTTTTTCTTGCTAATTTACAATTTCTTAAAGAATGACTCACAGTTCTAATTGAGCAAAGATTCTTATTTTAAATTCAGCTTCAAACCAAAAGCAAAAAATTAGTATATACGTAATTATTATTCCTAAATTACTGCTATAGAAGGGAAACACAACTTAAAGGCCTCAATACACAACAATTAAAATTTTCTATCCAAAGTTTTGCAAAAAAAAACACAAAAACCATGGATGACAACAGGAGCTCATACATCTGACCGAATGAGAATTTTGCACAGCCATATCAGATTGTTTTTTGCGAGAACAACCAATACAAGCTGGCTCTTTTGTTGACGTCAGAAGGACTTCGCACATGAGATTCTCGCTTTTCTCCACATTTTTTTCAAGCTGTTCCCTGTGATCATCCACCACCAGTATAAACCACTTGACATCCATGATTTCTTTTATGTGTCAATGTGTTCTTTGATTTCTTCTCCGTCATTCTCTTTTTCTTCCTGTTGCCCCGTGCAAACGGAGTGCATCTGTTGTATAGCAAACGCCATCTTCAGGCAGGGTGCTCTTCGACCCAGACAAAGAATCTCAATTCGGAGCGGAGTACAGTTCTTAAGTCTGTATTGCCATTATAGCAAGTATGAACCTTGTGCTATAATAGTCCAATACACATAAAATCATGCATCTCTCAATAAATAATTACTTGCTATTACTTTTGGTAGACTTGGCATATTTCTGCAATGTTATATTTGTTTTAAATGTCAACATTTTCCATTGAAATCAATGGGAAAGAAGCTGAAACATATAGTGTTTGTTTATGTCTCCCCGGTGAATCCTCTCCTCTGTTCATTTTATATTAAATTGTATTTTTACCAGATCAAAAAGTTCATTTTGGGGTTTGTAAGCTAGCAATGTGAAATTTACAACCATAGCAAGACGTTAAGATGGAGCACAAAGAACTAAAAGCTCTGAATCCATTGGACTTCACAAATTCTCAGTTTTGTCTGGGTTTTTCTCCCATGGGTTCAACGTTCATGGCACATGTGGGCGTTACCAGTTTTGCCAACCAACTCTGTGCAGAGAGTGAGTAACCACTGAGAACAAATTTGAAGAGGGAGCAAGCTAATCATTCGCATCTTAATGTATGCAAATGGTGACATTTTGACACTGGCAGCTAATATTTGTCTAATGAATGACCACAGGAAACTTTTAAAGTGAATGATTTATAGCGCTCACTGTGCACCCCCCTTCCCCCCCTCTCCCTGTGTTATTTGTCGTGTGTGTTGGGGGAGTTGCCTGGCTTCCTCCCTTTGCATTGCACACACTCTTCCTTCCTGAACCCTGAAAACCATGCATTGTGTTGACATGAGCATTTATTATTCATGAAGTGGTTTAAAAACAACATGTGTATTCATAATTATTTATTTAAAAATATTGATGGCTTTGTGATTGAAGTGTAAAATTAAAAAGTAAGATTTTCTCCCTTATCATCCTTGTTTATTTGGCTGTAATCAATTTTGTGAGTCATGGATTTTAGTGACCTATATCTTTTAAAGCAGTTAGGCCACTTAACCTTTGCCCCTGCTGAAGATAATCTGGCACAGACTACTGTCTATCTCCCTGGTTAGTGGTGTAGGGTTCAAAGGTAAGTTAGGCACGTTTATAGTGTGTGTTCACTCATACTTAGACCATTCCATGATGCATTGCACTTGCATATGTTCTTAACGGATCCATTAAAGATTAAAGCAGTTTCCTACATTCCTTGCGTATGAACTACATGCTGTTAAAATGCTGTCGAGGAAAAATCCACCTTAAATGGACACTGCCATCTAGTGGTAAATAAGACGTGTTCTGCTCTGTGAGCGCACCATACAGTTTACTCCTGAGCTTGTCATCCTTTCCTGATTCTGGTCCCTATTTCTATCCACTTCACTTCCTGTCTGTTTCTATACAGTCTTATCAATGATAAAATGCAAAACACTTCAAAAAAGACACAGAGGATAGAAAGAGATTTTCTTATCAATCTTCACTTAAAATAAACGTAACCCGTGTGCATTGTGCAAATGTACTACTCTTTTGCTTTGTTCGTGGCTGTTAACCACTAAGCCTTTAAATTAAACTGCTTCAAAAATCTATCGCACCACTATTTTTTGTTCCTTTTTTGCACAAATCTCTTGTGTCACTGATTTCGGAAAGTTTCTGTGGATTGGTTAATCTCTCTACAGTTGCAAAGAGGGTTTGTGCATTGTTAAAGTTTTTATTTATGGTGTTAGAAAAGTTAAAAGCATGAAGATTTTCTTTATAGATGCTGTAGAGCACAACAAGTTTCACTCCATTTTCACTCAGATACTCTGCACAATCTCCTTACAGGTACAGTTTCATCGATGACAGACTTTGAGTTGAGCAAGTCAAGGAGAGCATCAGCAGATCCAGATAAGATGTTTGGATTTTGAGATATGGCAGTCACAAACAGCTCACTGGTGTTTTCATTTATTTAATTTAGCATTCGTTAACAGCCAAGGAAAACACAAAAGGGTAGTAAACTTGACCAGAGTTAATTTTCCCAAAATATGTGTAAAAACAAAATTTGACACCAAAAATCATTAAAGTTGATGAAACAGAGTTTCAAATTAGTGGCCAAATTACACTCCAAATCACCCTGAAGTGGCTGAAAACATCCCCAACATAAGGGTTAAGACATCAACAGCTGATTAATGGGATTGAATTGCCTACAATTAAAGAAGAGAGATGTTTTCACTTGTTATTTTGCTGAAAATGTTAAAAATACTGTCATTTTTATACATAGCCGTTGTTCTGTAGCCCAGCTCTTGCCACACATCTAGCTTTAACATGACGCATATACCACATTGATTTATGGTTCATTACTGGACCAGGACTGGATTCCAAACAAGGGCCACACATGGGCAAAAATCACAGGCAATGAGCTGGTGAAATACTACAGATGTTGTATAGCGTGTGCCACCTATGCCACATCTGCCAGACTAGCAATGTTTGGCACACACACTTGAATGCCAGATGTGAAATGCCAAGCTTATGCCAAATTTGTTTTTCTGATGGGAGTTGTTCCGCCAGGCCATCATGAATAAATCTAAGCTAGAATTAATACTTTTTATTATTTGTTTTTCTTTTTTTTTTGTAGCTTGTACCTCTACAAACTGGGAATTGCTCCTCAGATCCAGGACCTACTGGGAAAGGTGGACTTTACAGGTGAGGGGGGGGGGGACAATTTAAATCTGAATTTGTAAATTTGAATTTGAAAATGTTACTCACAGAGTTGCTAAACACAGTTTATCCTTCCATGTCATAGAAAGTGTTCTATAGAAGGCAGTTAAATATTATGAAAATGAATAAACATACATGCAGAAATCCAAATTATCCAAAGTGACTTAAAGTACACTGCAAGAAATGAGCACATTGATTAGTTCTTGCTATCCCTGGGATTCAAACCCATGGCATTGATGCTCCTGGCAAACTAAGCACATTGTAGCTGCAGGAAAGATCCAGTAACTGAAGGTACTTGTTTCATTAGGCTCCTATATCTTCTAGCAGAATTTGAGTAAATAATTGTTTTGATGTTTCAATTTTGAAACGAAATAATTTTAAAGATACTTAACTTGTTCATTCTTTGTTTAAATTTCAGTCCCAATAGTTTGAAAACTAGTGTTAAAAGTGATCTTATTAATGCATTTTTTGTCTTTTTCCAGAGGAGGAGATCAGCAACATGACAAAGGAACTGGAAAAATATGGTATCCAGATGCCTACCTTCAGTAAGATTGGTGGTATCCTAGCCAATGAGCTTTCAGTGGATGAAGCTGCATGTAAGAGATTGACTCGTTTTGAAATCAAGCTCAAATAATCCTCATTTATTAAATAACTTCTTTTCATCTGTTGTTGTAGTGCATGCTGCTGTCATTGCCATCAATGAGGCAGTAGATAAAGGTCATGCAGAGGGTACAATGGCTGCTCTACAGAACCCAAATGCGTTGCTAAGAAACATAGATAAAGCGCTGACTCAGTTGTACCAGGACACACTGAGTACAGCCAAGAAGAGGAAAGAAGAGCTGGCATCAGGACAGGTAACATACTTGCTCATTTGGATTGTTTGAAAAGTTTGAACAAAAGTTTGAACTGAAGTCTGACATTTGTTCATTGGTTACTATTTAGTAACATTTTAACTCCACAGTGTTCATAACATATCTCAAATGATGGCTAAAGTTTGCCCACAAACTTTGATTTTGGGTAGTAAATGTCAGGTCGTTAAAAAAAAAAATTATGTCAATGTGATACCAGAGTAATATAAACCAGCCCCATGTCTATGGCATTGCTAAGCTGACAATGGTTGCTATTGTAAGCAATCTGGTTGCTATGGAGAGGTCAATGGCATAATATAATCCCCATGCAACCATTAGTAAAATAAACCTCATTTAAACACATTGTAATGGCACATGAATATCTGAATCCCATATATAAACATAAGCCTTATCCAAGTTTTCACAGACACTAAAGTTTTTTAATTCCGCTGCATATAACAAGGTATATGACGATGAAAGCTATTCTGATTCTCACAGAATACAAGGACAGGATGACAGGAAGACAATGTAACTTGGACGACCCCCATAGCTATGACTAAGCCAATAGGTACTTGACCATCCCACCAAAAGATCTACCATCTCCCAAACCTGTGGTTACTATCTCATAGGCTTTACACCATAAATTACACCATAAAGCGGAACTGTATCCCAGATGCTGGAAAAGCTGCCAATAAACTGTAGCAGTGTTGAAATGAGGGCTCTGTGTCTCTGCATTCATTCTTTACTACCCAGGGAGGGACTTAGACTTTTGAGAGGAAACGGCTGGTCTTCCACAACACCCCCATGTTTCTAAGATTTTTTTAAGAGAGAGACAGGTCAAATTGGTTGCTATGGTTAACAGTCTGGTAGTTAAGGAGAGGTCAGTCCCATGATATAATGCTACCCGTGTCACGATGAGTGCAATAAACTAAACCTCAAGTCCCCCATGATTATCCAAAGCATAGCGATATATACCAAAATGGTTGCTATGGTAAACAGTCAAGTTGCTATGGGGTGAAGTGACATAATAAAATGTTCTCTTTGACACTATAGTTATACAAGCTAACCCCCCATGTCTCTATTATTTACCAAAGCTGAGATATATTTCTGATAGTTTGGTTGCTAGGGTAAACAGTTTGGTTGCTAAGGAGCTATAAATTAAGTTGTTACTATGATTAAAATAAAAAAAAAAACAATTTCTATAAGATGTTTTTTCATGGAGATATTTCCATTACCTTTTCCCATTTATTTTCAACAATCATTATATATCAATGGTAAGTATTTAACTGTTTCTAGAGCCTGGGGTTCAAATAATTTTGAAACGCTTGGTATTTTATTTGACAGACTGGCAACCTCAACATGTGTGGTCATTTTGAAGTTTCTATGAGGTTCGATTACAGTTTGTTTGACCCCATATTATGTCAATTGCAAATTTCCCAGCATTCTCAGCGATTTCTGAGAATTTCTTTACTGGTACCAGTCTGAAAAAATATTGGATGTCTACAGTTTGGTGGCTGTTGCTCGAAAATAAGAAATCTGGCTTGTCGAAAGATCTGCCTTAACCCTATGTAAAACCTCCCTCAACTTCTTTACCTTAAAAACACAATCCAAAACTTTTCTTTTTGCATATGGTGACTATTCACTGACTGTCCAGAGTGTGCATGTTATAAAACACTTGTTGTTGTTTTGTACTTCTTGTGTGTGTCCAGCGTTCCTCTATTGTTTCTGAAGAAAGGGATGTATATGAGGAGTTTTTGACCCAGCAGGAGATCCAGAGCAGTTTAGACCTCGTCAACAGTAAGTCTGAAACATTTTTAATGTGCTGTGCTTCAAACACAAATACTTGTGTGGAACAAACAGAAATTTGCATGTGCACCAAATTCAGATGTATAAATCCATCTTACAAAGGATCTGATGTAGACTCTCTTTGTACATCCTGATGAACCTTGAAAATGTGGTCAGATTTTCAGAAATTAAATAGAAAAAGCACCACGCACTGAGCAAATCTTGAGGGGTACCTGAACACACCTGAATATATACTTGACTGCCAATAAATTAAATATAATTGCCACCAAACAATAACTGTGTAGTTTTTTGTAGTCACAATCACATGTTGAGTCTAAATGACTTGTTGATTGAGTAGCACATTCATGGGTTGTGGGTCACAAAAAGTGCAATAGAATGTTTTTTGTTTCTTCATTTTCAAAAGTAGTCATTAAAAGAAATACAAAAAATTGAGATAAATGTATATATGGCAGATATTTGAGAGACCCACATCCCTTACATGAATTGCACTGTTAGTCAATCTGATCATGATGGCTGAGCTTCTGTGCATGTGCAGTAGTGATACATGATGCCCTAGGTTTTGATTGATTTCTAATATTAATTTTGGGCCTTTATTTGATTTCTGACATTTGAGTTGACCAAGTTTATAAATGAAATGTTTTGAGGCAGCTGATTTACACAGTTCATTAAACGCTTTATGGGTTAACATAGTATAAGTTGACAGGAAACAAAGTGGATAAGAGGGAGGGAAAACGGGATTGGGAAAGGACGACAAGCTTGATATATACTTTTATAGTTGAACATTTTGGGAACAATTGATAAAGTGGCAAAAAAGGCAAAATGAATGGG
This sequence comes from Danionella cerebrum, assembly GCA_007224835.1. Taxonomy (NCBI): domain Eukaryota; kingdom Metazoa; phylum Chordata; class Actinopteri; order Cypriniformes; family Danionidae; genus Danionella; species Danionella cerebrum. The sequence continues at coordinate 20,021 of SRMA01026139.1, forward strand.
AATCAAATGCTGTTATTTTATACCAATAGCCTAATTTGTAATAAAAAAAGGAAAAATATAACAGATTTAAATACCCAAATACATTTAACATATTTTAGGGCTGTAAAAGTAATTGTGTTTTCTGTAATAGGATCATTCTGTAATAATCTCAAATGCCACATTCACTAAATTCCACCACTAAACTTGTATGCTCTAAATATAGTTACAGGAGCCATAGAAAGAGGATAAAACTTTATAAAAAATGTCTGTCTTCTACAAACAAAAATGTTATTTTTTTTCTCAAATGAAAATGTCAGAATCGTTCATTTTCAGAATCCTTCCTGTTTTCTTCTGTTTCCTCTTCAGTATCAGCAGGTATTCATCAGGTTAACCAGGCTGTCGATGCTGGGGATGAGAAAGCTCTACTGGCCATCCTCAGGTCATCTGTGCTTGGCCTCATGGGAGTCCTTGATGAGAATGCCTCCTTTTACCTGGAGCACTTCACCTCCCACAGGGAGCACAAAGTCAAGGTGCAGAAGCAGATTTTCCACCCCAGGTGAAGCTTCTTGGCAGGTTATGTGGAATGAGTTTGACGAGGATGTTGATGTTGTGTGTTTGTAGGAGTCTGGAGTGGGTGCTCAGCTGGAGCGGGAAGAGATACAGAGGGTCATCACTTCCTGTAACGAGTTTGCAGAAGCAGAGAAGCGAAGTATGTGACAAATGTTTGCAGTACTTGTGTTTATGGCTGGCTCATAATTATAAACATAAATTTAGTGTTTATCTGTTGAATATAAAAATTATTCGTTATGGTCGTATCAGATGTATAAATGGCAAAGTTAAACTAGTGTTATCACATCAGATGACTCGACCCAAGACGTACATAATGTTAATAATTAAACATTAAAGTTACGTTAAAGTCAAAACATTAAATGGTAAAATTCAAATAAAAGACATTTTACAGTTGTACAATTATATTAAAAAAGCACATTGTCCATGTATTGTAAAATGGACATGTTTCAATAATTCTAACCTTAATGAAAGTAAATAATACAAATAAAATAAACAATACTGGTTTGGTAAATCTGAACCTTTGGAATCTGCAGCTTTTTGTGCATTTTCCAGAAATGTGCCAAATTTGAATCTCTTTTTGAGGTCAATGAATACTCTGAAGTGTTCACACATGAAGATATTTCTGGAGAGCTTAGTCAGTAATAGCGACTGTAAATACTTTTGCTACAATGACCACTATGCCAGTGGTTCCCAAACTGTGGTACACAAACCCCAGGGGTACGCCAAAGGGGTTACGAAACATTAAAAACAAAATACAGCGACTGGAAATCTATTTAAGACTCAGCCTTTGGCAAACTGAAACCTACTTTGATGAACTGTGTGCTGGAGACCTGCATTCCTGTGAAAAAGCTTTGCTACCGAGCACGAGAAAGGAAAGGAGAATTTCTAGCAGCTGTAAAAAAAAAAGATCGAGAGAGTTGTCACAATACGTATCGTGGAGCTACTGGGAGATATCTTCTAGGAACTGAAGTATATTTGCGTATTGGAGTGATTCTAGTCACTTCTGAAACTTCTTTACCTTTCCGTCTTGTTTTATGTAATTTTTACTATGAAAATAACCCTCACATTTTAAATGAGAAAGATTATGAAATTAGTTCTCTCCATCAATTTTGTGGTAGTCTCCAAAAACTTTTGTTCGGTAATTGGTAAAATATAGTTTTAAGATATCGTGTTGCATATCGTATCCTAGAGATAATATTGAGGTATGTATCCTATCGTGAGCAGAGTGTATTGTTACACCCCTACAAGACAAACACTACGACAAAAATGTATTTTTATTTTAAAGGAATAGCCAGTTTTTCTGATATTTCTATGTTCTGGAAAAGCTCCTCATTCCTGTCCATATTCATTTGTCATATTAAATTGATTAAATGCAAGTAAATCAAAACATATTTGTTTAGATACAAAAGAGACACAACTGAAACGAATAAAAGCACATTAACAAAAACAATACATTTTTGTTAATGAAAAATAATCAGCTGATCAGTATTTATTTATTATTGTATTTTTATGCAATCTAGTTATCAGTGTGTGTTTTGTTTCTTTGTACACTGAGTTTTGTGTTTCTTGTCAAACACAGAGTGTGCTGCTGTTGTTTCAATCAATGCTGCAATCAGGCGAGGTTTTCCAGAAGAGACTGTGGAGGAGCTCATGAACCCAGAAGCCCAGTTACCCATCGTCTACCAGACGGCTGCTAGTCTGTACCAGGCTGAGCTCTTCAGCCTGCAGCTCAGCTCTCAGGTCTACTGTCTGCGTCTCTTATTACAGGTCTCAAGCTGTTTCGATTTGTACTTACTAAAGAGTTCTCCCTTTATTAACCTCCTCAGAGAAAGACAGATCTTTCGCATGAGGAGCTGTGTGTGGCTGTGGAGATGCTGTCTGCTGTGTCTGTGTTAAACGAGGTGCTGGACACTAAAGACTCTATGGCCATCATCGAGCAGCTCACAGACTCTCCTCTGGGTTTCAGTGGTCTGGAGGCTGATAATTTACAGAGGTATGTACTGTGACATCACCGAGGTGAGAAACTACGGGGAGGAACTGATGAAACGTATGTTCTTGTTTGAATTTGTCAGATATGCAGACTCACTGATGTGCCTCAGAGCTGAGTCTCTTGCTCAGGGTCATGAGTTCCTCACTTGGAATGATGTACAGAAGTGCATTGACACAGTAAATGTCCAAGTGCACCAAGAACACGAGAGTAAGTATCATATAGTAGTAATGTGCTGAATGTCCTTGACCAAGTCTGTACATATCATATCACACATAATGGTTTTATTAATTAAATAATTCCTTGGGGTGGCACAATATTTTTCAAAACAGAAAAGTCACAATACATATCGTTGAGCTACTGGGAGATGTCGTCTAGGAGCTGAAGTGTATTTGCTTCTTAAAAGTGATTGAGATTCTAGTCACTTCTGAAACTTCTTTATATTGTTTTCTTGTTTTTTGTCATATTTACTTCGAGACAATTATCATTTGCTCACATTTTAAACAAGAAAGCTTATAAAATTAGCTCTCTCCATCATTTAGAGTAAAAAAATGACTCCAGAGTAATGGGTGGTATCAAATGGTCTCATACAAATGAAACCAGACCCTTGCCTTTTTAGCTTTGTGGTCTTAAAGCCTTTTAAATTCCATTTTTACAATGATGGTTTGCTAACACTCAACTGTTTCAATAGATTGTTAAAAATAGTGTAAAATATTGTGATGCATATCGTATCGTAGACATAGTGTCAAAGTATCATAGAATTGGCTAGATTCCATATTGTGGGAAAATCATTCTACATCCAGCCACATGGGGGGCGATCATGAAGCTTTGGGTTCACTCAGCCAGTCATGTGAGATACACGTTCATATGCTCAACCAATCACTAAAAGCTTGTATACTATGGATGACATCAAAGAGCTGTTAATGGACACTAGGGACAAAATTGTAGATCTGCTGGGATAGGCCATGGGACAAACAAATAGAAATAATTGATGGCACAGGTGTAAGAAATTCAACATTACTGCAACTCTCCATCATAAAGGACTCTGCTTTTTTCCCCACAATGTATTACATTTTTATTTAATGAATTAAAATAGAAATGGATTATTTGAAAATGTGACTAGTGGCTTGTTTTGGGTTACAGTACCCCAAAGTTGCAGATCTCACAACTTGGTCTGTTGTTTTTCTCTTATGTTATGTTTTGTTCGATTACAGCATCTGGTAGAAAGGGGGACTTAAAGGGCGATAGACACAGAGACTCACTAGCCATGTTTCCGTCCACAGAATGCGAATTATATTTAGGTGCAAAGCTGGAATATTGCATAAAATATTTGTAAACAAACCACTGTTTCCAGAACAAAATCACCACTTCCTGAGAAACTGGAGCAAAAATCAAAAGAAGCGTTAGGAGGAGATCTTTTTTGCATATAATAACTTACTTGCGTCTTAGATAAAACACAATATGTGCAGTGAAATCATCTTTCTTTTGGAGGCTGGGGAACTGCTCTTTGGAAACGCAACCGGTCAAGACAGTTGTGGGAGGTGATCATTCCGAACCACTTCCGTGACAGATTTTGTCATTGGAATTTTAGAATGACCAAATTGCCACCCAGTCACACACCAGTTCCAACAGAAAAATGCATTGCTATTACACTTTATAGTGGGATTTATTCAGTAAATGCATTTCGATCTTAGTTTATGCACATTTTTTTCTTATCGGATAAAAAGTAAAAATTTTTTTAATGCACATTTTAAAAATGGATGCTCATTTTGGCACTTCCATCCAGGATTTTTTTTATGCAATATTCTAAAATATGCATCAAAATAGGTGGATGGAAATACAGATAATTGCAGCTTTATCGAATATAAGGTGAAAAGATACACACATTGATTATGGGTAGGCAGCTAGTAGCTTTTTGTTTTTGTTCCTATGACCTAGTGTTGTATTTTTGATGATACTTAGAAAATGTTATGCAAAAGAAAAAAAAAAGCTCCAAGATATAACAAAAAAGGCAGTGAAGGTATCCACTTTATTCATACAATGACAGATTTGCTAATCTTGTAGTTGGTCTCTCCTGAGAAAACTGGGTTAAAGGAAGTAGGTGCAATGGTTTCTGGGCATTGTAGTCCTGGAAAGACATTGCATCTATGTACATACATGCTTTTAGTTCATTTAAGTATTTATTTCATACACAGAAGACTGAATTTGCATAATTTAAAAAGGTTTCTGTAGCAAACAACACATCCGTGTTCTCTGTATAGGAGTCATTGCCATTGCGGAGATCAACGAAGCCCTAAATTCTGGAGATCCAGAAAAGACTCTTGCAGCCCTCCTCCTCCCAACAGCAAAACTACAGGGAGTGGATCCAGCCCTGGCTAAACACTACCATGATGTCCTTCTGGCCACCAAAGAGCTAATCTGCAAGGTGAGAACATCCAGGTGTCTTAAGTCGGCTTCTATTTCTATTTACGTTTCAGGCTTCCCTTCTTTGTACAATGGTCTCCAACTTGTGTACAATTTAATGTGTCCGTTGGCAGGTCCAATCTACAGCACTTCCTCTGGCCACTGTTGTGAGCCATTTTAGATAAGGAATTCCCCCTTGTGCTAGAAAAACATCCGGCCATGTCTCATATGGGGGACAAAGCCTTCAAAGGCCGAGAGCTGAAGGATCTGAACTTAACTCGGGAAGTCGAAGTCTTTGTGAGCAGGCAGGAGAGGAAGGGGTCCAGACAGCTGTGGAAGCAGCAAAGACAAACAGCTACTCGGTAGTAAACGTACAAGTCATATTCTTGCTGTGTGTACAGCTTCACATAGTGGATGAAAAGAAGTGTGCTGCATGGGGCAAAACACACCAGAAAGATCACAAACACCAGTGTGCTGGCCTTGATGTACTGATTCCAGTCACAACTGGAGCGGTTTAGATGGTAGATGATGGATGCATAAATGAAAGCGATGACCAGGGATGGCAAGATGAAGCCCAGGCAGATGAGACTCAGCCTGTAGGGAATCAGAGCTTGATAAGCTGCTTCTTCATAGGGTTGAATATCATGGCACGTCACAATCTCTTGCTCAGAAACCTGATAACTTTGCCGAACGAGAAACTCCGGTGCCATTGCAATAGCAAAAACAACCCAAACGGTTAAACTGGTCCAGATGGAACAGTTCCTTTTCTGCATTGTTCTGTAGAGGAATGGGTGGACCACGGCGAGGTAGCGCATCATGCTAATGCACATGTGAGCATGAATCGAGCAATAGATGTTTCCATAAAAGCAGGCGGTCACTAGCTTGCACGCCAGTTCTCCAAAGATCCAGTCACTGTTGTTGAGATGGTAGTGGACTCTGAGTGTTAGGGACAGCAGCAGGAGGAGGTCTGAAGCTGCCAGGCTGAAATATAGGATGCCACCCGACTGTTTCTTCTTTCCGCTCATACAAACCAGCACAAAGAGATTTGAAGGGATCCCGATGATGAGAGCCAGAATGAACGCAGAGGGAATGATTTTACTGCTTACTATTCCTGTAGTGTGATTAATAACATTAGCATCAACGTTAATCAAAGGCTGCTCTTCAGATGAGTTGAACACCAGAGAAACATTGAACGCCGTTCTTCCAGGGAATGTTTTTGGCCAAATAGGTGAGTGTGTTAGGTCCACTCTGGAATGTTTTGCTCCTGAAAAACAGATGGACAGCAAAATTTATATTTATACATAACTACTGTGGCCATTAGGATGTCAGTCGTTTTGAATTTTGTCAACACAAACAAAAAAATGCTGCTTTTCAAAATGCATTAACACATCTCCACAAAAATTTGCTTGTCTCTATGCTCTGAGGTTATTATGAGTTTCAGTGCAGCATACCTTAAGGTCAGAAGATATCTTCATATCTTTTTATACAGTTTTTTTTTTAATGTAAAAATCTTTTAGTTAAAGGTGTATGTTGTATGGATGCCATCCTTCAGCCTTTGTACTTCTTTTCTGATGACTACTTGGCCCCGGATCACTGCTTGCAGTTAAATTTACAATAGCATTTGTATTATTTTGAAATTCAGGAAACAATGTTACAATTTTAATTTCATTTGAAGGAAATCCAGGGTGAACTCATGTCACTGTCTGGTCACCATCATGGTCATGTACCGTGATCTCTAGTCTACTAAACATCTGTGGTGCCAATCGTTCCCCGTTATTAACATAAACCAGACATGTCAAAGTCATTTCTGAAGAGAAGCATCCCTACATAGTTTAGCTTTAACCTATATGAAACACAACTGATCACACCAGTTAAGGGTATCATGTTTTATCATGTCTCGTTTGAAGCTAGACTAGTACGTGCTCTAAATTAAGGTTGGAAGTTGGAACTTTAGGCTACAGCCCTCCAGGAACTACTCCCTGGCTATAGAAAAGATTTGGCCCCATATGTTTTTTAAGAAAGAAGATATTGAAGCTAAAACTGGGTGTGATCTACCATTTGCTTATTGGTAGTAGGGGATAATTGACAAATAATAAAAGTACAAAGTAGGATAATAATAAAAGCTCTACCTATGCCTTTTGCGAATAGGTAGAGCTGAGATTAATTTCTATAGTTTTACACTGGCGCAGGCCAGTCTCCAGTTTGCGCTTTGATATGCCCTGTAAAAAAGACACTCAAAAATGGATGCTGAGTAAGGTGAATAGAGGCTTTTTGGTCTAAACCATGAGTCAAAATGTTGAATTCTGTTAAAGTTTGGCCAATCATAACTCTAAGCTGATATGATAAAGCTTTGGTCATTATAAGTCTTCATTAAAATATTCATCACAGTCATGAAGAACATAATTGTTCATTCTCCCCCCAAAATTTGGGATTATGCTAACAAATCACTGTTAGTGTTTGAAATGGAAAAAAGTATAGAGTGTGTCTACCGTACTATATTAACTGTAGTGTTGTTTTGCCGATACATTCTTGCTCAACTGAATGTCACCCAGATTTGATCAACACTATATGCATTGAAGGAACTTTTGTAGGTATAACAAAAATAACAAAATATTTACATATTAACAAGCTTTCAGATGAGCATTTATTAGCAAATTCGTGTAAGTTCAACACAAGACTTTGTGATTTAACATGAGTTAAATTAACAGACAAATACGTTGACGTAAAGCAAATACAGCCTTCTGCTTTCTACTTGAAAATTGTTTAACAATTTGATTCAATTTAACCAAACATTAAAACATTGTATAGTAACATTTTTGTCTGAAATGTATTCTGAAAAAATGGTTAGATTACAGTTGTGTAATAAACTGGTTGACGGTCTTACCTGAATCTTGAAGAGTGTCCTGAAGGAACAAAATTAACATCACCATTGCAAATGTTCTCCACATGCTTGAAGTAGTATACTCCTCCAAAGAAAAAAGAATCGACAAGAGTGTCTTCCGAGAAACTAAGATTCCAGAAAGACTTGAGCATCGGAGGAGTAAGTGCTGGTTTCCTTGAGAGTCTGGAATGAGAATCGCCGAGTGCTCATGTTTCAGGAAGTGCAGTATGACGTGACGCTTCCTCCAATCACTTCAGTGCGAGAAGCAAGACGTTTACAAACAAATGTCTATAAATAGCTCTTTAATTACTTATAGGAATGTTTTTTTTCAACTAGCCAAATGTTTCTGACCATTTTGGGGATTAAATGGGTTAAGGACCTTGTTGAGGAAAAGCTTTGTTTTCTATTTATTTATTTAGTTATTTTATTTTCCATTCTTACATGTTATGACTACAGGTTTTAACTTTGAACAGTTTGTTTATTTGCTACCCGAATTTAACCATTAATTTAAGACACTGCAGCTAGCTATTTATCTATTTTTATTTTTTTATTTTTTCAGTTTAAATGTGTAAAGAAATTAGAGCTCAATACTGCGATAAAGACTCGGCCCACTTTTCTTTGCACTGCACATCTATTAAAATTTGTTTTATTATTGTCAGTTTATTTATCAGGCAAAAAATAATTTGGAGAAAAAAAATTGATGCAAACCAAAACATATTTTCATTTCATTATACTGTATGATAGTAATTACATTTGTAAGAATGTTTTTCCTGTGTTATACATGTGTATATATGGATTGCACTGCTTGTTACTGACATGATTGAAAATGTGTCCCCAAAACGTCTGACTAAAGAAAATGTTTTTTTTATTGTGTCTTATTCCAAAAGTATCCAGTTGAATGACCTTTAATTTGGCTATTTTGCCATTTTAAGAACAAAAAAGGTCATTCTTGAAATGGTGAGCTTGCGAAAAAGGTGAAATTAGATCGATAGATTGGTTGCTTTGCATTAATGTGGATGACCTGTGTGCTTTTCTAGAGCTCTGGAGATGAATCTGCTGTGTTGTGGCTGGACCAGATCCAGGAGGCCATTCATTCAGCTAACCGTGACCAGGAGGACGCTCTCAAATGTAAGTGTGAAGATAAAAAAAAAATCAAAGCTTTAAATGAATTATTTGTTAATGATAAAATGAATCATTAACAAATAAAAAATAATGTTTTAATTTGGCTAGTTAATCAGATCCATGTCTCCAGCATTGATGCAGTCATTGGTTGTTTCTATGTGTTTCACAGCATGTACAGGTTACAGTAAAGCAAATATATATAATTCATTCATTTTCCTTTTAACCCATTTGTTCCCTTTCGGGGTTTGTTGGTGCCTTTCTTCATCTCACTTCTAGCTGGGGTGGGAGGGGGTGGACACGACTGGCGACAGTTTGCCAGTTTATCACAACTCACACATTTACACCAAAGGAGAGTTTAGATTATCCAATCAACCTGATGCATGTTTTTTGGGATTGTGGGGGAAAACGGAGTACCCGGAGGAGACCCACTCAAGCACAGAGAGAACATGCAAACTCCTTCCAGGAAGGTCACCGGCGTACCTCGAACCCGCAACCTTCTAAGTGGAAGGCCACAGTATAATTCAAAGTAATGCGGATTAAAATAGTTGTCACATAGACCAATATTAACAATATTCATAAAAAAATATTCACAGCGGCAGTTCTGAATTAAGTAGGAATGACACAACCCACCTATTGTTTTATTTTGACTTCAAATATAATAAGTAGGTTTCAAAAAAGTTATTCGTTTTGATATTTTTAGATTTAAATGAACATTACAAGAGATGAGATGACAAATCATTTGCGAGGCAATTAAAATTAAAATGGGAGAAAATGCACAATCGTCTTTTCACATTGTTTTGACCTTGCTTTTTCTTTTGGTGGTGGATCTATTATTTTGTACCTTATCTTAAGACTTGATTATTGTTGTAAAACATAAAAACTATTAGTTCAGACTTTTTTGCAGTAATAAAAAACAAAGTTTAACACTGAATTGTATTTTTCATAGAATTTCAGGATTGATGTGGAATAATTGTGTAATGTAATGAAAAAATATTTGTGAAAAAAAGGTTGTGGTTATTCTAAAAAATTACATCAAGCATTGTCACATTAAACTGTTTTAAAGGTAATTTATTAGAGCAAATTGTAAAGTAGTAAAAACTCTGTAGTAAAAAAGCCCCGGACTTTTAAGGGTTTATCTGTAAAATTTGCCCCAAACAAAACAGTTGTCAAAGCTTGTCCAAAATACAGATAAAGGGGCAGGGTGTAGCAATAATTCGATTTGATTAACAAACAATTCACTTATATTGATAATTTAGAAGCTCTGGTCCATTTTAACAAGTGTTGTATCCTTTCCTCCAGATTTCAGTTGTGTTTAGTTGTGTTTGTGAATAGGTTCAGGGGTGATGGAGTCTCGTTTGATTTCAGTGGCTGAGGCGGTAGCTGAGATCAACAGAGCCGTGGGAGAGGGAGACGTAGAGACCACTCTCTCTGCTCTGCAGTGTCCTGATGCTGGGCTTCGAGCTGTGCTCTCTGTGTGTGCTCACGGTTACCAGAGAGAGCTTCAACTTTTACAGAGAAGCCAAACACAGCAAGGTACACTTCCAATGGTTACAAGCTCACTTGGGTATTCCCTTTGCTTTGCCAACATTTTGAGCCTGGAGCTTGTCTTTCAATGCTGTTACTTACAGCAAAAATGAGTTCACCCCCTTTAAAAAGTATGCAACAATCACAGGAAATGGTCACTCTAGTTTGGCTGTTTAGCTAACTGCAGTGAACTTGCAGGTGATTTTCTTCAACCCTTCTCATCAAAAATGCTCCTGTCGAGATGGTAACTTCTGGCCTGGACATCCCTGTAATTTGGTTGCCCTTCAATCTTTCTTAAAATTTTGGATCACTTTTGCTGAAGTGATTTCCTTTCTCAGATTTTGTGACATTTGTCCTCCATGGGGAGCCATTGCTGAGAGAATGAAATGGAAAGGGCTTTTCTTAGTTAAGTAATGCTCTATTATTGTAACATGTCTGCTAGATACCTCTTAACTGAATCATTAGTCTCACCTGTAGTTGAATGCTGGGCATTTTGTAGTCTTAACCTCTTAAGCCCGAGAGTCCCCGGTACCGGGGACTTGCCCCCTTGTGCGTTACATTTTCACTCATAGCTCACGAACCCCTGAGAATAACCCACACATATTAAATACTGTTGTGTTCAGCGGAAACTCCTCTAAAAACGTATCTAATTCAATTTCATATTCGTGAACCACAGCTCGAACGCCATGCAAATAAACAACAACATGTCCGGAGTATAATTCATGACCACGTTTTTGTTTATGTGCGATATGTATCCACAATATAAACGGAAACACCCAAACCATGGCATTAAATGAAAGCTAACAACCAGCTGAATCCAGCGATATGCAACTCATTAACATTACATGAAGTATTTCAGAGCAGGGAGCGAAAGTTCCACGAAAAAACGCCAGCGAAAACCAAGCAAGCATGTAAATCTTGTCTTACCTTTGCCGTTTTTTCAACAAAAAGTTATTTCCATAGCGATAAAAGTCCGTTTGTTGTTATGTCCGGTCAATAGCTTCGCGAAAACACCATTTTGCATTTTTTGTGTGGCTCCTTAGTCTCATGACGTCACTAAATATGGAATGACTCCCCGTGCGTAAGAGGTGGTCTCTCCACGCTGCGCGTCGTGTGATTCGTCGGCGATCCCGTCAGTCTCAAAATGGTTGAGCTGATTGGTTTCCATAGAATCAGAGCTTTCCAGCGATATATAAATCTCCCGGATTGGACAGATGGTCGGGGGGTAGGGACACGCAGAAGCTCGACGTCAAAGCGTTTGTGAATGAAAGGTTCCCAAAAGCGCAGCAAGATGGCGTAAATGAGCTTCTACCCCCCTTTTACAGCGTTTCTTTAGGAGTTTTTTTTTGCTGAAATCATGTCCCATAAGCAAGAAAATAAGACTATGAACGTAGCTGAAGCTTTGGACAAGATTTTTTCCATATTTCAATTATTGTGCCAAACTGTGCCAACATGGATTACGCCTGAACTTTGTTCAATCAAAACCTTTACAGAATATTAGTTTCTTGTAGTATGAACACCAAACTTGCTACAGATGTTCTTGACATGTAGTGGTTACAATTGATTGTGTTTATTTGCTTCGTTATAAGTAAAATAAGGAGATATTGGAGGAAACATGTGTTTTTTTTTTAGGCGGAGTTCATTTTTTGGCCTTTCCAACATCAATTACTCTTACCCAGTGTTCTTGACTGTCAAATTAACTCATCCACACCACTCCCCAAGAACCTATCTTCATTTTGATACCAAGATTTGCAGTTTAGGCCTTGTAAAAGCTGAGAAATGCCTTAAAAAGTAAAAGTATAGGATTTTCGGAAAATAGGCCTCAGGGCTTAAGAGGTTAAGTGTGTTTTTTTTTTTTTTGTCCTAAGGCGGATAATTGGGGTGTACTCATTTTTGCCACATGGGCTTGAATGAGTCTGTTTTTGTGTGTGCAAATGAACAAATCTTGTTTGCAATCAATAGCACACATTTGTGGGTGTATTTTGTAGCATAGTATGTTGAAAGGAATGAAGTTGGGTGTAAACATTTATGCTGAGCCCTGCACAATAATCCATTGAACACCTTTTACTTCATTATCTTCAGAAGAGTCTGATCTTAATCTAAAACAAAACTACCAATCATCATCTGTTCTTTCGTAGAGTCCTGTGGCGGCTCATGGGTTGAGCACAAGATCAAGGATAAATACCTCTTCTTCTACAACACTGAAAGCAGACTGGGAACGTGGTTGGAACCGGATCACTTTGTTAAGGACAGTTCACAGCTCAGCAGAGAAGACATCCAGGTAAGACTTGAGCTTAGACGGCTCGTACAGTTCGTTTGCTCTGCAGCTTAGCAGACGGTTCTCTTTTCCTCTTCTATGACTAGAGTGTTTTGAGCCACGTAACAGCGGAGTACAACAGAGAGCAGCTGTGGTTGGCCAATGAGTCATTCATCATCCAGCTCCAGGCTCTGATTCGTGGATATCTGGCTAGACGGGCACACGCTGAAAGACTTGAATATCTTCGCAATCAAGAGCCAAGCATCATCAAACTGCAGGTGTTTACACATCGACTACAAAGATTACCAATAACTGCTAGGAATAAAGATGTGCCTTTTGTTAATATAAAATAATATACTGTACTTAAAGGGGCCGTATTTAGCAATTTTTTCAGCATTTATAAAAATATTTGAGGCCCTCTGTACTAGCACTGCAACGTTGGTAACTTTCTAAAAGCAATATTAATCGCATAAACCGTCTTTGAATCACCTCGTATTTCTTGCCTCTGCAAAATGCACCGTTTACCCCTGTTCCTCCCACAGTCATACGCCCCTTTTGGGTAGTTCGTGAATGGGGGGTGATGTAGTGCGTAATGGCCAGTCGCAAGTCACATAGAACGGCATTAAGTTGTTCAAATGAGAATTAAAAGTTTTCTGTGTGTCACCCGGGCTGAAAAGGGACATAAATAAATCTCAAAGGGCATCGAGAGTTCTGTGTAAGTCTCATCACTTCGTAAGCTAATGAATCCACCATAAGGGCGGCAAGTGGTGCAGTGGTAAAGTTGTTCGTCCTATAACCAGAATGTTGTCGGTTTGATGCCCATTCTGTCGCTGTGGCCTTCACCCACATTGCCCTGTATGGATGTGTGTGACTGGAGAGGTGTGTTTGGTGGTTGGCAGGAGGCCGTAGGTGCTCCTAGCTTATCACCACCAGTGAGTGAATAGGGAATTTATGAATAATGCTCAGAAAATTGTAAAGCGTTTGTCAGTGTATTGAAAAGCACTATATAAATTGAAGGCATTATTATTATTATTATAATTGTGTAGAAATAAAAACATGATTCACACAATTCGGTGCCTGTCTATGCTAACTAGCTCTCGTGCTGTTTGCATGAGGTAACATTAATGAACAAACTTTGGCTTTAATTCATTTAAATGTTGTAGTGGTTTGAAAGTGGGAATGTGTTAAAGCTTTCTAATGTTTTTTTTTTTATATTATTATCCGATGTCAGGTGTTTTGTGCTGGGTTGGTTAGGATTACCGCTAATATTGCTGTGTCATCCTTTATTAGGCAGAAATGCTCTCTGTAACATTGGGTGTGGTAACAAATCTAAGTTGGTGATTGGGACGGTATCATCGTCCATTGCAACATTTCACTATAGACATCGTTGATGCCCAAATGGCTTGACATTGCACAAACCTTATGCCCATTACATTATAATCGACAGAAAACACAATTTCTCTGCATTGTTCTTCAGTGCGGGGCATGCTTCTCTCACTACTGGGTCAGGCAGCGCATCTGATCTGCATAGAGTTGAGCTGTAATAGCGATTAATATGATTGGTCAGTGGGCGGAGGTAAGAACTATGGGTGTTGCAAAAGGAATACAGTATTACACAAAAGATTCAGAAAAAAAATGTGACTGTTCATCAACAGTGTGCTAGATATGTGAAAAACTGTACATATCACACATTTCACACATGATCTTAAGACATGGTTATATGAAAACCCAGAGTATTATAGCATGGTTACGGTTAAAAAATATGAAATGTCACTTGAGGCTAAGACCAACAAAAAATAAATGAACAATTCTGATTTATTCTATTATTTGTAGCATGGCAAGGGCTGTTTTTCACAAAGGTTGGTTTCGATTACAGGCATCGTGGAAGGGCTACAAGCAAAGAAGTGTTTACAAGGAAAGACTAAAGACCTTTCAGGACAGCGTGAGCACTGTGGTTAAGGTAACTTGTTTATCACTGATTCATACATATGGCACAGTACAGCATATATTCCATACCTGTCTTCCTGACTGTTGAATTTATAATTCATTAATTAATAATTGAGAACTCATGTATTAAACAGCTGCAGTCACTGGTAAAGATGTGGAAAGCGAAGCGGACCTACACAAAAAGGCTGCAGTACTTCAGGGATCACGTAAGGCTCACTAAAACACACACACACACACACACACACAACATAAACCCACAGAACAGCTTCTTTGTCAGTCACACTGAGGACTACACTTATGTTGGGTTCAGGAGAAAGAAATTGTGAAGATTCAGGCTTACCTGAAAGCTAACAAAGCAAGAGTTGACTACAGAACCTTGAGTAAGTCATTCACCTCATTACGTTTACTTATTAATTGACAGTAGTCTGTAAAGTTGATGGTGTTTGTCTTTTTATGCTTAAAACAGCCGGGTCCCAGCATCCCCCTCTCTCAGTGGTCCGAAAGTTTGTCCATTTGCTAGAACAAAGTAGTCTTGATTTACAGGAGGAACAGGAAGTGACACGACTAAGAGAGGAGGTGGTCACTAAGATTCGAGCTAACCAGCAAATGGAGAAGGATCTGAATTTGATGGATATTAAAATCGGACTCCTGGTGAAGAACAGGATCACACTGCAGGTTTGAAGCAGATCACATATCCTTTCATAGCTCAGTTGTTTACATCCAAAGGTGCATCTCTAATGCCAAAAAAATCACCTTTGTTTGAGGCTATTCCCATTTACGATTGTCATCTCTTGCAGGATGTGGTGTCACACAGCAAGAAGATGAAGAGCAAAAAGAACAAAATGAGTAAAGACGATCTGGCCCTGGGGGAAAAGCAAGGCATCAAGGGTTTGAGCAAAGACAAGAGGAAAAAATTAGAAGCGTATCAGCATCTCTTCTACCTGTTACAAGTGAGGCAAATTGTAGCGATACGTCACTGATAAAATTCCATGTTAATCAGGAAACATTAGCTAATTATTAGTATTTAGCTAGTTAATTGTTAATAACTAATTTTTAATTAAGTAGGAATTACGCAACCCAGCAACTGTGCAGGTTTCAAAAGATTATTAGTTTTGATATTTTTGGTTTTAAACAAACATTTAAACGAGTTATGACATATTTTTCAAGGCAATTCAAAATAAAATGTGAGAAAATGTCTTTCAGTTTACAGACACCAAATTAGTGCCATCAGAGCCATCTAGTGGTAAAAAGGAAGAACCCTTGGAAATACAAGACCTGAGATATGACTTGTCAAAATGCTTGAGACAGTGTTTAAGGTTTAGGAAAGGTTTGCCTGTTTTTATTCAATTCTCACATTGTTTTGACCTTGTCTTTGTTTTTTATGGGGATGTTTACATTAGGTTTTTTTGTCTCAATTCTTTGGTTTTTATTATACATCCCCCAAACATTTTTTTTTTGCAGTAAAATGTATTAGTCTAAATTTATTTTTTCATGTTGTGTAATGTAATTAACAATTATTTGTATAAAAAGAAGCTAGGGTTGTACAAAAGTAATATCAAGCATTGCGACAAAAAAACTGTTTTAAAGAAGCAAATTGCAAAGTAGTAAAATAATGCTGGATAAGGTCCCTCCTAAGGGTTTAAAGTGTGTATTTAGAGTTTTCCTTGAGTTTACATTGACCAAACTTTTACACCATTGTTTACTTTAAACTTAGTTTAAACAGTAACTTTTTAAACTAAGTGCAACTTAACAAACAGATTTCTGCTAGCTGCGTTTACCTCTTTGTTTCATAACTTAAGCTAGAGTGAAGGCGAAGCTGTGTGTGTAAGGGTGTAACAATTTATCATGGCGCACTATATAGCAACACAAAAATACCACAAAATGCATCATGGAGCTACTGGGAGATATCGTCTAGTAAGTGTATTTGTTTCTCAGAGTAATTGTGATTCTAGTCACTTCTGAAACTTCTTTACCTTGTCTTGTTTTATGTAATATTCACTAGGAGACGATTATCCTTTACCCACATTTTAAACAAGAAAGATTATAAAATTTGCTCTCTCCATCTCTTAGAGTAAAAAAGATGAACATTGCCCCCTGGTGGATGGATGATATTATCATATGATGAACACAAATCAAACCAGACCCATGCCTTATCTTTGTGGTCTCAATTTATGTTTTTCCAATATTTCAATAGTTAGTTCAAAATAGAGTAAAATTTTATGATGCATATCATATTGTAGACATTACGTCGAGGTATGTGTTCTATCGTGAGCAGAGTGTAATATTGTGTATAGGGCATCGATATCGCCAAGTGACGTAGATTTGTAACTCTGATCACTTGGTTATTAATATTTTGACCTCTGTAGCTTAATTGTTCCCTGGTGTATGTCAAAAGACCAAGAACTCGATGAGTATTTTTCTACTCTTTCAGACCAATCCCTCCTACCTGGCCAAGCTCATCTTCCAGATGCCTCAGAACAAATCAACCAAGTTTATGGACACAGTAATCTTCACATTGTATAACTACGCGTCTAACCAGCGAGAAGAGTACCTGCTGCTCAAGCTCTTTGAGTCAGCTCTGCGAGAGGAGATCAAGTAAGATGGATGGAACGCTCTTGCCTCCGAAAGACATAACAACAGTGTCTAACTGTCTATGTTAAATTGACTGCCTCCTCTCTGACAGATCTAAGGTGGATCACATCAAAGAAATAGTGACCGGGAACCCTACAGTAATTAAGATGGTTCTGAGCTTTTACCGCGGAGCTCGGGGTCAGAACGCTCTGAGGCAGCTGCTTGGACCTGTGGTGAAAGAGATTATTGAAGACAAGAACCTGGGCATCAACACTAACCCTGTGGACATTTACAAGGCCTGGGTGAATCAACTCGAGACCGCTACAGGAGAAGCCAGGTTCAGACATGCACAAGCTAACCAACATGAAATTGCAAGACTGGATACAAAAGAGCTTTTACATTAGTTTATATGATCCAGACAAAATTTGTCATGTTTAACTTTGTCATATTAAATTCATTAACATTTATTTTTTATGTACTTTTCTGTAACTAAAAAAAGCTTAAATAAAATGTGCATTCACTTAAACAACCATAACAACTAGATGGCTAAAGTTGGCACGCAAACTTTGATGTTGACTTGTACTAGTACAACTTTTAATGTTGACTTTATCACAACGGATAAAATATAGCAACCTGATTTTTATTTGCTGGGGTGTGCTGAATAGGTTGCTAAACATTCTGGTTGCTATGGGGTTGTCAGTTACGTAATATAATGATCCACAAGGTCAATATAAGTAAAATAAACCAACCCCCATGTCTCAACTATTTTCCAAAGTTGAGATAGAGTTCTAAGAATTTGGTTACTAGGGTAAACAGTTTGGTTGCTAGGGAGTGGTTTTCGAGTTTCCTTTAATAACATGCTGCATTCGTCTTCCCCTTGATTTTGATCAAGTTTTCTGTGCCTTGGGAGCTTGCGCCTCCCAAAACAACAGTGACCCTTGTGTAATCTTATGAGCACAACTCTACAACTACATATGAATCTGTTTTAATTATAAGAACAAAATATTGATTAGTGCATCGTATTTCAAGTCATAATTCATTCTTTTACAGGATGATTGTATTTCTCATCCAGTCCTGTAGATGTCATGCTCTATTTAAAAAGAACATGCATCAGGATTTAAACGAAGTACAAAAAAAGTTAATGATGATGCTTTTTAATTCGTAGAGAATTTTACATCCCTAACATCCTTTCCCCTTTAATTTACTGCTGTCAAACTTTATTCTACAGTAAGCTGCCATATGAGGTCACACCAGACCAGGCTCTTGCACACAAGGAAGTGAGGACTAAACTGGAATCCTCCAATCAGGTGCTCCGTAGTGTCACAGACAAAGTGCTCAGTTCCATCATGTCATCTCTGGACATCATCCCGTAAGTACCTCTTCTCCTCCTCCGATGCTAGTATATGCTTATGATGTAATGTTTCAGCAGGGGGCAGCAGAGTAGCTAAATCGCTTCATGATGCCCAGATAGACAACATTGTACTCTTTGTGTCCATATTAATCCCTCATCTGTGATTTCTATTTTGCATGATCTCTTTTGTTTTGCCTCAAGTTATGGCATGAGGTACATCGCTAAAGTGCTAAAGGACGCGCTTCATGAGAAATTCCCTGATGCTACAGAAGATGAACTACTGAAGGTTCGTTTAAGTATTTTTTGTAATTACTTGGCGGTTACATCATGTTGCATTTATGATTGGCAAACATTTTTAGAAAGATTTTTAGAATTTTTTGTTCTTTCCTCAGATTGTTGGAACGCTGCTGTATTATCGCTACATGAATCCTGCCATTGTAGCTCCGGATGGCTTTGACATCATTGACATGACGGCTGGAGGCCAGATCCACTCGGAGCAGAGGAGGAACCTGGCGTCGGTGGCCAAGATGTTGCAGCACGCTGCCACAAACAAACTGTTTGAGGATGAGAGTGACCACCTCACACCTATGAACAGCTATATCTCCCGCACGTACCAGAGGTTCAGGTGAGGAGAAGAGTCCTGGCTTTTGAGAGTCTTTCAAGATGGATTGTAAAAAGCATACAGTGTATCGCTATTGGCAACCTGTATTAAAACGGGGTGTAGGAAAAGAACACATGGCATCTAGGGGGTTAGTTGAGGCTGAAGAGCTGGAAAGGGAGGTGAAAGATAAGGATGTGTTTTTGTGTAAAAGTAAAGCATCAGCAGTGAGGGGGACATGCGTCACCACTATGGGTGCATTAATGTGTTCCTGTGTGGGGGTAGGGAAAAGAGAGTAAAAGTGCGTAAATTATCTTTTCCTTAAAGCCCCCATTTCCCTGCTGGTGAGTCATACTTACTGGAAAATCCGTGCTGTTTTCTTTCCTTATTTCCTCTCGGACTTTCTGCAGCTCTGGATGATGGCCCATCTGTGATGCATCTCATTGTTTCAACTTCAGCTCAGCTGCAGTGTGTGGTCTCCTCAATCAATCATACGTCTCTTTATCATCAAGAACGAATTTATCATTGTTTATTCGTGTCAAATTGTTCTTGAAGCATACAGCTGATAAATAAATTCTACAATACTTTTTCATTTGTTTTCAGCTGTTTATCAAATGTCTTGGTGTTTTCAGAAAGTATACTCACATATTTAAGACTTATGTGTTGTAGGGGATGTTTTCACACACTGGGTGATTTTAAGTCTAATTTTTTTCTCTGTTTCAGCAAATTGGACGTTTTTTGGGGTGATTTTCACTGATTTTGGAGAAAAAAAAGAAACAAAACAAACAAAATGACTTATTTTCAATACAAAAAGTGATAGTGGCCTGCATTTTTAACCTTTTATCACGATCTTGGACAAGTTAGTAACAACATTGGGGTTTGTGGATTTTTAGTTTTTGTGTAGCAGATTTTAAGATTTTAATTTTCTCTCCCTCATTTATTGTTTGTGCCCCGTTGACTTCCAGTAAAACAACCATTTTTCATTGCAATGCAATGAGAATAAATAACCATGCATTCTTTTCCTGTTGGGAAAAGGTAAAAGTTTTTACTATTGATCGCCATGTAGAGCCATTAACCCCTTTGCAAAAAGACTTAGTTTCTAACTGGAATATAAGTTAAATGTTAATAGCTGTTTAATTTATTGGCTGTTAACAGCCACGGACAACACGAAAGGCTAGAGAATTAGAACAATGCACAAAGGTTAACCCATGGCAGATTGTAACTTCTTGATTGTTCTTCAGGGTCTTCTTCCAGGCTGCTTGTGATGTTCCAGCTCCAGAAGAGACTTTTAACGTGGATGAATACACTGACATGGTGACACTCAGCAAACCAGTCATATACATCTCCATCGAGGAGATCATCAACACACACTCTGTAAGCAGAAATATGAAAATTCAATGAAGAAGTTGTGCAGTATTTGGAAAGAATATTTGAAACGATTTGAGAAAAATAAATAATGATTTGGTTTTTATAAATTTGCTAATTCAAAGTGAAATTTTGTTTAATTTGAGCAAACATATTAGAATTCTAAACCAAGTCAATATTTGGTGTTACCATCTCCTGCCTTCAAACCAGTTACAGGTCAGTGTTTCTCAAACTTTTATTCTCATTCCCCACTTTGGACAAAGTAGCATACACAAGCCCCACCTGCTTTTATCGCCCCGACAGAAAGGTGACCAAGCCTGATTTTTAAAAAAATATTTTATTTATGTAGCTTAGCTAGTCTACATGTTTAAAAGCGTATAAATCAGTGACTTCTCTGGCTCTGAAACGTTCACCGATCTTTTAGGATATTTGTCCATTTTGTAGGTTGGATCAGTGATAATGCGGCTACTTCAGTTTGTTTTGTTCCATTGCAATATATTCCGACATCACATACTCCCTCTCTATGGTTCCAGGTCCCGGTTATGTTTACAAAGAGGATTACAGTTGCTAATTTATTTGAGTGTGTTTAATTTTGTAAGACGGGGGAGTTGATTGATTTAATTTGAGGTGGTCATGGCAATATTGAACATAGCAAAAAGACACAAGGTAGTTACACTGCATCACCAAGGTCTCCCCAAACAAATATTTCAAAGCAGACTGAGATTTTAAGATATGATGTTCAAACTCTTCTGAAGAACCACCAAGACATGGCACCAAGAGATGCTATCAGCTCAAAGCTGGCAGAAACCAGTGTGACCCAGGTACACCCAGTACCTGTGCAGAGAAGTCTGAACAGTGGTCTTCAGGGTGCAATTGAAGCCAAAAAGCCATACATTTGACATTAGAACAAGACGAAGCAACTCAGGTTTACATGAAAAGATATGAACGGTGGTGTTGAAAAAGTGCTCTTCCACAAATTTAGCTGTAGCCGAAGGCAGTCTGTTTGTTTAAGGCTATTGAGCTGTACAATAATGAGTGTCAGCAGGCTTACACTGTAGTGGTGAACCTCACACCCCCCCCACACACACATTTAATCTGCACCAGAACAATGACCCAAACATAATAGCCATTACGATCTATCTTCAGTGTAAAGAAGAACTAGAAGCACCAAAAGTGATGGCATGGCTTCTACAGAGCCCTGATCTCTTTGGGATTGTACGAAGAGGCAGGGATCCACAGAAAATCTGTAGTTAGTTTTATTCATTCACTTAATTTTTTCAGTGTTAAAGTCTTGGGTTCACCATGCCTTTCGTATGAGCTGGAGGTGTGATGGGTTGAGATAATTAAGGATTAATGTTAAAAGGAACCTTCACTGTGAAGTTGTGATCTGGAAGGTAAGGAACCTAGGCTTGCAATATCCGGAATGTGTTTCCACAGCCATCTATGAGTCACGAGAAGGATCTGCTGTTTGGAGTGGCTTAACGTGAACCATATGTGTGAGGAAGTGACCTCATGACCTATGCAGACATAATAATAAGAACTCAATCATTCATCTAATCTTCCTTATGTCATTTCCTGACGTTTCTCATTGAAACATCTGTTATGTGCAGCTGTACTGAACATTGCTTTTTTTGTTGGGAGCTGACCTTTTTTCATCAGCTTTTGGACTGGAAATGTAGTTCATTCTTTTTGAAGCTTTGTGGTGTTGATTAAATTATGCTACATATTGAAATTATTTTCCTACAGTCAAATTTCTTATAGCTGGAATTCTCACAGACTCTGATTTCGTCTAGTTGGTGCTGGGACATAAGGAAGCTATTGCCCCAGAGCAAAGTGATCTTCTACATGAACTCCTGAAGGACCTGGGAGAAGTTCCTGACGTTGAATCGCTGCTTGGTAAAATGTTATTTGATTCACTAATAATACCTGTTGAAGAACAGTCTGAAATACCATTATAAAGCTGCAGAATATGGGATATTCCATGTGGCGCGTGTGCCAAGCATGAACTTTCCAGCGTAGTCAAAAAAATGTTGCAATTTAACTTTGCAGAGGTTTTTAGATGAGACTGCCAGAGTTTCATAGTGATCAAATAACATCTCTGGGAGGAGTTTGTTAAAGTACAAATCCTAGAATGGTACTACATTTTACAAGAAAAAAAACTGACCTCCTGTCGGTTTTGGAAACCCGCTCCAATTGACTTTTATGTAGATCTTGGTCCCTTACATTAATTTTCCAAATTTCAAACAGAACTGGAGTAACAGTACTAAACAGCAGAAAATGTTGCCACTAGGTGGTGCTATAACTGACACTGTAGGTTGCTATATTGATTTGATCAGTCTAAGCATGGCAAATTTGAGCCCAGCTCAACATTACATGACTGAGTTATTAACAACTTCCTGTTTTAGACGTTTTTGTGAATTAGCCGACGTCCTGGCATTTTTGGATCCATGTTACCTACCGTATATGATCCATATAATCTGTTTTTAGGTCTTGGTATTTTTAAGTTTGAGCACCATAAGCACACCCAACCAATTAGATATAAATTTTCACCAGTTCTGACATGTGTGAAAGTAGGTGACATTTTGTTGACTGCATATCTGTGATCATTTACCACAACCTCAATCCCAGGGGAAGGAGCTGTGGACATAAATGACCCCAACAAGGAGAATTCTTTGAGTCAGCTCGCCAAAACCGAGATCTCCCTCACCCTAACAAACAAGTTTGAGCTGCTGGACGGAGATGACAGAGACATGAAGGCACTGATGACGAAGTAAGTGAACAATTGTCACGTTCTTAAACTGCCTCATGTCCTGACATTTCCACGTATCACTCGTTCCACACTCAGTGTTATCCTCTGTACTTATTTCCTTTCTTCATATGTCTCCTGACCCAAGGAAGGATGTGGTTTGTTGCCAGGTTTATCTACAAAAACTAGCTATATTTGTTTGCTGTCTAGTCCAAATTTGTTGTATCTGCCAGTTTGCGGGAAAGAGTTTTTGAGGGAAAGAAGTTTTTAAATGTAACGGTAGTTTTAGATGCAGAGTACAAAAGTTTGCACACAAACTTTGATGTTTGCTTGTACTAGTGCAGTTTAAAAATGTGTATGTTTATGGAACCGGCAAGTGAAATAATCCAACCCCCTATGTCTCTATGATTTTCTAAGATAGAGATAGATCTCAGAAATTTTGGTTGCTAGCCTAAACAGTTTGGTATCTTGCGAAATGACAGTGATATAAAATGTTTAAGTAGCTAGTAAGATTAACATAAATGAACCCCCATTTGTTTTTTGTTTTTCTTGAAGATATTTTTGTTGCCTTTCCCATTGCTGTTTAGTGGCCATTATACATTAATGGTAATTATTTGCCCATTTGTAGAGTTAAATACTTTTACACATTCATTGGCACAGACTGGTATCCTCCACAAGTGTGGTGAGTTTGAAGTCTCTATAAAAATCACGGTTATTGTTGGTAGAGTAAGTTATCCAAAGTTTGACCCCATGTGAAGTCGGTTTCTTGGTGATTTGGTGGCTGTAAAAAGTCTACAGGAGATGCAATTAGAATTTTTAGTTTGAAACAAAAGATGAATAACAGTATGTTGGCTTTCAAGAGCCAACATAGTAAACTGTACATAAGCTTCAAACTTTGTATTTGGTTCCATAACCCAGAGCCTAGATGTTTCTTATTTGTGGACAACCAGAATGAAAGAGGGATTTTATCCCAGTCCTCTTGACAAACCTTTAATCCCGGAAAATCATTAATCCCTGAAAATCAAAATCCCATATACAGTGGTACCCCGAGATACGAATGCTTTGAGTTACGAAATGTTTGAGATACGAAAGGTCTCGCAGCAAATAGTTTACTTTGAGATACGAAAAACAACAAAAGTTCTGCTCTATTGTCCGCTTGTTATGCCTGACGCACTGTGCTTCCGGGTCCTGGCACTTCATTCTCCCATTGCAGACAGTGCTAAAGGGGGCTGATATATACACTTTAAAACAATTTATATCAGTTTTAAATCAAGTGAAACATTATGTATAGATTACCAATAATGTGCTATAGTAAATTTTAGAGTCAAGGTGTCGTAAAAGAAATAATGTTTATAATGTGGAAAGTGCTGTTCTGTAGCGCAAGTTAGAAAAACCCTGTGACGCGTTCTCAGAAGCGCTCTATCCAGTACGCTCGCTACTGTCTACGCTTGTGCTTGAAACCGTGTTGATGTTAGTAATTTGTGAAATATCTCAAGAAAGTTAACTTTCATACGTGGTGCCGTAATGTTTTATGCCATCCGCTCCACCTCCTTCGACACAGTGTTTCACTCAAGGTTTCACATTTGTGTATATATTACGTATTTTGCATGTGTTTTATTCTGTTTTATTATGATATATTAATAAACATTTATTAATAATTTTAATAACATTTTGTAGATTAAAGGATTGAAGAAACGTTACTTGATTTTTGTCTGGCTTTCCATTTTTTTAATCTACTTATACTGTTGTTTCTGAGAGCCATTGCACGGATTAGGCGTTTTACATGTAAAACTTGCTTAGAGATTCGAAATGTTCGAGATCCGAACGTCACCCTGGAACGCATTAATTTTGTTTATTAGGGTACCACTGTAATACATAATAATAGATTATACCAACAAACAGGTGTCAGTCAATTACAACTGTGCCATTTTTAAAATGAGTATTCAGCATTGAGCATTGAAAACATGGGTGTCTCTGTTAGGTGATCATGCTATAAGCCATTATAGCAGAGTAAACAGCAAAAAAGTTCTCATTTTGTTTGCCATTAGACTGACAAACCCCACCTCAACCCCAACCCAGATTTCGCCCCCGACGCAATGCCCCCAACAACGTTCTCCCTCATCACCTGGTCTTTTATGCGTCCTGTAACAATGCAAATTAGTTTAGGCGTCGTCTTTCATTTGCTGCAAGCATTTTGGCTGAGCAGGGTGTTGGACTTGAGTTTTTAATCTCGTGGAATGGGGGATTTTCTTTGGTCTTCAACAACGAGAAAAGGCTCTGGGAGCATTATGGCCCATGTTTGAAGGCATCCTGTTGATTTAATTTCAAGTAACTGTACCCTGTAAACTGTTACAATTTTTTCATTCACTCAGTTTATTAATAAAAGAAGAATACTCAAATGATTATAACATAGTAAAAAAAGGCTAAACAAAATGAAATTGTGGGGAGATAATATATAAAGTACCCCTTCACTAAAATGTTTTATTCATTCATTTTCCACAGCACATTGGGCGAGAGGCAGGGGTACACCCTGGACAGGTCGCCAGTCCATCGCAGGGCAACACACTTTCACACACTCACACCTAAGGGGGAATATAGAATATTCAATTAACCTAACCGCATGATTTTGGGATTGTGGGGGAAACCAGAGTATATGGAGGAAACCCAATCGAGCACTGGGAGAACATGCAAACTCCTTCCAGGAAGGTCACAGCGAGCCTCGAACCGACAACCTTCTAACTGGAAGGCCACCGTGCCGCCCAAAATGTTTTATGTCTCTGCTTTTTGTCAGGTGGTAATGTGAAATATGAGATATGAAATATATATTCTTTTGTTCTATGTGGTTGCACTTGTATTCTCTTATGGAACAAAATGTTTTGGAAACAAAGTCTTTGCCGTGTAGAAGTTGAAAATACAAAAACTCAAGAAACCTGTTTGGCGCCTACATCTCATCTTGTAAATCAGCTTTTATTTTTAAAATTTAGTTTTTATAAAGTGCCCATGAAGCTTCAGTGCCGTCTTTATCAAGTGTCTTCCGTTGACTGTCTCATTTGGTCTGATATGGATATGGTCAAGTTGACATTTACATCCTTCTCTTTGTTTGCTTGTCACTTTTTAGAACAAAGAAGCTGATAGTGGATGTTGTTCGAGTTCAGCCTGGGGAGACACTCTCAGATATCCTTGAAACTCCAGCCTCGTCTGCACAGGTACATACTGTAGACTCTTGCGATAACCATTGGTTGAGCTTCCAGTTGTTTGATTCAGTTCTCAATCTCTCTCTGTTTATTTAATTGTACAGGAGGCTGAGCATGCTAAGCTTGTGGAGCGTCAAGTGGTACAAGACTCTCAAACTCCAGAGGGCCTGAAGAGTACCCAAGCCATGCTGGAAGATCGCCAGCTGCCTCTAGAGCAGAAGAAGAGGAAGATCCTGCGGAATCTCAGAAATCTGGAGCAAGCTGGTCTCGTCGACTCCAAGCACAAGTATCAAGAAGTCGTCAATGACATCTCCAAGGTCAGACTTAAACGAGAGGTGCAGAAATGTTTAAAGAAGGGGTGATTAATAAAAATTGTATGGTGTGAATCTAGAAATCTTCCAAAGGTTAGGTTTCTGACAGCTTGTGGTCATGTCTTGGCCTCTGCCTCCTATTCCCTTCCAGTCTCTATAACCTTCCTGTCAATAAGGGCAAAGTGCCCCAAAAAAGAGATTTGTTTTCAGCAACTTTTGTTGACCTCTATTTATATTGCTGAGCTGTGTTGAATCAGGTTATCCCTAAACACATTCTGTAGAAGATCTAGACCCTTAATTCCTTTCTGTATTTGCTTTTGTTGTGTGGCAGGACATTCGTTCTCAGCGACGCTACAGGCAGAGGAGGAAAGCCGAGCTGGTGAAGCTGCAGCAGACTCTGAATGCACTCAACTCCAAAACGGATTTCTACCAAGATCAGATTAACTACTACGACACATACATCAAAACCTGTCTGGATAACCTCAACAGAAAGTGAGTTTTACATCAGAAAAATTAATAACTGAACACTTATATTGTGCTTTTGGTGCCCCACCACAACAGGCTGAAGTCCTTTAAAAAAGCACATTCATTGTTTTAAAATATGCTTATATTTTTTACTTATTTTCAACGAGAAACCATTCCACTTTCTGAAAATTCTAGGGATTGGATGTAATGTAGCCCAGTTTATTGAGTTTGGATTGCAAATGATAACATGGCCTCAATGACTACAAAAAGCAAAACACAATGCCTTTACAACATCATGCTACTTATATTTGTTTTACGAAAAGCTCTTTGGTTTTTCTGGTGCTTTGTCCTTTTCCATAAACCTGTATCATGTTTATGTCATCATCCATGAACAGTGATGGGTTACAGCATCTTACGGTCTAGTCCGGATACACAGAACATTTAAAACTCAAACTGCATGCTTTGATTTACTTCGATCCTTGTTACACATTGCATGTAATGTGCTTTTCAAAAATCTATAATACATCAGATAAGTAACCAAAAACCACTGAACCGCTCTCTCAGGTTTGGAAACTAGAAATTGTCCTGTTTTATCCTGTCAGGAATTCACGAAGATCCATTAAACTGGACAAAAAGGAAGAAGAGAAAGGCAGTAAGAAGTCCAAGACCTCATCACTGAAGTACACAGCTGCTAAACTTCATGAGAAAGGAGTCATTCTAGAGATCGAAGGCCTGCAGAGCAATCAGTAAGTTTCTGCTCATTTTGTAGGAATATTTGGCCCCCCCAAAAATCCTGGGTTTTTAGAAAGTTTTTAAGAAAAGTACAACCTTTTCAGGTTTTTGAACAGAAGTTTTGTTAATGTGTTAATTCCCTCAATGTATTTCAGCGAAGGTAGATGAAGACATATTTTGACAAAAATAGCATTGTAGAATGTATGCTATGTATGCTTCTATGCACAGATTAAACAGAGCTGTAATTTGGAGCTTGTGCTTATTGAGCAGAGAAACCTGAATCTGTAAATCTGCAGCAAAGTTTACAGAGCACTGCTGTGCTGTGGCCTCCCTGATCATCTGGCTTTTGTTGGGCAGAATGCTAACGCTAGCTAGCGTCTTTGTTATGCTGCCCAAATCATTCACATTTCAGCTACAAGGTAACGGATCAAGCTCCGCCATGCTCCCTCACAAATTAGGCACTGGTTATATGTGGTATTGGTAGATGTAAGTACCAGTTTACTAGCATAGTTTTTTTTTTTTTTTGCAATCTGCTTCTGAACAAGACAACTTCCAAAGACACATAAAAAAACAGAATCAACTTTTAGAAAATGTGGCCCATCACAAATGCTGAAGTGGCCATATAGACACTCCCACTCCCATAGTTCCACCCGTTACCATAGTAACTGGCCTGAAATCAGTATAAAATGGGTACTCTCCAGCCAAATGCTAGTCGGTATTTGCAGCTATTGTGCATTCCTAGACTTGCATCACATCAGCCAAGGTGGCTTGAAAACAAAAAAGAACGCTGTTAAAATGACAATTTTAAGATTTTGCACTTTGCAGAGGACAGCTTTGTCAACTTCACACTGCAAAGTTTGTTTTTTAAGTCAGTTTTTTTGTGTATTGTTAATTGCAATTCATATTATTTAAGGCTATCAATTTAAACTTTATACATCTACCAATCATCAACTTTAAACTCTAGACTCTTCATCAGACCCTAGGTCAGAACTTGGCTCAAACAAGTACCTCTGAATAGTTCCACTACCCATACTGTCAAAAAACATGAGTTTTGTGATGTCACAAATATAATAATCTAAGAATAGCCTGTGGATAGATTTTGATTATTATTTTGTGGTTCTTCACAGGTCTCCTTAAAATATCAAATTCCTAAACTATTTTAGATCAGTGGTTTCATGCGTTTTAGAAATGAAATTTTGTGATTAAATGTTTTAACCTGTTTCCACTGAAATAAGCTCCACCTATTCCAGTTAAAGTCGTTGTTTTGTACGTTTCAGATTAAAAAATGTCATGTTTGACATTTGCCAATGTGAGGAAGTGGGTGACTTTGATATAAAGGCCAAATTTCTCGGAGTTGAGATGGAGAAGGTGCAACTGCATTTCCAGGTCAGTCCCCAAGTTCATGTAACCTGGCACGAGAACATGGCTGTACAGGAAATGACATTTATTATGTAGAACAGCTGTTTCACATCTTGTCCTTTTTATGAACAGGACCTGTTGCAGCTTCAGTACGAAGGAGTAGCTGTCATGAAAATGTTCGACAAGGCCAAAGTTAACGTCAATCTACTGATCTTCCTTTTAAACAAAAAGTTCTACGGAAAGTGAAATCCCTTTGGAGAGAAATCGATGGAATCATGTGGTCACAAATATTATCAAGCTTTCAAAGTCCTCATTTAGCTATTAGTTTACACAAATGTTCTTTTGGCATTTGGATGTTTTTTAAAGACATTCCCATCTGGTGTTACTGCAGGTTTATTTTTAGGTCTCTATTTAATTCACTATAAAACATGGAATGTGCTTTTGTATTTGCTTAACGAAAAGAATTGTAATCCTTCAAAACTCACACGTTGACAAGATTTGTAGATGAAAGGTATTCTTTTTTTTTTAATTGTGTATGAATTAATATTTGAAATATAGTCGAAATGTAAGTTATGGTAAATATGTTGCTATATTTCAGTGTCTTATAATGTAATTTTGAGGCAAATACTATGATAAATGGATTTAATAATGCACTAATTCTAATAAATAAGAATAAATGTGGCATTCCTCACTGCAGCTCTTAAGTGATCACAAACTAGTGCCTTAACTCTATGTGCACATTTAAAGGAGAACTATTTTAATGACTATTTTCTGTTATGAGATGCAGTACTGTTCACCTTTTAAATAAATATATTTGGTCATCAAAACATTTGGAGTAGATTGATATTTTTTGATGTAGCTCTTAAATCTTTTGGATAGACTGTATGGTGCATCTGTGAAGTATTCAAAGCACTGCACACTTTTTGTCTTAATTTAAATCGAAGCACATTTATATTATGACAAAGGTTATTGATAAATTAGAACTTGCGTTAACCAATGTGCTGAACCATGAGGGGGGAGGCACACAGACATATTCACATACATATTTAAAGCAAAAGTAACCAAATACATTAGAATGTTATGTAAATTAATAAAATGTACACAATTTAGGCTTTGTTTAGAAGAGTTTTGAATTTGGATTTAAAATCGGACAGTAATGGTGCTATATCATTTTATCTCTTAAAATGTCAACTCACAATGCCCATGTAACGATAACATTGGGAAAAACATCAAAATGAAAATCTACATGAAATCATGTAAAAATTCATTGCCTTTACCATGAAGCTCAAAACTGTACAATCCTGTTTCCACTGGACTTCCCTGATATGATTCGAAGACTTGACTGGAATGCCCTTGTGCTTTTCACATTAAACAGGATTTGCAAAAACAAAGGCTGTTGTTCCTGGAGAATTTTGAGTATGGTTGTACATAGCTGCAGCCCATCAACCCTGAGGTACTGCAAAGAGAAATAGGTGAAAGTCATATGTGTGTATTTGCAGCCAGATTGTGTCAATAAAGTAAGGATCAAATGCTTATGATCACCCTTTTTATATAAATATGCAATCAATTATCAGATTGTAACAATGGCATTACATCTAGAAAATAATTTGATTAATTCTAAAAATAATGCTGTAAAAAGTTGGATATTCTGCCTTTGGGGGTACAGTACTTTCTAAATGCGCGGTATGCTGCAGAACTTTCCTGAAATCTGATTGGTGGAAGGGGCTGTGAGTAGGCGTTTCCTGCGAATCCCTCCCGCTCCTGCCTTCCTTCGGGCTACTGAACTCCGCGGTTTAGAACAGAGTGCACCCGAGCTGTGTCTATAAAGTGCTGAAAGTTTGTTTGCATTCTGAGGCGTCATGTTAAGGATTGTGCTTTTGATAGGACTTTTATCTGCTGACGCTTCTGTGGCTGCGCTCAACAAAAATGGTAAGGAACTTTCAATTCATCTGGAAAAAAAAGTCAGAAGAAGTGATAAAATTCCACAGCAAACCGTGTTCTGTTCAGGAATACTTACAACCAATAAAAAAAACTAACAGTTTTAACATATTATAGCATCTTAGACCAGATTTTTATCAACAAAAATTTAATAATCTTTGTTTATTTTCACTATTACAATTATACCAAATACACACGTATTTTCAATATGTCGATTCAAGTCACATTATGTACATTTGTTCGGATATGATCTCTTGAACTTAACAGCTGATGGCTAAAAATTATAAGTTTATTTGAAGTTATCAAAACCTTAACTTTGTCTTAATAACTACCTTTGTCTGATTACTCACAAATCTGTAATATGGAATAAACTTATTCCTATTGTTTACTGGTAGTAGGTAGAATATAAACACAACTAAAATGTTTAAGAAAGGCATAAGTCCCCCCCCCCACACAAATTCTGCCACGCCCACCTCTAGACAGAGAAACCATTGGTAGAATTTTTTTTTATTTATATAGCGCTTTTCCAGATGCTCAAAGACACTTACAGTTTTTCAGAGCATTATTCATTCACTCCACATTCACCCTGGTGGTGATCTGATTCACCCCTGGGGTAGTCTAACAGAATGTGGTTGCCATTTCGCCCACCATCAAACACACTCCAACAGTCACACACATCCATAGAGGGCAATGTGTTTGAAGTGGCTTGCCCAAGGTCACCCCGGAAGAATGGACCTTGTGGGGATCACACTTTTTTGTGCTTTGAATGAAACTTCTGTCATTCCCCATGTCATCAAACCTCCTCTTTTCTTTTTTATTGAAAATATTGCTGACAAAATAAATTACTATGCTTCAAAACAGTAATAATTAAGGTGCTCAAATATATTCAGACTTTGAGCAATTCCTCATACGAATATATCTTAGTATATCTACTCGGGATATCCGTACTCTGTATACAATGCTACTCTGCAAATGTTTAATAAATATTCTACCTTTAAACTATAGTTTTTCTTTCTGTCCAACAGAGACATTTATTCGGTCATTTTCTGGCTTTTTCCTGACTGTCACTGATGAGCCAATTGATTATCTGGACCTGCAAGAGGACGGAAGTGGCTTTGATTCAGGTCAAGCACCCAAACCCAGGAAAGAACACCAGCACCATGTGGCAAAAAAGACTTATCACATCTCTCCAGAGGCCTCTGGCTTCCTTATGGGCCGCCTGGCGACTACCCTCATCCCAACGATATACATCATAGTCTTCATCATAAGTGCTCCCCTCAACCTGATGGCTCTTATTATGTTTGCACGTAAAGTAAGACCCAAGAAGCCTGCATCCATTTACATGATGAACCTGGCTTGCGCTGACCTACTCTTTGTCCTGCTGCTCCCATTCCGGATAGCCTACCATTACAGTGGAAATAACTGGATATATGGAGCTGGGATGTGCCGCATCGTCACATCTGCTTTTTATTGTAACATGTATTGCTCTGTGCTGCTCATAATGTGCATCAGTGTGGATCGATTCATGGCTGTCGTTTACCCGATCGATTCGCTCACATGGCGCAGTCCTCAAACTGCTTGCATTGTGTGCGCTGCCATGTGGCTTTTGTCAATTGGTGGCGTAATGCCGTTATTGGTCTCTAATCAAACCATTCACCTACCTGACCTAGGCATAACCACCTGTCACGATGTCCTGGACATTCACCATCTTCGCGAGTATTACTTGTACTTCTTTCCCATCTTCTGCTCACTTTTCTTCTTCATTCCGCTCATTTTCAGCACTGTCTGCTATGTGCGCATCATTCAAGCATTATGTGCTGCCAATGTGGAAAACCGTGCGAAAAAGTCTCGGGCAGTTTTTATGGCAGTAACGGTGTTTGCCGTTTTTGTCATCTGCTTCACGCCAACCAATATCATCCTGCTGATGCACTATGTGCAGTTCGCTCACAAACACAGCGATGCTTCTTACGCTGCATACCTGGTCTCAATGTGTGTCGGGAGTGTAAGCTGTTGTTTGGACCCCCTCATCTATTATTTTGGGTCATCTCAGTGCCAAAAACAAGTGCTTGCATTTCTCAAATGTCGGGTGGTCTCGAGCATGGACAGAAGTGCGCAGCTGACTTCCAGTACAAGGTCAAGTAATCTGGAGACTTTAAAAAGCAGTGTGAGCAGCCAGTACAGGAAGCTTACCGGATGAACAGAACTTGATTAATGGCTGGCTTTCAGCAATTTTGTCTATTCATAAATATTCGCCATGAAAGACATTTCACAAACCAAAAGCAGCAGTCTCCCAACAGTCAAGTTATCTAGTGACTTTTCCAGTTTGGATACTGTAAGGCTTGCTT
Organism: Danionella cerebrum; assembly: GCA_007224835.1. Classification (NCBI taxonomy): domain Eukaryota; kingdom Metazoa; phylum Chordata; class Actinopteri; order Cypriniformes; family Danionidae; genus Danionella; species Danionella cerebrum. Next base: position 53,666 of record SRMA01026139.1, read on the forward strand.
TGGTGAGCTTTGTTTGGAGTTTGTTTGTATTTCCATAGGATTTGGTAAAAGTGAATGAGCGCAGAGAAACCAGTGTGTCCTAATTTCTCAGTGGAGCAATGAGGAAACTTCTCTGCATAAAAGCAGGTGATAAACTGAGGATCAGAGTCCCAAGATGTTCCTTCAAAGAGAGTATGGGTGTAACCTGGCATTCTGGACACATTTACCCACTTGTCTCTGACCATCAAGGCTCATTTCTTCCAGTACACTTGGAGTGATTAAACACCCTTCATATATGTAAAGTGCTTTAAGTGCCCAGACAAGCATTAAATTGAAACAGAGATGATTATAAAAACAGCTTCAGACTTACCCCAAACCTTTAAAATCCATGTGACCCAGTTGCTACTTGATTACGCTATTGCAACATCTTTGTAAGTGTATATATTCTGGTTTTACTTTAATATTTTTCTTATTAAAACATGTTAAGCATTCATTCATCTCCTTAATCTTTTTTTATATCCATCAAACTTCGGGCAAGAGATGCAGGTACACCCTGGACAGGTCACCAATACATCGCAGGGCAACAACACACAAATTCACACCTAGATTATTCAATTAACCGTATTGTGGGGGAAGCTCCGGGAGAACATGCAAACTCCTTCCAGGAAGGTCACCATCGAGTCTCGAAGCGGCAACCTTCAGAACCTTCAGAATGTAAAGGCATCAGTGCTATATAACTTTACATATATGTTTCTGCAAATCTTAATTTCTTTTGCAAATGTTTTGTTTCATTGTAAACTGGAAATTTGAAGTTCAACAGCAATAAAAGCCAAACTGATTTTTCTATACATGGTTCCAACATCTTAGCTATATTCTGACTCATGGATACCTTTGCCATTATGGATATTTTGGAATTCAAGATACTTGACGTGTCACTACGATAACAACAAATTTCTAGTCTTTCTGAATTTGCCTGTTTATAAGTTGTATCCAAAATTAATAAAGTTTAAACTTATGACAAAGTTTACGTATAACAGTGTGAGTACTGTTTAACTTTGAGCTCACTTGACAAATGCACCTATGGGAACTATGTATCTATGATTCATGATCCCATCCATAAATAAAGCATCAAATGCATCACTACACTTTCAATAAAGGCTACAAATTCATTCTGAACCACTTGTTTTCACATGTGAAGATGCATTTGTTTCATGTTGTCTTCCGAATGCAGATCTAGCGCCCAATTAAAATTGTTTTTGTGAATTATTTTTTTTCATGTGTGTGTGTGTTTATTCATAGCACAAAAAATGTGCAAACCAAATCCAGCACTGTGAGTACACAAAAAGAGAACACATCACTAAAATTAGCCATGTTTTCATCCAAAGATGCAAAACTAGAATATCGCATAAAATATTTGCCAAAAAAGCAATGTGTCAATCCAATGAATCCAAGAGAACAAAATATTGTGAAGCAAAAAAAGCTTCTTGTTGGGTAGAACCAAATTATTTTGCCTTAAATGCCCTTGAATGTTCATTTGTTTTTCTGTATGAATAAAAAAAGTTTTTTGCAAATAGCAAAATAGTAAGCAGTTAACAACAATTAATAGGAAGCTGAAATTTGCCACCATCAGGTGGACAATATTGAATTATTTCTCACATCCATTTCCAGTTATGCATTTGGCAGACGCTTTTATCCAAAGCGACTTACATTTGAAAAAATGAATAGTTCTTGCTTTCCATGGGATACACATTTTCAAAAACTCGTTAATGTTCATTTTTAATATTCACAATACTTTTTATATCATAACCTTTAACATTTTACGCACCCTGAACGGAAGTAGTTCAAGGATCGTTTCCGGGTCAATTTCACGACTGCCAAAAGACTCCAACATGGCTGCTCACATGTCCAGACTTCGGGGCTGGAGCCGAGCGCAGAGGTTTGATCCGTTGTTTTCAAAATATTCGTTATTCTTCTAATTTGAGGACATCCGAACCGTATTCTGAGCTGTATTTTGCCATCTGTTCTTCGAAGGATGCAGAAACTGTATTGGGACACAGCATGTAGTACTTTTTTCATTCTTGGTCCACATTGAATCTTGTTTTCCTGCCCGTATAGGACATAGGCAGCAAACACAAACAATCACACAGAAATAATTATGTATTTGGTTTTTAACCTCTTAAAAGTACTTTTTCAGGCAGAGAAACCCTGGAACACACTGAGTTTAAAATACCAGTTATGTGTTCAATAGAAGCACTAGTCTCTAGGTACCACTCAAGCCAAGGGCTTGGTTCCTGTGCTTGAGTTTAATTTAGTCCCATGTGCTCTCTGGTTTGCAGGTTTGGCATTGGGGTGTGTCGGCGGTATAGCAGTGGCAGTGCCTATCCCAGTGTGTCTCTCTCCAGCCCGTTGCCTGGGATCCCCAAACCGGTCTTTGCCTCTGTGGATGGCAATGAGACCTATGAAACTAAAATCACTACTTTAGAAAACGGGCTGCGAGTTGCATCACAGAACAAATTTGGTCAATTCTGCACAGTTGGAAGTAAGTGATTTTCAGCTGATTAGGTGTTCTTATAAAAGCAGAACCTGCACTAAACGTTGTGCTTGTTTTTAGTTCTGGTAAACTCAGGGTCCCGGCATGAAGCCAAGTATCCCAGTGGAATTTCACACTTTTTGGAAAAGCTTTCCTTCTCTGTAAGTCAGTTTATGTTTTTGAGTGAATCGGTTGGGTTTGGTGAACTGTGTTAATCTGTTTCTTCTTGATTTCAAGTCTACAGCTAGGTTTGGAAGTAAAGATGAAATTCTTCTGACACTTGAGAAACATGGGGGAATATGTGACTGTCAAACATCAAGGTTATTTTCATTTGCTATATTCAAATCTCTGAAGACTTGTTTGTATGGAGCACCAAAAAGGACATGCTGGTAGGAGGAGAAATATATTTTATAACCTTTGAGCTCCTTTACAAAGATTGCATGCTCTGGTAAATAACCCTCACTTTTTCAAGCAGTAACTAGTGCAGCCAATCTTTTGCTGTGTTATATAAAATGTTAAAGTAGATGTATAGTGATTCCTTCCTTTTGGGAAGTCGCATGTTCACAGCACCGCCTGGCAGTCATAACATATTACGATGTGATTTCCATGGTTTAGTTTATTGTTGACAATTCTCACTCCAAGACATATCCTATATAGGGATTGGTCATAGTCAAGTGTGTCTCACTTAGATGGCGAAGTAAAGCCAACCCTCGGCGATTGCCCCAACATGGTGCTGGCTGCAATACAATACAAGTCTAGGGGAAAAAGCTGAACTTTAAAAATGATTTTCACTGAAATTACTCAGATTTCTCAGATTTTCAAAAGGTAACCAAATAGTTCAATAGTAATTTTTGTTTTAAGTTTATTTATGTGTCTCACTATGGCTCAATTTTCCACTAAAAAAACCTTGTTGCCTTGTGATTTACGACCACACTAAACTGAGCTGACTGACAGTCAACGCATCGTGAGAACGATCATCAACACTGCCAACAAAATAGCATTCCCGAACCTTCATTATAAGACCTGTCGTGCTAGAATAAAAAAACAAAGTTCTCTAATGAAGGAGGTTTGAAGCACCTGCAAGAGCCACGTTCAGCGTGATTTCAGATTGAACTGTTTTTAATTCAAACCTCTGAATTAAACCCTTATCATGAATTAGGCACTGAGCTCATATCTTTAAAAAAATATGAGACAACCAAACATCTGTGTAAACACTAAACGATTTTGAACTTTGTTAGGGCGTTAACTTTTTTTTTTTTGCCAAGGGTATGCAATCTTTGCAAGGTAACCAAGGTATAACAGGTTTTTTAACATGTTCATTTTTGGGCTCTGTGTGTTTATTTTCTTTATCTGTTATTTAGCTTGTTTTGTTTCTATCTTTGGTGGGCAGGGACACAACCTTATACGCCGTTTCAGCTGAAGTGAAGGGTCTGGATACAGTCGTCAGTCTCCTGTCAGATGCTGTTCTTCAGCCACGATTGTTAGGTAAAACCATTGTTTCATTTGGCAAAAAAAAATCTTTTACCCGTGAAAAATCCACTGCATAAAGCAAGGTTTTCCATATGCAGAAATAGAGGGTGTGGTAAAATAAATTTGTAGAATCCTGTTGCAAGTTTACAAGTTGCTTCAGTGTTGCAGCACAACTACTTCTCTTTTGCTCTGCTGATCCTAAGAGAGACACACAAGTGACTCACTTTCAGGATCTCCCCTTTTGTTCTCAATGCAGCATGCGTTTTAGTTAAATAAATCTGCCTTTTCTGTTAAATCTACTTAAACTTTGCTTTCAGAGTCCAACCCATTGACTGTTTTTTTTTTGGTGCAAACTGAAGTATTTTTTTCTGTTTTTTTCTCTGTTGTAAATGCTGTTCTAAAACGTCCTATTACTGTTTATGTAACTTGTCATCTGTACATACTGTTAAACTAATGATTTTTTATTTTTTTATTATTTTTTTAATTGACCATTACAAACATGTAGTTTGGCCCTGAACCGGCTGTTCTTGAAAATACATGGGTAATACCATACGGATGGGTAACACCATCGTCCTTTCAGAAATTTATGAGCATATTTAACCAGGGAATGGTTGATTTTGGTAAGTGTGAAAGCAATTGTTCCATTCCTGGGACCTGATGAAGGCACACTGTATTTCATGTTCACATTATCACATATCATGGAAAATTTGTGCCGATCCTCAGTGAATTTCCACAATTCCTTTAGTGGTTCCAGTCTGAAAAAATATAGCAACCAAAGTCAGACCAGTTTGAATATCTTGGCAAAGTTTGGTGGGAAGTTCTGGTTTCTTTATTTTATACGACATTTGGTCTTTCCAGAGTAATAGTGTTTAACGCTGTAAATCTAAACTGGAAAAAACATCACTAATGTAAATGCATGCTCTTTATTCAGATGAAGAGATTGAGATGGCCAGGATGGCAGTTAGGTTTGAGCTGGAGGATCTGAACATGAGACCTGACCCAGAGCCTTTGTTGACAGAAATGATTCATGCTGTGAGTAGCAGTTCCACGTGCCCAAGCCGAGGGTGAAACATTGCTCTGAATTCTTTATCTACTACACCGTACAGGCTGCCTACAGGGGCAACACAGTTGGTCTGGCTCGCTTCTGCCCTGCTGAGAATGTTGAGAAGGTAGACCGGAAGCTGCTCCACCGTTACCTTCAGAGCTACTACTGCCCCGAGCGTATGGTGCTGGCTGGTGTGGGCGTTGAACACCAGCAGCTGGTTGACTGTGCAAAGAAGCATCTTCTCCATGTAAAACCAGTGTGGGGCGACAGCACTCCTGCCAAGGTTGACCAGTCTGTGGCTCAGTACACCGGGGGCATTGTGAAGGTGAGATCAAACTCAAGCCAAGAAAGTACATTGTATCTTTCTGTCTCTTTTAATCTGCGTCTTATGCTTTCCAAAGTTCTCTAATATTCTCGTCTTTTATATGCAAGCATATAAAATACATATAGCCGTTAATCCAGGGACAACTTTCAGGGATAAATGATTCAAGTTGCATCTAGATAAAATTATCCTTTTATTATAGACCGAAAATCATATAGATTCATAATCTAAGTTTATCAGGTATTTTATAAAATGAGTATTTTATTCGTAAAAATATGTAGAAGATGACATATTCTCAAGTAGTAGCTTTTTGGCAAAATAAATAAAAACGGGGTAAAAAATTGGACCCTAAAATAAAGTTCTGTGATTGGTCAGCAAAAAACTGAAACAGTATAAACAATCATAACACCCAAGGGATTGCAACACTGCCAATCGAATCCAAGTCTCACGATGACACTGCAACCAGCTCCGCAACAATCAATAGAAATCCATGACAGATGCCTGTCAATTCAAGAGAAATAAGCCCTCGACAGTGCTGCGGAAAATACGGTTGTCAATGGGAGCTCAGACATCTGACTGAAAAAGTGATTTCCCCTAGTTTTGGATTGCTATATCAGATTGGATTTTCACAAGAGCAACCAATGATACAATTTTTTGTTTGAATTTATTATCCACGCTGTGCTATTATTATTCGTTTGCAAAAAACAGGAATTACTTTCGCCATGTTTCCAAACTGTATGCCCTAGGTTCAAAAGAAGTGGAAAAAGAGTTTCAAAACTTACAGATGTAATTTCTAATGGATGTGAAGAACAATTCTTTTCTCTTTGTTTTTAAAATAAATGTTTCCAGTCGAATACTTTGGAATTCATTATTACATTTGAACACCGCAATGAAATTAATCATGTTTAAACATTCTGATATTTGCCCAGCACTAATTAAATATAAATCACGTTATTAATTATTATAACATAATATTATAAAAAATTGTGCCTTGCTTTAGTTCTGTTACATATAGTAATGCATCTTTTGTTCAGTTTTAGCTTGTTGTCTTTCAGTTCTGTGTCAAACAGATGGGTTGAACATCAGCCCATATAAATATAAGCATAAAACTTTTACAATCCCAATATTAAAATACATGTTTTTGTAAGCGAGTGGTAAGAGTTTTTTTCCTTGTTTTTGACATGAATTGACCTGAACTTTCTGTCCTCTACCCTGTTGCATTAGATGGTGAAGGACATGTCTGATGTGAGTCTCGGTCCGACACCTATTCCAGAACTGACACACATCATGATTGGGCTGGAGAGCTGCTCGTTTCTGGTTTGTTTCATGAAGTCAGTCGAATCTATTTTGGCAGAACATCAGATGTGACAATTGATGTGTTTAATGTGTTCCAGCAGGAGGAAGACTTCATTCCCTTTGCTGTGCTCAACATGATGATGGGTGGAGGAGGATCCTTCTCAGCAGGAGGCCCGGGGAAAGGCATGTTCACCCGACTCTACCTGAACGTGCTCAACAGGTCTGCCTCCATCGCTTTGCTTTCTGAAACTTAAGAGCTGAGCAGTTTCCTCTAATGCTAAAAAGAAACAGACCTCATATTATTTCGCCTAGCTGGTCAAAATTATTCCGCCACATAATTTTGATTTGAAATTACATTAATGCGCAACATCCAATAGAACTTTTTCTAATTTAAGAGTCTGCTGACTAGAACTCTCCCCTTTTGTGTTTTTGTCAGTGTAATGCATGCATAAAATGATACACACCGATCTGAATGTTTAGTCCAAAGTTTTGTGCCACAACGCGCCTCGATCGAAAACCATGGGCGCCAACAAGACATCACACATTTGACCAAAGAAGTGGAACCAAGAAAAATAGTTTCGCACTGCCATATCAGATCCCTTTTCACAAGGAAAACATCCAATGAAAGCTGGCTCGTTAGATGCCGTGAGTAGGACATAAGAGATGCCAGGCAGCGCTCATCCCACATTTTCATAGCTACTTCGTACAGGAAAAAAACAGCGCCTCACAAATCTTCTCTTTTCTCCACATAGATGTCAAACAGCTGCCTGTGATCAGCCCCCAACAGTATAAACCACACGACATCCATCATTTTTTTAGATGTGTTCTTAGAGATCCCTGTCGTCTTCTTCATTCCTATTTCCCTGTGTGGTGTGGTGGGTTGTATTGCAAACACCATCTTCAGGCAGGAAGCGTCATTGCATCAATATGTGCTCGGCCCAGACAAAGAGCACCCTGCTGAGAAGCCATCCGAAGATTTGTGTAAATCTCAGTTTGGGTCGGTGTGTAGAGGCCTTTTCAGGAATCGCGGAAAGATTGTAGAGAAACCAAAAGCTGTCTGTCAAAGCCTAGTTGATAGAAATCATGAGAGAAGATTTTTTTTCTCCAGCAAAGTTAAGTAAATGCCAGTGATGAATCTGTCACTTGTTCAATCAGGCACCACTGGATGTACAATGCTACATCATACCACCACAGCTATGAAGACACTGGTCTGCTCTGCATTCATGCCAGTGCTGACCCAAGACAGGTGAAGTAGTTTGGTTAATTCTATTGATATTGTTACAAAAACAGTTTCTGAACTACTGTCTGGGTGTAGGTGCGGGAAATGGTGGAGATCATTACGAGAGAGTTTATTCAAATGACTGGCACAGCAGGAGAAGTAAGTCATTTAAAACTTTTTTTTTTTTCTTTCAAGGTGTTTTGTGGCTTGTCATTCCAGAACGTTCCATCACCGCCCCACCACGTCCGAAGTGCAGGGTTTCCGCGGTGTCTTTAGTACTTTAGAGTAATAATTAATATTTTAGAGTATTAATGTTTCATTTTACTTTGCTATATTTTGTGTAGAAAATTTTTACCTTTACTCCGCTACATTTCACAGAGTCTGTTACTTTCATAGAAGGAAATAAAGAAAACAATGGCACATGGGAGCTTTGACGAATTATCGTCTTCCTTCTGTGCTTCTGTTAATGCGTGTCTCGTTTTAACAAATCAGCAGCTCTTTCTTAGGTCCCTTAGTTTCTGCATACTCAAACTTTCCGCAAATGCTTTCAATTGAACGCAAAATGTCTGGAAAAAAATAATCTGAATCAGTTCAGAAAGAGTCCACTGGTCTTAAAAAGTGTCAAATTTAAAAACCTGAATTTTAGGCCCTACAAAGTCTAATATTGAATAAAGCTCTCTGTTCTAAGTCTTAAAAAAAGTGTGACAGATTTCCCAGCATTCCTCACGCGATTCGGCTTGTTTAACAAAGATGGCTGCCATAGCAATTACAAACAATAACAATATGTTAGCTTTTACAAGGCAACATAACTAGCAATTTATGTTAGTTTCATGGCAGTTTGTTAGATAAACATAAGTATGATATAGGATTGTAAATGCTCTTAAATTTGACCTGCAGAAGCCATGCTAGTGAGTCGACTGTTGTCAGCCAGTAACGTTGCTGCACTGAAGTCGTCGGATTGATATTTTTATCCATTTTAGAGAGTGGATTTTGAAATAAGGGGTTTATTAGTAGGGTTTGAATCCAAACGGCCCCCCTTTGTCTAATGGTGAAGACATACAGACTTCAGTATTGTTCATTTTAAACAAAGCAGGAAAATTGGGTGTTGTGTTAGAATTCAGTTACAGCAATGTTACACGATGATCATAAGGATTGTAAAAATCTGATTGTATTATACACAAAATTGTGAGTATTTCAGTTGATGGAAGGATTTTGTGCAGATGGAGCTGGAGAGAGCAAAGACGCAGCTCAAGTCTATGCTGATGATGAATTTGGAGTCTCGACCTGTCATCTTTGAAGACGTGGGCCGTCAGGTGTTGGCTACAGGAAAGAGGAAGCTTCCACACCAGCTCTGTCAGCTTATCAGTACGGATGAGTATATGAATATATGAACATCTTTTGCAAGTTAGATGTAGATCTCTCTATGGGAGAAGTTACATGTAGATCTTAGGGGTGTAACGGTACGCTAAAATTGTTTTTGGTTCGGTACATAATCTTTATTTTGAAAAGCTGTCAATACACAGTAGAATTCTTGCATAAAATAAATAAAAGTGACACATTTGGGTGATATTTTAAATAAATTGCACTTTATTAAGAAAAACCCATCTTTTTAAATAAAAAATGAAATACTGCAACTAGTTAGGATAGATTACCTATCCACATTTTCTGAAGAGAGCACAGATCTGGTTGCAGTGACAATATCTCCAGCAGTAGAAAATGTTAGATGTGTTGCCTGCCCGATCTCCGTGGAACAATGTCGGCATACAACTTTACATTTATCCACTCGTCTATCCCCGTTATGTATTTTAACAGAGAAGCCAAAGTGTTCCAAAACAGGAGACCGTAGTGAGGTGGGAGGGTCTTCAAGCTCTGGCTTCTCTTTCTCTGTGTCCATTTCTCACAGCTACCCGGCGTGCAGCTGTGCTTCACTCAATAGCGTCCGTGCGGAAACTCGCATAGGAACATTGTTCCGCTGCGCTTAATATCGCGCTAATAATAAATTTATATCATTTAATACAAATACCGAATACCGAAACGGTACGCAAGTGTACCGAACCGAACAGGCCGTACCGAAACGGTTCAATACATACCGTGAACCGTTACACCCCTAGTAGATCTCCAATAAATTTCATTGTGGGCTTGTGGAGGATTTGCTCTTTTTCATATTGAGGGCATTTCACAAAGAACCTTATTTTCTCACCTTTCTGTGTTCCAAAAAGGTATCCAAAGCAATCTAGAAAGTGTCTCCATCATTGGTAACAAGAGTGTTTTTTTTTGTCTCTCGAAAGAGCGCATAAAGAGTAAATTAAGGTTTATTCAAGAAATCTGAATATTTCAAATAAATTATAAAAGTAACAAGATGACCCCAAAGTGAAATAGACAGAACGTTACACACTGAAGGTTTCCACACAAATAAACTTGATTACAAGTTACAGCATTCCATGTTTTAAAGGGGACCTGAAATGACAAACTTTTCCAAGTGTTTGATCACAACAAATGTTGTATGCTCCTGAGAATTAATTTTGGTTTTGCTAAGTTGATAATTAAACTGGGATCTGAACTTTTTTTTTTTTTAAATTCTACCACAAATAGGAATCTAAATAACGGAGACAAGTGTATGGTGCCATTACTAGACGGAACTGTTTCAATGGAATATTTACAATGCAGCAAGCTCTTGCTGAGCGTAGGGACTGAGTTTTAGTTTCCAATGTAGCTAAGTTGATATATTACAAAAATTGCGTTGCTTACCTTTCTTGCATTTCATGTTTGTTTATCTACATTTACTTGCAAACCACAGCTAATTTACCGTTCAACGTCGGGGGTTTTGAGACCTCTCTTAAATCATGTACAATGTTCCAAACACTTTTTGTGGTATTGTGCTTTTTTTATGCAGGAACTTTGAAAAACGAAGGCCATTTCACAGGTCTTGTAGTCAGAAGAGTTATTCCTTCTTTTCTCCACTAGATGGCACCGATTTGGGGTCTGTAAAATGAAACTAATAACCTTTTTGAAACCTACACGTTATATTTGAAATCAAAATTAAACTTTGGTTGGGTTCCATCATTCTTACTAAATACAAAACAGCCGCTGTGATTGGCACTGGTGTGTACAGACTTTTAAGGGTTAAAAGCGTTGCTATGTATTTTCAAAGGGTGTTCAAGAAGGTAGATATGTCAAAAATAGTTCATAAAGGTCTCCAAAATATGGTCAGTCAACAGTAAGGGGTTTTTGTGGCATGGAGAGGGGACTGGTAACAGATTTTGCCATGATCAACTGAATATCATAAACACACATTGCTTTAAGTCTCTGAGACTTTGTTTCCAGTCATGTATCTGCATAACATGTTGTCTTTGATGACAGCTGTTTTCACTATGAGCTCTGAATTCATATAAACACTGGCTCCCAGAAAGACCTACCCTATCTTTACCCTTATTCCTGCATGCACCCAGGTATGATCTTGTATCCTTTGTTCCAGGTCAAGTGACAGCGAGTGATATCAAGAGAGTGACTGTGAAGATGTTGCGTAGCAAGCCTGCAGTGGCGGCTCTGGGAGATCTCACCGAGCTGCCCTCATACGAAGATATTCAAGCTGCATTGTCCAGCAAAGATGGACGTCTACCACGCATATTCCGTCTGTTCAGATAGAAGCAGAGCCCAGGACTCTCATGAACCATCGCAATCTTCTCTGGAATATTAGTGCTTAGAGGAACCATGGTACATTTCATAACATTTAAAAAATGACTCTGAAGAAAGGGAGCTCTCAGAAAATGGAAGTTTTCATTATTTACTTTATGCTTTTCATTTAAAAGACTACTTTTTCATTTGATTCCCATCGGCCATTTAAATGATATTGTTCCAGGTATACCAGAGATGCAGTAACAAACGTGAGTTAGTGCATCTGTGATGATAGAATTTGGTTTAAGTGTAAAAACAGAATGGATGAATGGGTTTGTTTCAAACACTCAATTGAAATTTGAACATTCATTGAGAACAGACTCTCCCACCAACCCCACCCCCAACACGCAGTCCCACTGAACTATTAGTTAGGGTTTAACCTGTACAGAACTTCAACCAGTTTACAGCATAAAATATGGTTAAATGGATCTCATCTCACTTTTTAATCAATGCATTCAATTTTTTAAACCTCCCTCCATGAATATATTTATTTCCTTGATTTGTTGTGTCTGTGCGTGCGTGCGTGTGTGTGTGTGTTAGCGTGTGTTTGTTGCTGCTTTTCAGAATAATCATGGTTGAATCTGACATCGGAAACACTTGTGTTTCTTTAAAAAAAAAATTCAACTTTAAAATAAAAATCCTCTATCATGTATTAACTGAAAAACATTTTTTATTTCTAGTCTTTATAATCGTAAATGAACATAATTACTTTTTTAAGACCATTATGAACAGATAGGGCACTTTGCAGATGGGAAAAGAATCAAAGAGGGGGAATGATGGGAATACCGGACTCAAAACTGGGTCATTACCACACTGTATATGATGAACAGATTGCCTGGAGCAGAATTTAAGAAACAACCTTCTGAGCTGATCCAAGGAATTTGAGTAGAGTTATACGTATAGCTTTAGATATGTAGAGATTTTCAGGGTCCAAGCACTGAAGGTGTGTAGAACCCTACTGTAATTGCTCAGGGCATTATATTACGGCACTGCTTTTGGTGCATTTAAACCTGCTCAAAGTCACAAAATTTTGTTCAACGCAAACAAAATTCGACAGTACCCAGAAGTTGACCTCTAAAAATGCCCACTTTTCATACTTTAACAAAGTCCTAGAGATTTTAGGTTTTCACTTCCAAATTTTAGCATTCTTATCTTAAGGCATATGGGATGATATAAGCAGCTTTTTTTAAACTTCGTAAATCTATGCTCACAGCAGCCGTTAAATAATCAATATTTCGCCAGAAACAGGAAGTCGTGTTATAATATTAGATTGGTCCCAAATATCTAACATACAATCTCAGTTATACCAACACCAGGTGGTCAAAGGATGAACAGCATTTAATATTGATAAGATACCTCTTGTGACATATGTGACAAGAATGCCGGCCAAAACAATATTTAGACTTATATTTATACTCATTAGCACTGCCTGGGGGTCATGCCACTTTAAGATGTTTTTACTTTTCTTTTGTTTGTGTTCATCAAATTTGACATTTCGCACTTGAATAAGTAGTATAAATAAACTGGCCACCGAGAGGTGATGATGCCAGAGGTGCTCAAGCCCTTTGATTGCTGCTTGCAGCTCTACTTTACTTTTATTTCTTAAAGTACAGATTAGATATGACTGGGAATTATGAATATAAATGGGAGAAGATCGGCATCTTTGTTATAGGGGTGTGTTTGGTCATTTCGAATGCAAACATTGGCTTCCAGAACCTGCCTACTCTGCCTTTAAAAGAAAGACACCGTATTAATCATATGTTCAGCAATAATTTAATTGAACGAGATAAAACCAATCAGCTCGCTTCAAGTGAGTCTACGCTGTAAACAAGTGTTTGTAACAAGCTATTATTTGGTTTCAATCAACAGGCTGTCTGAAGACATCGAGGCAATCATGACCAAGATCACAGGCACTTTCATTGCAATCTTTGACTTCCTGTTGTACCTTGTACAAAGAGATTTGTGTGCCCTGTCCCAATGGCCACACCCTCAGATTTTATAATCCTATCATTGGCATCACTTTAGCAGAATAACATTTAATAAGGCAGTAAACTCAAGTGTAGCCTGTGCCTCCTTACTTTTTACAAATAAGGATCAGCTGGTCTGTATCATGCATTCACTCCAAAATAACAAAGCTGATAAATTACAAATTGCCCTAACTTTGGTGGTAATGTTGCTACAGTAAACGTTTCATCATAAAGAAGTGCCAGCATTCTGTTAGCAATATGTACAAAAGAAAAACATGTTCCTCTTTGTCTGACTCTTGATCGAAATGGTTCGCTGTTAAATATTACAATACTATATAAAAATGAATTAGCATTTAATGATCCAGTTACATTACATGCGTAAAAACGTAATTGACTGTTGCATTAACATCTGATGAATATTTTGGTCCTCTTGGTGCACAGTGCACTTGTGTCTGAGTTCCTTAATCTTGAAAGTCCAGCTTTCAGTTTTACAGCTCACACTCTTGTCCTGGATCAGGAGATGGCGCAAACCATGCTGTGGTTCTGGTTTTTCATTGCTGCCTCTCGTTTTTTAAGCTCCCTTGTGATCCTCCTTCGGATTCCTTCCAGGTATAGAGTCCTGTCAAAAAGACCAGCACCCAAAGGAATGCTGGGAAGGAAAAAAGCATGACTCAGTGGTTTTTAAATCTTTGAATAGTTACATAGAATTCCATGTTCAATGGAATGTTAAGAGATGACTTGCCATTAGATACTTGAGTTATCTAATGGTCTTTCAAATTCCATTTAATTATATTAAAAACATTTTTATTGCAAAAGATCTCACAAATTGAGAATGAACAGGTTTTGTGTTATATGACAAAAAAAAAACGTTTGAGACAAAATAAACATTGATAAGCCCCCTCCAAAAGCAAAAACAGGGTCAAAACAGAGTGATAAATAACTTCTCTTCAACCTTACACACTGTTTCAAGCACTTTTTGTGCCCATTAGCAGTTTTTGTGTACCAGAACTTTGAAAAACAAAAGCCATCTCACAGGTCTTGTACTTCAAAAGGGTTTATCCCTTGTTTTCACAACTAGATGGCACCGATTTGGGATCTGTAAAATGAAACTGAAAGACGATTGCGCATTTTGTCACTTTTTAATTTGAATTACTTTGCAAATCATGTATCTTAACCCTTGTAATGGTCATATAAAACCAAAAATATCAAAACTAATAAGCTTTTTGAAACCTACACATAATATTTAAAATCAAAATGAAAACAATAGGTGGGTTGCGTCATAAGAAGAGGTTCGTCTCATGAGGGAATCCATTGTGAAAAATGACTGTTGTATGGCTAACAATGCCACTTTTTTCATGTCAAACAAGCTATTTTTTCTGATTTCAATTACATTTTCGGACAATTGTATTCATAAAGTTAAAACCTTTGTAAATGCCAAAAATACTCTGCTATTGCAGCCATTTTTGTAAAATCAAATGCACATGCTGGTAAATATGTTTCAAGCACACTTGATCTGAAGCGTCCTGGAACATTAAGACTTGGGAAATTATTTAAGAACAGCAGATTTTATAAAACGTAAGCCTAAAATTTGGATTTTTTAAGACCCCACAGTCTTCAAAAGACATTAAAAAGTGCATTGCAGTGTTTAATATGACTAGGGCATGGACTGTGGTCCCTCTGGAACACGGATACAGAACTCTGATTATGACAGCACTTGAATTTTCACAGTCAAAATGACATTCACCGAAACAAGCTGAAAAACAGGAGCGTACTTGTCTCTCCCTGGGCGAAGTTTGACCTGAAACATGCCGATGACTGGCCTGTGATCTGATGTCTTGATGGAAGAGCAGGACGTATACTTGAGCACTCTAATATCTTCAGCTTGTCTGTTTCGAAAAAGAATCCGGTCCTATTGAGAAAAGAGAGCAGTGTTTATCACAAGGTTAATAGCGATGTGTTCCAATAAAACAAGCAGAGCTTACAGTATAAGAGGGTGTTCTCTGTTTTGTTGTGGTGTCATAAACATCACAACCGATGTCAAACTTGTAAGTAGGAGGAAAGTGAATCGATGCTTCTTGAAACCCTTTAAATATGGAACCTAAAAGAGCAGGTTTGTCCTGTTTAACTCAAAAGGAATAAAATCACTGAGTTTAGGCTCTGGATGTTGCGGAGGCTTACCTTCATTCATTTCCTTCATCAGCTGGTCGTGTTTTAACAGTGGGCTCATATCTGAACCCACATGTTGATTTAAAATGGTCTCCACCTCTCTTCTCGGTTTATTCAAACGGAAGTTAAAATCTCCAAACCAGAAGACTTCATCGAAGCGGGTCGTGACATCAGCTAAGAACAAAAGAGACGTGTTCATTGGAGGAACAGACAAACCTTTCAATAACAGAATGACTGAGCTTCACTCACAGGACGTAGAACGGTAAGGGTTGGTATCCGGAAGGTTTCGAGGGAGAGCCAGAGCTTCTATGATTTTGTTGTAGTCTAGAATCCTCTCATACACTTTAGAATCTCCAGCTAAAGAAATTTAATATTTTACTTTACATATTTAAACTTTTAAATGACTGAAAAGCAGTGGTGTAAAGAGTAGTGAAATATTGTGCTCAAGCAAAATTACCATTACTTCCTAAAACAAAAGTAAAGAAAGTAGAGTAAAAGTATCTGCTCCAAATACGACCCAAAGTATGAGTAAAAAAAAAAACGAAGCTGCACATATTATTTTACCTTTTATCCTAGATAGTAAAAATGTAGCTCACATCAGAGGCATTGTCTTAAGGGTGTTTCTAAGCAAGAGAGAGAAGAGAAAAAAGAAAGAGTGAAATAAAAGAGAGACAGATATATAGAGAATAAGAGATAGAAATACAGGAGAATGAGATAGAGATCGAAAGTAAAGAGAAAAATGGAGAGCAAAGAGTGAAAGAGAGAGGGAGAAAAAAGGAGAGAGTGATATAGAGACTGTTAAACAGAAAAAAAGAGAAAAACTACTCAATTACAGTAATTTGAGCATTTGTAATTAGCTACTTTACACCACTGCTTAAAACCAAATAAATGCTCCACTTACAGGTGAAATGGGAAGTGACAAAAAGAAAAGATGTCCCGAAGAAAGTGAAGGCAATTCCCACGGCTCCTTTGGTCTTAATCTGAGATATAATCCTAGTTGTGACTGTTGCATGCTCCACCTCTGCAACGAGAGAAAAAAAAAACATTGGTTACCTCCAAAAATATATTTAACTTTTAAATGGTGACAATGGGATACAGTCAAGATCATCTGTAATTTCCAGTTAGTCTAAATTTATACTAAATAAAATTGACAAAAAAATTGAGCTCTCGCTAAGGCCCACCCTGTCCCGTACTGCTGCTGAGAAGCTGTAAGAACTGCACACCGAGTTACAGCGTTCATGTTCAGAGATTCCTTGTGAAAACAGGTGAAATTAGACATAACAGATAGCTTATCCTAGATTGAAACTATGAAAGGAGACAACATCCAGGATGTTTCCTGGGCAACAAGGTAAGATTTAATTCAGCCGCAATGTTTAAAGTTTAACAAACTGCAAACAGACACAACTGTTGAGTTTCAGCTTTGAGTTGAGCTGATGTTAACTATAGATGAGACATAAATTGAAAGATGAATTACATTACAACTTAAAAAAAGGACATAATTGTTAAATCTTATCGATGTTAAGTTGACAGAACTTCCAAAACAGACATTAGTCTTATTTGAGTACAAAACATCTACAGAGTAAAATCTCTTTGCATGTGACTTTATTTTCACTGTAATCACTGTGTTTTTGTGACTATGTAATGGACTTTACAACCATCACAAACAAAGTATTACGAATTCTTCCCAACAAAATATGCAGCATCACTGGTCACAGCCACTGCTGGGCAGCAACACGTTACTGTAAAGTTGTAACATTAGGTGAAAACTTTACAGTTACCTTCAGCTGCGTTAATCCATTACCATGAGCTTTCAATTCTGGATGTCAATAGACAAAACGAAAATCCATTGTCTGAAAACTCAAACATTATGGGCATACCTCTGTTAGTGTAAGCAGCGATCATGGAGAGTAAGCTCAAAAACGTTTTTCAAAGTAGAAACAAGCTCATTATTTAATCAAAGTTGAGAATAAAGATAAAAAACATCAGAGTAAAATGCTGACTGAGAGGATCGCTTAGGGACCGCCTGCAAAGTGCCAAACCTAAATTACAATTTCCCCAGAAAATGTTTAATAACTATACTCTAAATGCTCCATAATGACCAAAACAAGCCACCCTCCACTGCTTAACTGCAGATTGTACCAAAAATTTTTTTTGATACATTTCTGAACAATTTATTATTGCATAATTTATTATTAATTATTTAGAATAAAGCTCATTCACTTCAAAATAAATCACAGTATTAGAACCTACTTAAGGTCACACATCACTATTCTATTCACTAATGCTTAGTCTACTACAAAAATAGTTTTCTCTAAACATTTTAAATTGTATTTTTGCATATTTGAAAAAGACATATATATATATATATATATATATATATATATATATATATTATTTTGGCTTCCACATCACTGATCTAAAGCTTAACTTACTAATGTTTAACATGGAGCATGTCTCAACTGTTAAGTTGTCTGCTCATTTTTCTTAGTTTTACAATAAAAAAAGATTTGTTTATTAAAGGCTCAGAACACAACAGAACATAACTGTTGGCTAATCTTCTGAACATCAGATTATTTTTCTTAGTTTAGATAGTTTTAAGAAAGAAAGAATGAAACTTGCATGTGTACGGAACAATATAAAATATGACATAATACAAATACTTTACATTATGCTACAGGGAATTTATAGAATGGATACCTGAGCAGAACCAGATGAGGTCCCGTCTGACAAACACAGTGAGATAGAGAACTCCATGAGCTGCGGCATACAGCATCACATAATAGGGCCCCAGAGTCTCCTGCAGACGGATCTCCCACTCCCTCCTGTAGATTCAGATAAAACAAGAGTGTCATCACAATAGTTTTAATTAACTATTTTACAACTGTGGAATCTTACCTATCAGCACAACCCTCTTGAACTCCTATGACATAGACGTCTTGTGCAAAGTCAGTATCAGTTGGAAGCAGCAGATCGTCCAAATTATATGTAAGGCCCTGGAAAGCAGACGGACAGATTCGTAAGAAAAACGAATACGTGAAATGCAGTACTGCTCCATACCTTCTCTCCCTGCATGTTCCAAGTGGCAATGTAGATCCCGAGGCGTCTCTCTGGGAAGTAACGGTCCAGCTCTTCTGCTCCCAACAAGGCACCACTCCCCAAAACACTGCCCTCTAGAAAGCTCCTGAATACACAACCAGGTACGTTTTAGAACCAACGGTTTTACTGAACACAATGAATGTCTACAATAGAAATCAGAGATTATGATGAGATACACAAAACACATTAGTAACCACAAAATATTACATACAGCAGAAAACAAGCAACAAAAAGATTAGCTAAGGACAATAGAATTGAATTCTCAGGTGAGAATTGTAAAAAATGTAAATTCGCCAATAAACTGCACTCATCAGTCAGACTGATGCACTTTTTCTGGTTTAACTATGTGACAAACTTTAAAAAAAATTTTTTTTAAACGATTTTGTTCTCTTGGATTCATTGGATGGAAATGGTGCTTTATTCGCAAATATGTCATGCAATGTTCCACTTTAACCCATAAATTAAATTTGCCTCTTTAGATGGATCATTTGCACTTTGTTTCTCCAGTGGACCATGAATCGATCGTCCCCTGATGCAGTTTGACAGTTGCATTAAACGCTGAACCCTCGCTGATCCACTAATCCCCTTTACTTTTTAATTGATTCACGCTTCTCCCTCAAACCCTCTCCAAAGTCTCATTTCAAAGAGATACCTAACCTTCTCAAGTCATTCCGTGGATAGCAAATCTGCCACCAAGTGAGCCATCTCCCGGAAAATCCTCCATAAATCCGAGAAGAACTTGATTTTTACAATCACTACAAAAGACACTGACTCATCAAATCTATCTTTATTAGAATTGATAACGGAAGTCAGACCAAAGTGGAGGATGAAAAGTTCCTGAGCAACAGTTTCAATAGACCACAAAAAAGCAGAAAGAAAAGAAGAAAGCACTCACCTGTTCCTCACATCACGTGGTCGGATGGGGTTCAAGACACTGTATGTGGACTTCATAGAATGAACCGACGAGTTGTCTGACACCATGGTGTCCAACAGCCGGCTATCGCTATAGTTCCTGTGAAGTCTCTCCAAGTGCATCTTTCTCCCCCCTAAAGTGTAATCCAAACAATCCTGGTCAATCCGATTAGCCGCTCTTAAAGCCACAGAAGCTTCACTGTTCCCCAATGGAAGATGTGTGGCAGTGGGCTGTAATGGAGAAAGAATGATTCTGGAGGGTTTCGGGCGCTCTTTATTCAAAACAGAGAGATCAGGATTGGACACTTCTGTCTCAGACAAGCTCTCTGTTCTAATCCTGAAGGAAGGTGCCTCCATGGGTGGTAGATCAAGTGGACGTCCAGAGGCAACGAGTGGACCATTGGATGAAGCCATGTCTTTAAGTGAATCGGTTGAAGAACCCGTCTCCCCTGGGTCTGTCAAACTCTCCTGGCTGCTCCTCAGTCTTCTCCCCCTAACTTTTTCATCAAGTGAGATGTTTTTACTCCCCATCCCCAACCCCATGCTCTTCGGAAGAGATGGAGGCCGAGGTTGATATGGGCTGAGTTTGGCTTCTTTGCTGTATTCATCGTGAAGCTTGACGTAGGGCTTCTTGAAATCACTGAGGTCCTGTTTGCTGCTCTTCTCTGTCCTCACAGCTGCTCTGGGAAAAGTAAAGTCTTTCTTGCATGCAGGTTCTGCTGAGCTCAGATCTATGGCGTTATTTGGCACATGGCTATCTCCATGCTCACTCATCCTATTGGTAGGACTTGAAATTATATGTGAGCAACGCCCATGGTTCTCAGCTGATCACACCCTGTGAACAGAGCAGGGGGGTT
This sequence comes from Danionella cerebrum, assembly GCA_007224835.1. Taxonomy (NCBI): domain Eukaryota; kingdom Metazoa; phylum Chordata; class Actinopteri; order Cypriniformes; family Danionidae; genus Danionella; species Danionella cerebrum. Next base: position 74,200 of record SRMA01026139.1, read on the forward strand.
ATTTCTATTTAAATAACTACATTAAAAAACACCCATCTGTTGGGTAATAAGTGATTTTCACAAATGTTTAATGATCATACTAAAATTTACTATATAAATATAGGTGGGGATGGCAGCTTATGCAGCGTGACTGAAAAGGTACTGTAAAATTTAAATGGACAGCCCTCAATTATTGGTATATTGGACGACGGCTGCATCAAATCAAGGTGTATCGAGAAATTGTGTGACGTATACATTTGTTAAAAGATTCCATTGAAAGTTAAAATGTGTCAAGTGTCCTACAAGGGTGCAGCAACTAAGGGGGTTGTGGGTATTTTATTACACACACTTTTCTTAAGTTGACAGCATATTGTCCATTAATCAAAACCTTTATAGAACCAGTTTCAAGTCCACATCCCAAAAATGCCATTTTTATTTAACTTGCTCCTAAATCATTTTATTTAACAATAATCCAGACTAAACATGACTTGGTGACATCATAACTGCACTTTTGTAGATGCTGTTATGTGTTTTGTATAGGGTTAACTAGCTTTTTTTTTTTTTAAATAAACCAATACTATTTTTTGTAGTTATCATTTGCTTTTTGGGCAAGATTTACTATTTTTACAACTTTTGCTTCATAATAAAAGTAAACATATATAATACATTTTACATCATAAATATTTAAGCCAAAAAATGAAAGTCATCTTTTATAAGCAAGACATAAATCAGTTATTGGTTTTAAAATGCGGTAAATTCGTTTAGGGAACCATCGTTCCAATCGTGTAACATGGAATAACATTAGTTATAAATATTGAAAGATGAAACAGATGGACATTGAGTTTTATTTCTTCGTTCTTTCCCATTAAAGTAAAGTCAAAAGTGTGCAGCTGAATAAAGCTAGAATGTACGGTTACATAAAGTAAAATATTTTTATACTCATCTAATCATAAGCGTCACAATGATGTGTTAAAAGTTTAATTAAATTAACGGTAAGTTCTCGAGCGTTGACGTTAAAAGACATGAAAAATGAAGTGTTATAAAGAATGAAAGAGAAAAACATCGCTAACGTTTCGAAACATGCTGAATTCACTGATGTCACTCACATTTAAGGGCTCCTCGTCAAACGCAGCGTTTTCATATATCCAAATGCATAACATTTAACTAAAACAGTCCAAAATACATTTGTGAAAATAATAACGACGCATTTTGGAGGACAAGGTATTCTCCGTTCGCTTTGTATGTTGCTGAAGAAGCAAAACTAATTCGACTTCCTTAGCAACTACAGCCGCGACCAACAACTTCCCAAGAAAGAGCGGCTCAGTCTCCCTGCTGCCCCGGTAGCGAACAGCGCCCTCTAGCCCTCTGTTACCACTGGATCCACATCTTTGCCTGGCCAGGCACCTGGTAAAACAATTCCTGCTGCCACCACAAAATCTAAACAAACTCTTCTCAGTCATTACTTCACAGCTCATGAACCCATTGAGACAGGAGAAGATAGATGAAGAGCTAGCAAGGATCAGTCTAATATCACAATCGCCTCATAAAACGCTTTTATCTGCCACCCCCCCAGCCAACATTCTACCATGGGGCCCCGTTATATAAGACCAATATGGGTCTTATATAAGTTGCCCATTTGGGCCCCACATTAGCATCAGTCAGGCCCCATATGAGATTCATATGGGCTAACTAATATGGGGCCACATGGAACCGATGGACAAACCCAGATAGGGCCTATATTTACAGCCCATATGGGGCCCACGTGTTGGCTGGGCCATTGTTATCTCCCACCTCTATGAGCAGCTGGAACAGTGGTAACTCTGAACCCCACAGCAGACGCTGTCATGGAGGTGCGGGCGTACTCGGAGGAGCTATTTGTTCCTAAGAATGAAGACCCTTTGAAGTGGTGGGAAAGTCGGGTACCTGTGTATCCAAGGCTTAGCCAACGAGTGGCTAAGAAGCTTTGTGTTGTGGCCACATCAGTGCCTTCAGAAAGCATTTTCTCCAAAACTAGACAAAAACTCAAAGAGAGGAGAAATTGCTCAAGCATTCCAAAGTGAGAGCACTTGTGTTTTTCAATTCGAATATAAAGAAAGAAAAGAAGCTGAGGCCATAAAGACTGGAACTGTTTTATCATTTTGGAAATAGTAGAGGGTAATTTTTTTGTTTAGACATATTTTGTTACTGGGTTTATATAGTTTTAAAATATTGTGTATTAGTTTTTCAGTATTGTTAAAAATGTACTTGTGTGGAAATTGTGATACTAATGGTTTTTGCGTGAAACTTTATTGAAGCCTGCTTTGTTCTTCATGTAATTATAAGTATTTAGATGTTGCATTAAATAACAAGTCAAAGTAGTTTTACACACATACATTTTATACAAAGTGTAAATAGTAATCTCACTGTCAATTCAGTAATATGGCAGTCTATAAAAAATCCATATCAGACTTTTTCAAATCTTGTCCACATGTGTCAATTTCTGTCAAATGAAGAGGTAATCAATATTTCAGAATAGTTCAAACTCAATTATTGGTAAAAAAAAAAAAAAAAAAAAAAAAAATCTCAGCCCGTCATTATTTACAGGATGAAATAAATTAACCCCAGGCTGGTTTCTAAAAGTCAAAAACTATATAAAAAGAGCAAAAATGAGCCAGTTTTTTGAACGGCTCCCTCCAAAGAGCCATAAGTCCCATCACAAATCGGGACACAGTACTTGTGTCTAATAACATTAAATATGTTACCTTCCAGTGACGCTTCAGTGAACTAGACCTTTGTGTTAAATACAGTCACATTAAATATTTGCCCTCCAGCGGTGCTTTTGTGAACTACAACATTGCACCTCAAAAAAGAACATATCTGTCCTCATGTGTCGCTTTTGTGAACCTCAAATGAATGAAAATACTTACTCTCAGGTGATGTTTTCGTAAACTACACAAACATCTCTCATAAGTTGTAATATTCGCCCTCCCATGGTTATTTTGTAAATGATTTCCATGTGTCTTAAAACTAAATTATTTTGCCTTTTTGTGGCGTCTGAAGTACACCATTGCACCTCCAATAAATGACATTTGCCCTCCAGTGGTGTGTTTGTGAATTACACAATTGCGTCTCAAATGAATGAAAATACTTACTCTCAGGTGATGTTTTCGTAAAATACACAAACATCTCTCATAAATTGTAATATTCGCCCTCCCATGGTTATTTTGTAAATGATTTCCATGTGTCTTAAAACTAAATTATTTTGCCTTTTTGTGGCGTCTGAAGTACACCATTGCACCTATAATAAATGACATTTGCCCTCCAGTGGTGTATTTGTGAATTACACAATTGCATCTCAAATGAATGAAAATACTTACTCTCAGGTGATGTTTTCGTAAACTACACAAACATCTCTCATAAATTGTAATATTCGCCCTCCCATGGTTATTTTGTAAATGATTTCCATCTGTCTTAAAACTAAATTATTTTGCATTTTGTGGCGTCTGAAGTACACCATTGAACCTCTAATAAATGACATTTGCCCTCCAGTGGTGTGTTTGTGAATTACACAATTGCGTCTCAAATAAATGAAAATACTTACTCTCAGGTGATGTTTTCGTAAACTACACAAACATCTCTCATAAATTGTAATATTCGCCCTCCCATGGTTATTTTGTAAATGATTTACATGTGTCTTAAAACTAAATTATTTTGCCTTTTTGTGGCGTCTGAAGTACACCATTGCACCTATAATAAATGACATTTGCCCTCCAGTGGTGTGTTTGTGAATTACACAATTGCACCTCAAATAAATGAAAATACCTGCCCCCAGTGGTGTTTTTCATAAACTACACAAACATCTCTCATAAATTGTAATATTCGCCCTCCCATGGTTATTTTGTAAATGATTTCCATGTGTCTTAAAACTAAATTATTTTGCCTTTTTGTGGCGTCTGAAGTACACCATTGCACCTATAATAAATGACATTTGCCCTCCAGTGGTGTATTTGTGAATTACACAATTGCATCTCAAATGAATGAAAATACTTACTCTCAGGTGATGTTTTCGTAAACTACACAAACATCTCTCATAAATTGTAAGATTCGCCCTCCCATGGTTATTTTGTAAATGATTTACATCGGTCTTAAAACTAAATTATTTTGCCTTTTTGTGGCGTCTCAAGTACACCATTGCACCTATAATAAATTACATTTGCCCTCCAGTGGTGTTTTTGTGAATACAATTGCACCTCAAATAAATGAAAATACCTGCCCCCAGTGGTGTTTTTCATAAACTACACAAACATCTCTCATAAATTGTAATATTCGCCCTCCCATGGTTATTTTGTAAATGATTTCCATGTGTCTTAAAACTAAATTATTTTGCCTTTTTGTGGCGTCTGAAGTACACCATTGCACCTCCAATAAATGACATTTGCCCTCCAGTGGTGTTTTTGTGAATTACACAATTGCGTCTCAAACAAATGAAAATACTTACTCTCAGGTGATGTTTTCGTAAACTACACAAACATCTCTCATAAATTGTAATATTCGCCCTCCCATGGTTATTTTGTAAATGATTTACATCTGTCTTAAAACTAAATTATTTTGCTTTTTTGTGGCGTCTGAAGTACACCATTGCACCTCTAATAAATGACATTTGCCCTCCAGTGGTGTTTTTGTGAATTACACAATTGCGTCTCAAACAAATGAAAATACTTACTCTCAGGTGATGTTTTCGTAAACTACACAAACATCTCTCATAAATTGTAATATTCGCCCTCCCATGGTTATTTTGTAAATGATTTCCATCTGTCTTACAAATAAATTATTTTGCATTTTATGGCGTCTGAAGTACACCATTGAACCTCTAATAAATGACATTTGCCCTCCAGTGGTGTTTTTGTGAATTACATAATTGTGTCTCAAATAAATAAAAAATACTTGCCGCCCAGTGGTGTTTGTGCACTGCACCACTGTGTTTAATATCTTTAAATGCGTTGCCCTCCTGTGCCGCCTATTTAAATTACACCCTTATGTTTAATAAAACTAAATATGAAAAAGTAAATAAACTTTTTTGTAAATGAACCAACTTTTAAAGAGGTAAAGTGTTTATTTACGAATACACACACATAAGAGATAATGAGAAAGAGTTTATTGAGTGGTCAGAAACAGCTCTCTAAATAGATACATTTATTGTATACTTTTATCTCACTACATTGTATAGGACATTACCTACAGTATATAGACTGCTTTAGGACACTTTCTCCTGATTGTTAGTGTGGAAACATTACAAACTCTGGAACAAACACACAGCTCGGAGACAAGCTTTTGTTAGTTTAAGCATAGAAAAGACTGAGGTTGATTTGAAATGCAAGGTTACGTAAACAACGGGTATGATTTAAGAGCAAGTGGCCCTTCTCGTCATGAAGGAAAGGTTGACCGTATAACAAACACTTTTTGATTAATTAAATCTAAACAGAAATGTTTTCTGACATATTTCCTAAGACACAAAACCTTTATAACAAAAAAACTATAGTTTTTATAGTTTTATAAACATTTTGTGATCTTTTTGGCATTTAACAATAAGAAAGACTTGATATTTCAGCAGCAATGTAAAAGCAATGGAGACTTACTTTCTAATCAACTGTTTGGCAAACCAATTTAAATCTTATGATGTAATGGCGTCATAAAACATTTCAAGAAAACAAAACACTAAAAATTGTTTATCAGAAAAAAAAACAGTTATATTTAAGATAAAGTATACCTGACATTTGCTCACATTTTATGGATTGAACAAATAATATTTCCAACAATATCTGGATGCATCACGTTGTCAAATACAATCTTAATACGGAGGAATTAAGAAGTTAAGGACAGAAGGAGACTGTAAGGCATAGAACATCTTCCTGAAGAATGCAAACGATTGATTGTGAGAGAATAGCAGACGCCGGACAGCAGAAAAAATAAAGCACAGTGTTCTGTCCTGTCAGTCTGTCTCCAACTTCACAAGTGTCTCACTTACAGCTGAAGTACGACGATGGACATTGTGTGAGGTAACTTACTAAAGCGAGCTGATACAGAAGATTTGAGCTACTTTGGTAAATGCACTTGGACCGTGAAATAACATGAATAAAATATGAATAAATCCAGAAAAACGATATGGAATTGCATGGAGTAGTTCCAAACTACATAATGATCATGTGACGAGGCCTACATCCCCTAAAACCAAAATGTAAATGGTTCACAAATCACTAAAAATATGAAAAGCACACGTTTGAACTGTACAAACATATGTTTACACAAATGTTTGATTAGATCAAACAGAAATCTAACATTCCTTAACTAAATATTAACCAGTCTTCACCACAACGAACATTGCCAACACCCTAGATGATCCACTAAACATGCGCCATCAACCCAATGGCTCCTCTACAATATACCACTACTATATCTCTCCATAGATTGCATAAATGTAACTATGATAGCAATAATAACAGCAATACAACCTAATCCTAATCCCTTAGTCGGTACATCGACATAAATCTACAGCTGCCTACTAATACACATTGTCAGACATTTCTATGGTTAATAAAACAATCGTGATTTGAGGTACATTGTTTCAACAAAACAAACGAGGATAAAACAGATTAAAAGGACACAGGTGATCAAATAAAAGCAGAATCTGGTCCTGTATAGCTAAGGCACCAGGGGTCTAAAATATCCGTTGCTTCCTTCAGTAAAAAGAAATTGGCTTTCAAATGTTTCTTTTCAAGGCAATCAACGTGGGGGAGCTGGAGAGGCAGCAGAAGAAGCCTCAAGCTTGAGGATTTTTCATTTTCTGCAGCAGAGGGATCTGTGGAAACATTTACAGGATTCCATTAATGAGAAACAATTAGGTTAATCGTAGAGGTTAAAAATAAATCACTCTCCTCCTTGTAAAAAACACTCTCTTGGAACAAGAAAAAGTTACTCTTTTCCTAGATCAAGCCAAACAATTGCCAATGGGAAGATTTCCTAAAATGAGCAAAAATGGAGCTTAAAAATAAACAAAAAAAACTCTCAAAACAAGTCATTTGTATTTAGTCGCAAGTGGTCTTGAAACTAGGCAAACTGCATGGAAATCACATTAAAACAAGTATATAAATCAATCGGTAATGATGCGATTTGGTCCTAAAACAAGAAATATTTACTACTAGTTTAGGGAAAACAGCATTAAACAATGATTGTGATTCATTTTAAGTGCGGTACCTGCACACACCGGTGCTTTTGCCAATCACAGCGGCTGTTTTTAAATCAAGTTGCAATGACACGCCCCAGCCTTCTGTTTCATTTTGATTTCAAATATAATTTATAGGTTTCAAGAAGGTTAGTAGTTGTGTTTTAAGTGAACAATAGATGAGTTATGATGCATAATTTGCAATGTAACTCAAATTAAGATGTGGGAAAATGAACGATTGCCTTTCATTTTCATTTTACAGGCCCCGAATTGGTGCCATCAGTGCCATCTAAAGTTGAAAAGCAGGGATAAACTTTGGAAGTACAAAACCTGCGAAATGGCCTGTAAGATGGCTTGTGTTTTTCAAAATTCTGGCACAAAAAGCACATGGAACAGTCTATTAGGTTTAGGAGATGGTCGCCTGTTTATTTAAATAAAACAGTTTTTTGGGGGCATTTAAAAAAATGTATTTTGTCACAACACTTTTGATTGTCGTCATCAAACATAAAAACAGTTCGTTGTCAATTTTTGAGGCAACATTTACTACTCTGAATTGTATATTTTCCAAAATTACTGTGTAATGTTACATGAAAATAATATTTGTAAACAAAAGGAGCTGGGGCTGTACTAAAAATAATATCAAGCATTGCCACAAAAACTCTCAAGGTCATTTACTTGAGCAAATTTTAAAGCAATAAACAAAGCCCCCAGACTTCTAAATATTGCAGATTTATCCACTTGCTAAGGGTTCAAACTCAGGGCACCCTGCATATGTCCACTGTGTACCACACCACAGGCCTCGACTCAGAGTTTATAGTTTATAAGAAATGTTAAATTATAATCATTCCATGGGCACCAACTTAAGAATGTTTGAGTACCAAGAAATATGGCATAGTCATAAAACGACATATTATAGCTTAAAATTATACTGATTTTCCTTGTTTTATGAGTATTAAATCATCTTTTAATACAATATTTTTAGGAAAAACTATACAAAAGCCGGCTTAATATATTTTTCTATTTAAACGTTGAATGAACAACATTCATGAAAAACTGATTCGAAACAAGAACGTTTTGCTTAATCACTGACATACATAAGGCTTTTAAACCAGAGGAAACATCCTTGATTAAAGATTGATTATACAAGCATTGTTTTTATTCTTGATTAAAGAATTCTTATCCTAATCTTAAACCTTAATATTAGGTCAGATTTTCTTACCTCACGGTCAGATTTTTTGCTCGATCAAAGATTTTAACTATATACACTTTTTTCTTGATCTAAGAGAGGTGTTTTTAACTAATCTAGATTTTAATCTAAATTGAAACTTTTCAGATTTCTGTTGTTGCAGTGTTGTAAAGTATGCTCTGTGAAAAACACCATGAGCGTCTTTCACTTATATTAGCTCTTTGTGTTTGTGTAATCCCAGCGTTTACCTTGGTTAGATCCACACCCGTGAGGGCATTTACAGTAACAGGAAGTTCAGCCAGCAGACGGTTCATTTCCCCAGTGACACGGCCACTGTCACCACTCAGGATCACAATCTCACTTGTTCTGCCCAAAGGCGCCGACACCTTCTCTGCAATCTGTAAACAAAGTACACCAGCTTTTAACATCAGTTTCTTGTGAGTGGAAATAGTGGGCACATGCAGGAAACCACATGCGTCAACAAGTTTTTATCTTCTGTAAATCCAGAAAGGAGGCTTTTTTAAAATATAATTCGCACACCTTTGGCAGAGCCTCAAGGACGAGGGCAGTTTTGGCAGCCTCCCCATATTGCTGATAGGCCTCAGCTTTGAGCCTCATCTTCTCTGCTTCAGCTTTACCCACAGCCTCAATGGAGCCAGCCTCCGCTTCTCCAATACGCTTGATCTTCTCGGCTTCTGCCTGTGCTGTCAGCACCTTCTTTATCCTGAAAGACAAGAGCAGAAGTTGGAGTCATTTCCAGGAAAGGCCTCCCTTCTTTTTCTTTTCTTGTGAGTACAACAGATTAACACAGATCAACTCAACCCCTCTAGTCATATTCAACCCATTTTCTAGAGAGTACATGGGCTGGTATTTTTGAGCTTGAAACAATCTAAAGTGACAACACCACAGCAAAACATGACAAAGTGAACCCAAATGACGGTTTTTATATTTAAACAGAACATTCGCTACAAATTCCCTGAAAGAATTTGTTTGTACAGTTAAACAAACCAAATGTCAGATCTCCAAGATCATAGATTAAATAGATACAAGTCTTCCTATAGGCAGTACGGTGGCGCAGTTAGAAGGTTTTTGGTTCCAGGCTTGCCAATGGCCTTCCTGGAAGTTCTCCCTTTGTGTGGGATTCCTCCATGTACTCCAGTTTTCCCCACAATCCCCAAACTTTCGGGGGTTTATTAAATAATAATAATCATTTGGAATGAACCCTCCTTCATTCCAAATGATTTGCTACATTTGTGCAAGACATTTCACTGATGATTGCTTTTTAAACAAAAGCTTGTTTGATAGTGGACTCATAAGCAGATTGTCACTAAAAGACAGTGTAGTCCCAACTCTCAAAAGCACTCCATCGGATGTGGTTGGTTGGCTGACGTAACCGCAAGTGCCTCAAGTGGCCTCAACACTTTTCCAAAGCCCAATATAAATGAGTAATTTTCCCATTCATTTTCAATTATGAGCTGTGGGAACCCCCGTCTCTCTACTGCCATGGTTCAAAATGTTCTGAGTGCTTGGTCTATTCTTGTAGAGGCTAGACAGCTTTGTCCAGTGCTCTATTAAATTATTTTTTTACAGTTCATTTTTATGGGACAATCTAATCATATAAAATGAATAATTCATGTTTTATTGCCCTGCATCAATTAAAGGGCCCCCATAAATACCACATGGGTCATTAAAACATAAGAGGAAATGGCCTCTACAGATTGCAAACAAAATGAATTTGGTCATAAGCTCATCTTATCTCAGTTGAAAGTGGGTGACTGAAAAGCATTTCTCACTTCCTGGCCTCAGCAAGCTGCTCCATCTTGTAGGCTTCTGCCTCCGCGGGTCGCCTGACTGTGGCTATCAGCTCCTTATCGGTCCTGAGGATTTCCTTCTCCTCAATGGAGATCTGCTTCTTTCTCTGAACCACCTCAATCTCAATCTCCTCCAGTCTGATCTTCTGCTGTTCTTTGGCTGCCTGAAGCTCATAGGCCAGCTGCGCTTCTGCTTTCTGAGAGAGAAGAGCGTACTTACTGCAGAGGTGTCATTGTTCTGCTTCCATCAATAGAGTGCATTGTTCAGATCAGTTTGTGTGGATGATCCAAATCTCCAGAGGAACAATACCTTTGTGTTCACTTCTTGATTGAATGCAGCCTTCTGCATCTCCAGCTCTCGCTTAGAGTCGGCCATTTTTGTGTCAGCTTGGAATTTCACATCCATCATCTCCTTCTTACATTCCGCTTCCTGTTACATTGGAACACAGCACATGAGCGATGTCTTCATATATGAACTTAATGAAACATTTGCATTTAATGAAATTCATTCATTAAATATTATCTATTAAAATTATTCCCTAAGAATATTATGGACATTGACTCACTCTTATGCCGGCATCTCGCTCAGCTTCGGCCACGCCGATGTCAGCATCTCTTTGAACAGCAGCTGTCTGAGATTTCCCCAAAGAGCTCAAATATTCCACCTTGTCATAAACATCCTGATGGGAGACAATATGTAACATTTACACCCTGACACTGCAGATGGTGGTATGGAATGAAAACAAACACATTTCATATCAGTTTGGACGCACCTTAATTGTAAAGCTCAAGATCTCAATCCCCATCCGTCCCACATCAGGGGCTGCCACCTCTCTCACCAGCTTGGCAAACTGATCCCTGTCCTGATAGATCTGCTCCACCGTCAGAGTCCCTGGAAGCAACAAGTGTGATGATATTGATTATTTTAAACTAACTTCATTTTAAATTTGGTCATCTACGATCTAGAAATGTTATTTTAAAAGACATTTTTATAAGTAGCCTACCCAAACACAAACGTGCAACTTACTAGAGAGGCACAGCAGCAATCCTGTATTAAATAGATTTACTAAACTTTAAAAATAATAGTTTAAAGCTCTGACTAGAGCCCTTTCTATGCAATCAATATTTTATGCATTTAATTATCAAAAAAGATGATGCTGGCTCTTAAGTGTTGCGTCTTGAAAATTTAAAAAAGATTGAAGCATAAAAGAACATTTCTTTATGGTAATTATGCTAGTTGGGCTGACCAATGGGAGAGTTAGGCCCTTCATCAGTTAGCCCTGTTTAAGTTGGCAATGAAGAAGTTAAAGTTCAAATCACAACAAACGGTTGAACGTGGAGGAGGAATATGTCCTTGTTCTTCTCCGCTTCAAGATCATGTGGTTATTTAACGTTTTTTTCCCACAACGAAGAGCAATCATTACGCCACATGCATCCACCTTTTCTACTTCACCTGATTACAATATTCTGGTGACCTTGTGCATGTTGCTATGGCAACTGTAAACACAAAAATTGACATGGACTGCGAAATGACCACACTCCAAAACTGCTGGATTCAAACTTTCTTTGAATAATTTGATAAAAATTAAAATGTTGCAGTATGAAATGAGTTTCGCTACTGAAGAAAATACAGTGAAATATCCTGGTTATAGTAATAAAACTAACAAAACGAAATAATTAACAAATAAAACTAGTTAACATAGTACTGAACATCTGAAGTCATCATGTGTTCAGGGTCACTCACCCAAAATAGAGCGCAAGTGACCTTCGAGTGTCTGCAGGATGACACTTTTGATCTCTGCAACAGTCTTGCCCAGGAACTGTTCACAGGCATAACCCAGTAGCTCTTTGTCCGTCATGACTTTCACCTGATAGCAGAACATACTGGTCATTGTCCAACACCATCATGCCCAGTATTCAACACATTACAAGTGCTGGAGATTATCTGCTCACACAAAGTGTGAAAGGACACCATGAATTAAAATGTCTTAAGAAAATCAGGGACTGAGAATCTTGAAATCCAGGGGATTTTAACTCACTCGTTGATCATCTAACATGGGTAAAAGTATGTTGGAAATGGAGCACAAGCAAATATGTTGGGGACTAGTGCTGTGCATAACGGGTTGAGAGCATGCCATTCCAAATATACGTGCCTGGCATGCATAAAGAAAGATTCATATTTTTACATTTAACTTTGAGGCATATAGCACTATTGTGCCTTTTATGATTACATACGCCAGTAAAGTCAGCAATATGGATGTTGCCACTACAAATGTGTTTATTTTGTTTTCTAAATTATTGTTTATTATTATAAACAATTTGTTTATTGGCTTCTTTGAAAGGCATCTTCTATTCATACAATTTATAATGCTTTCTTTTCAATGAATAAGACAGATTTTCTTAAAAGCACCATGAATTGCTTGCATTTTATATGACACTAAAAACATTTGTTATTGGTAATGGTAAATTGGTATCATTTAAATATCCAGTTGAACATTTTAACTGGAATTAAAATGTTTATCTAAATATTCCAAATATGAATTCAGAGAACAAAAACATTAGCAATTCCATTTAAAGTATATTTTTATTAATTCATGATCGTCACTGCTCTCCAAATTTCCAAATGTCACTGAATGTACCTTCTGATCATACTGTAAAAATATGTTTTGAAAAAGGAATTGAAGACCTTCAAGGCCTCTACACAAAGATCCGACTCAGCAGAGTGCTTTTTGTCTGGGTCGAGGAAATATTAACGCAATGATGCTCCCTGCCTGAAGATGGCGTTTATGGTACAACAGATGCACGCCGCACCATACAGGGAAACAGTAAAGAAGAAGAAAATGACGACAACAGAAAAGAAATCAAAGAACACATAGAAAACAAAATCATTGATGTTTATACTGTTTGGTAGCTTATCACAGGGAGCTGTTTGACAAAAATGTTGAAAGCCACAGAGCGGCTCTTTTACGTTCTACTTGCGTTATCAAAAGAGCTTTCATTGATCATTCAAAAAACACATCCGATATAGCAATGAGGAACTCTTTTGCGTTGGCACCACTCGTTCGGTCAGATGTGTAATGTCCCGTTGGCGCCCAAAGTTTTCATTTGAGGAGAGTTGTCGCACTAAACTTTAGACCGAAAATTCTGATTGTTGTGTAGAGGCCTTTAAGTGGAGTAATATGAATATAATATAACCAGTATAACCTTGAAAACAACTACTTTTTGTTACATTTTATTTACTTTTGGTAAGACATTTCTTTAAAAACCTTGAGTTCTGAGTCTAAAAGAATGAATCAAAACATGCTGCAATTTGTGCCTGTTTATGTTTCAAGCAAGAAACTTCTGTCCTGAACCATAACCAGCTTCCCAAATTGAAACAGCAAACCTTGTTTTTATGCTGGAAATAATCTGCCAGTGGCCTGGTTATCAGAGCAGCACATGATATGAAGAAAGCTGGTTTCAGTGTAGGGTCAAAGGTGAACTTTGACAAACAACGGCATGCAGGAGAATGTGCGTTCGCCACCAGATAGTCAAGCAGAACCTAAACAGTTAAATCTGTGGTACGGTGCATAACAGGTTTGCATGCAACCACACAAACGGCTTGAACGAATCACACTGAACAAATCTAAAATGTCAGGATGGTATAGTGGCAATGTCTTCTGAATGACTGCTGTCTAGATAAATGTTCTAATTAAATAATATGATCTGATATTTACACATACAAACATAAAAGATCTGTTCACATCAAGAGGAATGGTCACAGCAATAGATGTTTATTATCGATTAATCTACAGACCAACAGAAAATTGGAGAATCTGCAGAGGTTACATTGCTATTGTGACACAAATCTGTTCAAACAACTTTTGAGAAGATATTAATAAATGCTCTCCATGTGAAAAATGCATATTTCTGAAATAAATAATTCAATGCTGTTGTACAGACAATACCCATTTTTGAGGCCCCCCACTGGCCAAGATGATTTAAGGGTCAGGATTATGTCTTTTTTTTTTAATTCTTAATGATCATTAGAAAAGTGATTAATATGTGGTATAAATCGAGTTTAAACCTACATCCACCATAGTGTCATTTTCAGATGACTCATTTCTTCCAATCCACGGTCATGTTGAAACACGGGGGTTTGAAACACTTGTAGCGTTATAGGCAGACTATAATGGGCATTTAGCGAGGCAAGGATAGACCTCTGCCTAAAACAGGCCTTTTCTCCAAAAGGTACATTTATTACAATAAACATTTTAAATGTCAGTTGTGTTGGGGCACTTTCACCTTTGACTTTGAACGGTAGGGCTGAGTAAAAAAAATACTGATTCATCGATTTTAATAGATCTTCAGTTTAACATAACAAAATAGATTCTGGAAATCCCAAAATCAATTATTAAAGCACATGCTTCACATTAAGAGGATATGAATACTCACCTCTAGTTAACATGAGGTTATTTTAATAAAGGTTGTTTAAAATGTGCACCCTATTATTAAAAAAAGATGTGTATTTCAGTAATAAACTTAAGTAGGAGAGTTTCAGTGACCAGGATTTATATCAAAAATATGGATCCAGGTTTGCAAAACTAAATGTTAAATGAAATATTTATAGCTAATCGATACCAAAGCCGAATCGCTAAGCAAATCAAAACCATAAAAATAAGAATCGATTCAAATTGCCAAATTGGCCACAATACCCAGCTATAGCCCTAGATCGGTGTGTAAGGGGACTCTAATGCATGGTCACACTATGAAAAAAATTCCCTTGACTTAAATGGGTTTGCATCCCACAATGCTAAAGCGGAGGCTCCTGTCTATGTGGTGCTATTCCAGATTCCACTCAGACAAAGTTCAGCTGGGAAGAACTTTGACAGGTCATCTCGCACCATGCGATGCGAGTTGATGCATAGGACTTTATATTGCTGTAAAGTGACACTGTTAGGGTTAGCAGTTGCTCTGCTACAGACAACTCTGTTGCTTTTCTCCTAACGAGCAACAGGTGGACCCTGATTAGATCAGCACCTGCTTCTCATAACTTCATGTACTCGTGAACGGTGTCTCATGCGATTGTTCATTCTTCTCTATGACATGCAGGTGTCAAAGCACTTTCTCATAGTCCCTAAGCATCAACAAACGTGCAACTTTAAGCAGCCCCTCTACGATTATTTAAATATCAAAAGTATTTTTTTTATTGATGTGATCAGAAAATTAAACCAATAGTGTTTTTATATATTTCTTTCTACCCAGCAGTCATTCGGGAAACACATTATATATGAAATGGTAATAATAATGGAGTGTGGTGCAAGTTGCAGTCTTCTGGATTTGGCAAGAAAGGCCATACATTCATGACATCTCCAAAATGAGAACAGCCCATGATGCGTTCTTAGGAAACCACAACACTGACTTTGGGAGGAAATCATGCAGCATGGTGAAAAACGAAAGTAGGGCAAGGCTCAAAATGTGTCTTGGGTTAAAAACTTTCCCTCAAATGAAGCTTTCCAGATGTATTTCCCAACAGCAAAAAGTTATCTGCATCCCTAGCGTGCATGGGAATTATTTAGTAACAAAAAGACAACTGGGGAGCAGGACATCGCAGTGAACTAGCTGGTCAACAGATAAGTTGGTCCATTAGTTCAACAGCTGCAAGGTGTCTATTTACAAAACACAAGAGGCAGACTTTTCAGACTAGTCTAAAATTAGAGTGTGGAAAATGCCAGGCTAAACACAGCATTAGAGACATGCTAGTATTAGTAAAGCCTGCACCAATTTGCAGGGAACAATTATAGGTTAATACGTCTCTATATGGAGAGACTATGTAGACGTTGAGATGTGTGGAATGCCTGGCTTCAGTTGCTTATCCAATCACATTACCAGAGATAAGTGCCTTGAGTGGCTGTCTGTATTTGTGCACAATGAGAGCATTGTGACACAGAGTAAAATATCAAGGAGAGAAATCAACAGTCTCTTGGTTTGTTGGTTGGTTACTGTAGAGGAAGCAAGTATTTCCTCCCAGACACCCAGAGTTTTCAAAAGAATTGGGAAATGTTCAAGAATGTAAACAAGTGACTTCAGTTACACCATGCATGTTTTGACACATGGACGAGATAAAAAAAAAGAAAAAAAAAACAAGTTAATGCAAAGGTAAACAAAATGAAAACTAATCAGCATTCCTACACTGAGGTTTGGGTTGTTTTTAAAGAGAGAAAACACAAAATCCATGCTCTGAGACTTGAAGGTCACAGAAATGCTTTGCTTGTTAAGATCAGGCTCTCTTAAAGCTCCACAATGTAATCTTTCCAACACTTTTCCAACACTGGTGCCTTAAATGACAACTGGAGAAAGGCTGCACTATAGACAAAAGCCATGCCTTCTCCATGTAATGGAATCAAACTTTTGTAGACTGTTAAACATTTCTTCTTTAATCATGTATTCAAAAATATGTTTTGATTGTTAATAGTTAACTACTCAGTGGACAAATTACAGTTTTAGTTTGTTTTAAGCTTACTTCTCCATGTTTATAAATTTTTTAGAAGTTTCATATCATATTTTGTGTTCATTTAGTCCCCGAATTGCCAAATGGTAAGAGGTGGTGTCAGGACATAAATTTTTAGTGTATTAGTGAAATATATATACTCAGAATTCAGTTGCAGTGTATGTAGTCATAAATGGATAGAAGCCAGTGGACTGATTCATAATTTGGCTAAATCTATGATAAGCTCCTCAAGAAATTTGTTTAACTTTTTTTCCCAGTGTTGTTTTTACATTTACATGTATTACATTTAACAATATTTCTGTTTCTGTACAGGTAGTGTAAAATGCAAATTTCTTTCACACGTGGCTTCCATGTAAAACCACATCTTTATGATGAATTTTATTTGTCATTTCTATTCACCATTTACTTATTTAGTCATCATCATATTGTCAATGTTATTTTTCTGTGAAAACGTTAAAAGGTAGAAATTCTATCATGATTGGTTGGTGATCTTTAGACGCATCACTGGCTCCAGCAATAAATCTATGTTGACCATTGTTGGGCAATGGTAGATTACTAGTAATGCATTACTGCAACATAGTTAATTTTGAGATTTACTTAGATTGAGATTAGGGGTGGGCGATATCTCGATATTTAAAATATATCTAGATATTTTTTAAACTCGACATGAATTCTGGCATATCGTACATATCGATATAATGTCTTATTTTTAATTTTCGCCACTTTGCTTGTGTGCCTTCTCTGTGCTGCGCTCGTCCGCGCCTCCTTGCTTTTGTTCCCCTCCCCTTGCCTGTCGTCTCATACAACATGGCGGCGCCCGCAACCAGCGCGGAGGCTACTTGTTGCAAAAAATGAACAGCTGGCTCCATTATATGGAAATACTTCAGTTTTAAGTCGTCAGACGAACAACAGACAGATGTCTACTGCCGTGAATGCCGTGAAAGTTTCTGCCAACCAAAGTGCAACTAATCTCCACAATTCTATGAATATGAAAGACAGAGCGGAAGGTGGTGTAGCGTCACAGAGTTCATGGCATTTCGCAAAGCGGTGGACATGGCACCCATATCCGTCGTTGAACAACGTGGCTTTAAACGTATGCTAAAAACACTTGATCCCAGTCAGATATAGTTTACCGAGTCGGCATTACTTTTCGAGACAGGAACTCCCGCGATTGTACACTACAGAGAGAGCGCGGCTTGCTGCTGAATTGGAAAAGGTTACTTTCATTCTTACAACAGAGGTCCTGCAAAGATGAGTTGAGTTGTTTTATTTTTGAATGAAAAGATGGCAATGTGTATTATTTTACAGTTAAATTATTATTTATGTTATCAGGGATTTTGTTTATATCCTAAATGTTACAGGAGCACTTTGTCCCTATTCACTGCCTGTTTTTTTAGTTGTTTTATTTTTGAATGAAAAGGCAATATGTATTTCTTTATTGTTTTATAATATGTATACAAGGATTTCTGAAAGAAAATTTGCAGAAGCACCTCTGAGCGTCAATAAAAAACGACTTTGAAATTTGTAATATTTGTTTTTGCAGTAGTTTTTTTTTTTGGAGGGGGGGGGGGTTAAATCCTGTCGATATCGAGATATAGCAAAATATATCGAGATATATTTTTTGCTTCATATCGCCCACCCCTAATTGCGATATACTAATTTAAAAAAAATCATTAAAATGTATCGCTTATATCAGTTAATCACATTGCTCTGCAGTAAAGCAGTGTAGCCTGTGGGACATGCAATTTTTCAGTAACTAGCGCAACACTGACATTCAAACACTTTCTTAGCGAACACATTTTAATTATTAATAAAAATAATAAATTTTTGGAGAGTACCCTTTTACTTTACAGTTTTTGGGAAAGCGAAAACTTGGGAATAAATATGGGTCATTCTTCAGTTTAAGGATTCTCTGAAGAACATCTCATGTCATTCACAATTCAGTGACCTTCAGTCTGGTGAGACATACTAAGTTTGGCACCGTTCATCCCTGAGAGGAGTTAAACTTCAGTAGCAGAAAGTAAAAGAAGGTAATGTGAGAAAATGTATTATGACGGGGTGCCGGGTCTGACACCAGTCAGGCAAACCTGAAAGAGGCAGTTGGACTGAGGTTAGGTGAGGTAGGGTGGTTTACCTGTGCCACACCAGTGACAGTAATAGCTACCCCCTCCGCTGTCTCTACATCCTCACACTTGGGTTGCAGGGTCATAATCTCAAGGGTTATCCTGTGGAAAACGCAAAAAAAGGGAAACAAACCAAAAACCGTTGGCTATGAACTACGGGAAGAATGTCAAGCGGTGTAAAAAACAGGAAGAGGGATGGATCAAAGAAAGATGTGAAGATAAATAACACAAAATGAAACCACAGGGTCAAAATACAAAACACAAACAATCGTTCAGCACAAATCAGGTATTCAGACGCTGGGCTGTAAAGGAGTAATCAGGTTGCAGATTCCCAGAACCTCATAGATTGTTTCCAAACCTCCCACCATCCCCAAGAGCCCATCTGTGATCTGTTTATCCTCCATTACAGACCCAACAGTCGGAGCACACTGACGTGAGCCATTAGTTACATGAGTGCGCTGCGGAGCCAAACACCAGACAAGGATAGTGAGAGATGACTGACTCTCTCTCTCTCTCCTTCACTGCAAAGGAAGAGCATCTCAAGAGTCAGGAGGAGCACATGTGTGTTTGCAGGAAATGGAACCAGGCCACTGCCGTTCACCTCCCGAGAGCCTGATATCTTTCTCTTTGTCATATTTGTGATTACCTGAGCGACCCCTGTCACATCCAAGGGGACACCCTCCGATGTTTCGATACTCTCACAGCGACAGAGGATGGTCATTATCTCCAGGGAAAGTCTAAGGGGGGATGGGTAGAGGGAAAGGGAAGCAGGACAGCACAACAATATAAGTGTGTTAACATGTGTTAAGAGGTCAGGGTTCAAGGTTAGGGAGGATTGATTCTTATGTTGAGTGCAGGTGAATCCAGACCGTCGAGGAGTCGCCAACTGCTACAGATCAAGAGGAGGTCTCTTTCAACACTAATTGAAATCTTAGGAGGGATTTGAACACTTTTGTAAAAGCCCTATTGTTTAAAACCATGTTGCCTAGCAACATTTCTTCTGTGCCTGGTGCCATACACATGACTATAATTTAAGAGCAAGATTAGCTGGCTCACGTTTGTTTGAATAGGTCCAGAGCAATGCAAATAAATGGGTTTGAAGGAATCTGATTCTTTTAAACATCCAATCGTTGTCTTTTAATGGGAATATTGCAGAGAAAATGTAAGTTTTGTCATATCATAAGTGAGAGACCAGAATACAGGGTCTTCCACACTGGAGTTTAAGAGCTTGCCTCAAATTTTCAACCTTGCTATTAGTTTGTACAACAATCTATTACTTGTATGGTATACAATAACATAGGTGTTACTTATATGTGCTAGCTATGCCATCATTACTACATTTTGAACTACATCAAAACAAAACGGCAAGTGGAAAGCACCAGTTAAATAATTTTAACACCCCGTCCTGTAACTAGATGTTTTCATTTTGTAACTGTTTCCCTGAAATAGAAAACATCCATGATGACCTTCCATGTAGGATTGTTTATATTACAGTGCACATGTGTTCCTCAAATAGACTGTAAAGAAATATGGACGCAGTGACACTGCCTACTGCTGTTGGGCTAACATGAAGCCACCAAGGAGCTCTCCTGGAAGCGGCCATTGATCGGTGCATATGCACACACGCGACTTCCTGATGAGGATGAAACAGTCATGATTTCAGAGCTACGCCTCAAGTCTGGCTTGCACACCACGAATTGGGGAGAGGGGAATTCAACCATCATGAACCACACTAAAATAAACTTGATTTTATGCATTGTATCGCAAGATTTGTTTAAATACGAGTGAGTTGTTATGCAACATATACAATGTATTGATAAAAACACCTAACACACATTTTAAAAATCTAAAATTTGAATCTAAAATTATCCACAGTGTTTTAAAGTGTAAAAGCTCACAATATCCCGTCTAGTGTAACAAGTACTGTATGGGAAATGGGCTTCGCAATTTTAGTATGCTTTAATGCTTTAAAGCTGATTCAAGTGCAACTTTTAAATGTCTGTAAAACAGCAAAATAATACTTTTGAAAATGAAACCAGTAAAAGGTCCACGAAGACCTATTATCTGGCCAGGGTGTTTACGGCACTTCTAACACAGAAGAATATTATCCATGGATATTTCTGAAATCATCCTTAACCTATCGCCAACAATTACTAAAGCAAAACTACTACTTTTTTGGTACATTACAACACTTATGCGAAAATCTACTGTATGGGAGAATAAATAAATAGCAGAGTATCGATCATCTAATATTTTGTTCTGGTTTTCTGGTTCTGTTTAATGCAATTTATGCACCATGTGCATGTTTTGTCTTAGTTTATACATTTAAGCGTATCTCAAAAAAAAAGTAACAATAATCATTCAAAATAAAATACTGTGGTTGTTGAGCTATTTTGTCCAACTGTTTTATATTTCCAACTGAGGGACACATAATTTTTTCATATTGGCTGTATTGATGAAGTAAATTTATGATGTAAAAACAGAATCTGTATGGACAAGTTTCACAAGGAAATGTAGCAGGATCCTCATGTGGAAGAATCATTAATTTCCTTCTGTGCTGCAGCAAGCCCTTGCATCTTTCAAATTAGATCAATGCAGGTTTTAGAGTGGCTAGCAAACTAGATTAGTACAAGCTTTATAAGGAAAGGGGGATGGTATATAAGACATCCCACTCAGCCTTGCTGTTATTTTTCAGCTCTGCATACATTCTCCTGTCGCCAGCCTGTTTTCAAACTTAATCCCCTCTTTTGAAATCTATTTGTTGGTCAAATTTTGAGAGTAACTTTAGATTATAGAAAGAGTTCAGATGTTGAAATACATGAGGGTAAGTCAAGCAAGTAAAGGCAGGTTAGCTTATTAAACACACCAGGAAATGAACAAGAGAAGAATATCTCAGAAAAGTCATGCTGGTTAACTTGGTTAGCAGACACACCATCTTCCCATAAGTACATTTAGGGTGCCTTCACATTGCTTTTCTATGTTTGCTCTCTCATCCCAAGTTCCCTCAGATTTGTGTTCACGACGAAACTTCTGATCGATCTCTTGGCACATTTGCGTATTTATAGAACCAGAAACACAAACAGCAACATTGTTTATCCAGGTAAATAGATTACAATGCGAAAGCACACCTATGGTACAGCAAATATAGTCAAACTATACATTGGTTTAATTTTAAGATGACTAATTATAATCCTGCTAATGTTTAGTCAGAGATAAGCAATGTTTTGCTCATGGCCTTTTTAAAAGGGGCCATGAGCTATTTTTTCTTTATTTCGATAATTCATTGATGTTCACTTCAAAACTGTTTTATTCTCAGGATGTATGGATGCATGCATACCATTTGGTGCGCCCTCCTATACATACTCCTTTACGTATTATTAGTTTCACGTGTAAAAAAGCAGATGTCAGGGAATTAAACGCATGTTTGCGAGCAAAAAACCTATCAATGAAAAGCTCCTTTGAGTAAATATCTAATCAACTATATCTAAAACAGAGTTTTTTTTGTTGGATTTTACGACAAAGATGGAAATAGAAAGGTAAACAAAAATGTCTCAGTGTGCCAGCGCCAGTGCTGCCAATTTTATTTATTTATATATGTGTTTACTTCGATTAAAGCAAACCAAATTACAATTTTTTCTCATAGAAACGTTAAATGTCAAAGAAGTCCTAATTAAAATGTCTGAGGAAGTGAGTTTAGGTAAATGCGTGCTCCCTTTTCTTTCTCTATTTTCACCGAATGATTTTCAATTTTCAACACAACATGAACAAATGTTCATTCATTCATCTTCTTACCCACTTGTTCCCATTCAGGGTCATCGACCCCAGCTCACTTCGGGCGAGGGCACATGTATATACACCACTATATATTAGGGGTGCAACGATATGTTGTGGGACAATAATACCAATCACTAAATGCAATGGTGTGTGCAAACAGCACACACCATTGAGCCTAGATGGGCAAAATGTCTGTCACGCTTGATAGTATAATTAGCGCGGACACGCTGAAGAAAGAGTAAATCTACTCAAAAAAAGCAACCACTGTGCTGTCTGATGAAAAGAGAGCAATGCTTTCTTTCAGAATGCCCTTGAAGTGCACGACTGAACAGAGCATGATTCAAAACCTCTGAATGGAGTACTGCCCTGGAGCCCAGATTCCGATCATTGCTCCACCTTATCCCTGACCAACGTGAAGATATTTGTTGATGAAAAAACAAACCAAACATATTGCATCAGGTTTGTTCTGTGTATGTACATGCGAGTGTGTGTGTAGCTAAAACAATATCTTTAGTTTATTTAACAGTTTTGTACATTAAGCAGCTACGAATTTCAGTCTTAGTTGCCTGATTTTAATGTAAAAACACCATTTATTAAATTTTTTTAGTGCGGTTTTACTGCAGTGCCAGTTAGATATTCTTTTTTGAAATTAACAGAAATAATTTTCATTTAACGTTTACAAAAATTAAACAATGTAATTGTTTTTAAAATAGTTATGCCAAAAAATCTTTTTTATATTTTTTTATTGTGATGCATGTCATAAACGTGAACTTTGAATTGGGATACATATTGAATCGTGATGTCGGAGTATCTTTACATGCTAATATATATATATATATATATATTTATATATATATATATATATATATATATATATATATATATATATATATATATATATATATATATATATAATTTTATATAATTCAGCACATGCGATAGATATAATGAAATCAAAAGCTTTGAATTGAAAAGGGTCATCTTTGACATAGCTTTTATGAAAAAGAAAAAAATAAAATAAAATGAAAAAGCAAAATATGGCATCAGAGCCTAAAATGTTAGTCAGATTAACTTTATCCACATAATCAGAATATCTAAAACCAATGGAGGGGAATTCTGCAAATCCTGCTACATTATAGTTGACAATATCCCTACAGCACACTTGAAAATAGTAGAGGTGGGCATCAATCCTTCCCTCCATACTGATATAGATATCGTATTTGGACAATAGCCTACCAAAATCAAAATTTAGTCAAAAACATTTTAAATCACAAAAATTAATTACGAAACAGTACAAAAACACCATCGAGTTAATGCGTAAAACAAATTCTGCCCTGAAGGGGAAACAACTTCACTCACAATTACATGTTAACATGTAATTGAGTTAGGGCTGGGCGATATATCGATATTAAAAATATATCTATATATTTTTAAACGAGATATGAAATTTGACCATATCGCATATATCGATATAGGCTGCGTAGTTCAAACTGCGCTGTGAGCCTTGCTCCAGCAAACTGCTTTAACCCGGGGGTCTCAGCACTACTTCGCGCGCCCCTGGCCACGCCCCTCCTCTTTCAGGCACAGAGAGGGGAGGGGCTGGACTCTGGAGCAGACAATCCGCCGGCACTCTTCAACAAACATGGAGGAAGCAACAACATCTGCTGAGCATGCGGAGAAATTAGTTGGTAAACAAAAAAGTAGCTGCTCAGTAATATGGAGATGGTTCGTATTCAAAGTCTCTGATGGGAAACAAAACCATGTCATATGTAGGGAGTGCCATAAAGAAGTTACAGCCAGGGGTGGAAGCACTACAAATCTTTTTCACCATCTAAAACAGTGGCACAAACTGCAGTATGAAGAGTGTGTGAAACTGCGCGCTGCCGAGGCCCCAGCTGCAAGCCAACCGCAACCCGCAAAAGCTCCAGCCCCGACACAAAGCTCCCTTCAAGCTTCATTTTCCCGCGGTGTACCGTTGTTGTGCCATATTTCGACTCCCCGGCAGATTCCGACTCCCCTCTTGCGTGAACGGGCATTCAATCACGTGATTACACAGACTAAGCCAATGAGAGTTCACATAAAATGTTTACTCGTGAAAAAGTTTTAATTTTTATTTTGCTTATATGCCGCGTAGATGTCAAATTTACTTGTAACACATTGTTCAACTATAAATATTGTTTAAAAAGTTTAAAAGAATGCAATCGCCTAAGTTGCTTACAGCATTGAATATTTTAATAATTTATGAATGTACAGCATTATACAAACTTTAGATTTTTATATTTTATTTGCGTATTCAAATATATTTATATTTTATTCCCAAAAACAAGGGAACAGCTGTGTATTGTTTCATCCGGCCAGTTTAAATAAAACTACTTGTGAAATGTCATATTTGGGTTTGACTGTGACTAAACAATTGCTCTCACTTTTTGATAAAAATATCGGGATATATATCGTATATCGATATTCAGCCTAAATATATCGGGATATGACTTTTGGTCCATATCGCCCAGCCCTAACCTGAGTGCTGTGTTTTTTTAAGTGTTGTTAAACAAAGCCAGTAAGAAAAGCTTTGTGAGCACCTTTCTATACCATTTTTATAGAGGAAAGTCATCTCTTGGCCCATATCTGTGAACAGACACTTGTTATTGATCTTTATTAAACTTAGTTCACCGTTTTCCACTTCATTGTCCACCATGGTTGTTCATATTTCTTCTCCCACCTCAGATTTGGGACCACCTAATTATGTAAACGTCAGCTTTATTCTGAAAAAAGCTTGATTAAGACTTCCTGACCACCATTAAATACTACATGTACATTTTTGCTCAGTTGACCTCAGTTCTCAGTTTAAAGCTCATTAACTAAATTACAAACCATCACAATCAAAACTGCAAAGTAAAATGACAAACCCTTGACTCATAAATAACCAAGACTCAATCAAAAATGAACAATGTTAAGTGTAAAAAGCATTTCAAGTTTTAGTACACTACACCCACAGAATTCTAGAAAAACTACAGCGAAAACTCAATGCATTCATCAGTAGACGCTGTGCCTCCATTTGAAACCAATGAAACTGAAATTGACTGTCTGCTCTACCATTGTTCACTCTGTGTATTTTTCCAGGCACTGGCCTGGAAACCAAGGCCTAAACATACAAGAGGCTGATTTTGATTAAGTTTCATGTTCAAAGTGTCTGTACAGGTAACCATCAGAGAAAATTGATGTGCTTGAAAATAGAACCAAACTCTCATTTGTATTCAACTAAACTAGCTTTTTAGGCATTCCATACCCTCTATAGGCAAACAACAATATTTTAGTGCTGGGCGAGTTTCACATATTTTGAGACTAATTCTAATTTACATCATAGGACGAATTTATTTCGTCTTAAATTGAGAAATTGCAGTTTTGAAGAGAAATCAATTAGAAGCACACTGTCCGATCACACGGTGGCGTGCCACACTTTATTTACAATCCTTTTGTTTATATAACTCAAAAGTAGAGCAAAAGCAGATCAGAATAAAACTATTCACCACAGGAAGATCTTGTAGCAAAGAAAGTTATTAACACTTGCTGCTCCAAAATTAAGAGATAAAAATAGCACAAGAACAAGCGCAGATCCACCAATAGCCCCAAAAAGCCAGCTGTCGCCAGCATTTGCCATTCTCTATGACAGTAAATCTCCTGGATTACAAGAAATGACAGAGTCTGTGGCATTTCATGTATTTACGTACAGTAAAAGGTTCCATTGTTCACATTAGAAAAGTGTGGGTTCATAAAAATGGCACACATTGTTGATTCACAATTTAAACTGCAGAAATTAAAACGTTTAAAAGACCTTGTTATTAGCCAATGGGTCACCGAAACATCTTAAAGGTGCTAGAACTCGTGTTTTTTTTTTATTTATTTATTTTTTTTTATTTATTATTTTTTTTTTTATCAGAGGTATCTTTTATGTTTAAATTTTGCAGAATTTATATAGAATGTTCCGTATTTGATATATTCAGCAAATAAAGATTTAATATAGAATATTATTTTTAAATGTATTTAAACTTTGATGCCCAATCTTGCAAGTTTGACATGAGTTTATACAGAGTTTCTCATTATACAGAGTCTGTTTAAAATGACTTGTTACAAAAAACTGAATTCATGAAATTTATAAGAAAACTGAGATTTTTTGCAAATCCTCCTAGCCCAACCAGAAAGCAAAACACATTTGTCCGCTTAAAAGACAACTTAATATTGGAAACACAGTCACAATTTGTCACAATAGTCCCGCAAGTCTGCTAATTCAAGAAGAACAGAAATGGAACTCTTTCTGAGTTGTTAGACAAGCAACCTGTGTGAAACAGATAGAGTCTAAAAGACGTGCTTACTTCTGTATGTCAGTGATTAGCCACCAGGCCCAGGCCCAGCCCCCCACTGTATAACTCTTCTCATCAGAGCCACAGCAACCACCTAAGAGAGGGGGGAAAAAACAAGTGTATTTAGTTAATTCAGCTTTCAAAAGCTCATCTGTTTGAGGCAATCACCTGAAGTCTTCTGGCATGAAACATATAAATGAAAGTGAATATATTTAAGCGGGTCAGTGACTGATAACGTACTGTTCACACAAGAACAAATAACATTTTCAGATGATATTATACAAACAATTTCATTTATTTTATTTTTTTTTCGCAAAATAGCCTTTGCACTAAACATTAACCAATGTTTTTATTAGTTTAAACAATTACTGTTTAATAATAAACCACACATGCCTCAATCTGGACCATGTGATAAATCTGTTAGTAATGTTGCAAGACCAATCCACTAAAATCCATCAATATCGGTCTGTTCTCCGACCCCCAGAGAGTAAGAGCTAGCATTCATGTAGTATTCAGTACTGTTTATGCTGCAATGATATTAAAAGAAAATATTCAGAGTTCAGGAAAGATGATTCAAACTACTCGTGTCATGTGACACTACTCTATAAAACATTACGTACTACAATTAAGTTATGAAGAGGAAATTAGTTTGAATATTTGTGCCAAGCATTTTTTTGGAAGCTGAGCTAGCACATTTTTTTAATCTCTGTGGTTATTGTGTGGCAATCGCATCTGCATCAATATCATGCTTTATGAATAAAAAAAAATGTATGAACTTCAGAATAAAATATGCCAAACAGAAAAGGGTGATGGTGCAAGTCTGAGGCAGAATGCATCCCAGCTTCTCCCCTTCTATCCCATTGACCTCCTGTCTGTCTTTACTGTCCTATAAAAAGAACAGTAAACCCCCACACCAAAATTGCTGATATCAGTAATATCTGGATTCATACTATATAACAGGTACTTTTATAATGACATTTGGAATCAAAAAGTTGATTTTAAGCCGGTTTTTAGGCCGAACGATTTTTGCCCCAATTTTGAGTTGCAAACAATCGCATGTGACTGGCCAGAATTGCAGGCAGATTGTAGCTTGTGCATGCGTGTGACAATCGCACAGTGTGAACTAGTCACGAGAGTCACAGAGGAGTCGCAGTCTGGTCGTGAGATATTTGGCATGTTAAATATAACAGGAGTTACAAAAGTATAGACAGCCATATAAAAATGATTTTACATTTTATGTTAATACAATTTTTTTACATTAATATATTTTCAAGAACAATCCAGGTCTTGTGATTCAGACTGGCACACGTGACATTGCACTATTTTGTCGTGCAGTGTGAATTCAGCAACGACTGGAAGCTGCTACTGACAGTCCTTCAGTGTGAAAGCATCTGCGACACGACTGCTCTGACAATCATACAGTCTGAACCCAGCTTTAGGCCACACATACCTGGGTTGTTTTTTGTTTTCCCTCACACTGTGCACAAAAAACCTACATCAACACGTATCCGTTGATTTTTTTTTATTTTTTTAAACAGACCAAACACATCTGCACAGACACTCAGACAATCCTGAAACACTGTAATGACTCTACCAAACCAACAGATAGTAGTCGAATCATGGTGTTTGAAAAAATGATTTTATTAACATTGCGTGAGGAAAACACAGACGCCTCTGTTCAGTGATCAAATGGGAAACATGCAATGATCACATTAGCTGAATAAACAGCAAAATGGTCCTTGATTCGGCTGCCATTGTTCTGGCTGTTTACAGCCAGAGATGACAACAACAAACTCCACCTCCCGGACAAACTACTCTGGTTATCCAGTACCCGGAGTGGCGAGCAGCGTTTCCAATGCATTTCCTTGGCCAGTGTTTTAAAAAATGCAAATAGTGCTGTGGTTATGTGGGGACGGCCAGCATAACCGCCGAGAAAAATACCCATTTTCAATTGTGTAGAGGTGGACAGGGCTTTAGTAATACCCAGAGCAAAGTTAACAATTTGCTCATTTGTCCAGAAGCAAGTGCAGAAGCACTGAAGGGTGGGGCTTGATGCACTGGCAAGACTAAATTAAGACTGGCATTTTTAATAATGGATAAACGCTGGGCTACAAATAGTGCTCTTCTTTAACATATTTTGTTTTTGATTTTTTTTAAAACCATGAACATACATGGCTTAAATCTCTACATGTTTTAATTAATTTCGATATATTTTAAATATTTTTTTTTAAAAAACATTATGTGTTCACGGGTATAAACAATACGGCTGTTTCTATTTTTTAAACAGACGCGGTGCATAAATACATTAATAAAAAGGAGAAGAAAGCGTCCCCAAACGTCAGGTCACGTGTTTTTGCTTCATTTAAACGCAATATTAGAGACCCAATGGAGATTTTTAAGAAGACTCTGTGAAAGCATAGACAAAACAGAAACAGATGAGAAGTTAGAACCGGGTGGGTCTCGGATGTGGCGTGTGATGGATTGCATTTTGTCGTGCAACATAAACTACATGGAAACACGCTTGATGGGAAACGCTGCTCGATAAACACAGCACTCGACTCGACCGAGCCTCTTGAGAAAACAAGCGAAGGCTCCCTCTGTGTTTATGACGAATTCTATTCACCACAAACAGAGACATACTTCGTTAGCATCTCCTATTATAATTACGTCTCGGATTGATAGTAATTTGGTGTAGCTTGAGAAAAGACTCAGAAGGCAGTTAATGTGTTACCTGACACCACCAACGCTTCGTTTGGTCCCACGGTGTGGCAATTCCCCATTTTCCCTCTCCACTCTTTCGAAACCGTTAAAGACGTGAAATAGTAATCCTTCCTTCCTTTTCAAGACAACGGCACAATGTAATAAAACAACACGGTATAAAGACGCTGGAAGCGGTCGAGGATTTGTTACAGCATATTCAAGATTTCTACTGCCAATGCACCAGTAGTCACGCCCTTTCAGAGGGATGACGACCGTTAACCAAACCCATTCAGCAGACGGTTTCTCCAACCGAAAGAGGGCGCCAGAGGATTTGAGATGTCGTTTATAAGCGTTGAATATACATACAGTATAATGTAAGGATAACATTATATCTTTATCACCCTTGTTTAATCATGATTTCTCACATTATTTATTGATTTTTTTTAAATGGAAAAGTTTCCTTTTCTTGATGAATCCTTTACGGAACTTAATGGAACATTCTCTAATATAATTTTTAAAAACTCCCATTTCATCCAGGAATTCTTTGCTATTTTCAATGTCGTTATTTTGACTTTTAGATTTTAACTTTTAACAGTATTCATCATATCTTAGCAAACTCAAATAAAATTTCCAGTACCCTTTATAATTTCTTTTACTCACGGACGAATTTCATTTCATTTCTATTACACAATGATTCGTTAGAGGGTCTTTGGAAGTTGTAATGTCTGACAGAATTAGCATCTGCATCTGCAGCCAGCCAGATTTAGAAGAGTTTTTAGGTTTATGACAGGAATATTGTTTAACACCTGAATTTTTACTTCTTCAAACAAGAGAATTTCTAATTAGAAAATCCTGAATTATGTGATTAGGATGGTTAACAGTCAAACTTCGTTGACCATCCATCCTACCATTTATCAGGAACTAAATTCCAGTCTCCTCCAATTATAATAAAATTGGTTGGATACATGATTTTGAGCCATTCTATAGTTTTTGTAAAGTCATTTAACATATGTTTATTCTGGATACTAGTTTGTGACTATATACTTTTGTCAGTATCAAAAACTATGTTCTATTTTTAAAACACCTATTAACCAGCATCCTTGTTCATCTGTTCTGTGAGTAATTATGTCACTTGGAAACCTATTAAAACAAATAGCAATGCTAGCAGACTTTCGATCCTCATTGATTTGAACAGAATTTCACATCTGCCTCGGAATAGTGAGCCTCTTATAACACTGAGACTTGTGCAAAACAAAAAAAGTGCCTTTCTTTTAACTAAATCTTTTACACCTCTCACATTTAATTATGCTAATGAAACTGAACTTGTGAACATAAAAAAGCAGACAAAATAAGAGAAGAAAGGATAGGATCAAGAACTTATCTCAAAGCTCGATAATGCACAGGTTTCTTACAAGTCCCCAAGTTAACTCTATTGTGACTATCAAACACTCCTTCTTTCTCGTTCATCCGATTCAATGACCTTCTACGTATCCGTGCCGACCTCAATAGTAATTAAGCCCTATTTCATTCTCGACGGACCTGCTGTGCTCAATCTGGGGCCACTTTCTCACCTCTTGGCCTTCTAGAGGCAGCATCTCTGAGAGTTTCAATGCTTTTCTCTCTGCACACAGGTGAATCCACCGCCATATGTCGTGCTTTACTTCCCTCCGGATGAATAACACCATCGCAACACCACTGCTTTTTTCTGTTAGCTTCTTTTCGGACACCTCGGTGAACACCATTGACTTTGTCTTCTAATCAGTGCTTACCTATATCAGGAGCGATCTTGTTAAAGAGTTGGATGACCTCTGCTCGGATTTTCCTGCTCATTTTTCTTTTTATTTTAAGACACCATCTCATCCGGTATCTCTCTTGCTCTTAAATTCTCGATTTTAAATCTTTGTTTTCTGCATCCAGACGTTCATTACACTTTTCTTACAGTCCTTTACTTCGTGAGCATTGAACTCAACGGCCTTGGCTAGGCTCGCCATCATGATGCTACTTTGTTTAGCTTGCTCTCGAAGCTCTACTAACTGTTCATTAAAGTTCTTTTCCAGACAGGCTTCCAATATGGTAAACCTTGAGATCTCATCCTCTTTGGAGTCTGCTTACTCTTTTTTTCAACTGAAGTTGTTGGTATGGATTCTTTTCTCTAAAGCATAATCATGATCAGCAGACTGAGCTAGCTCTCTTCTTCCATAAACTTTAACCTTGCAAGTTTGATAATCTTTAAGTGTCCCCTTTATGACAGTATTGAGCGTTTTCCTGGGCCTTGAATATCACAAATTTTGGGGAAAAACGCCTTGATGTAGAAAGATAGAAAAGGAGATGTGTTTTTTTTTATTTTTTATTTTAAAGAATCATATAATACATCCAGATACATGACACTTTTTTAAGGAAAGAATTTATTTGTTAAAAAAGGGCTCAAGTGAAAATAATTATACATCTGATACAAATATTACAAATTATTTTTTAATGTATGTTGCATCTATGATCAAGCTGATATTTTTCCTGGGAGTGGTGATAGCACTGACGTTCCTGATGTTGCAGATGTTGTTATTGCTGGTGGTGCTGAAGTAGCTACTGGTCCTGATGATACTGACATTCCTGATTCTGCATGTGATGCTTTTGAAGCTGATAGTGTCTGCAATGTGGATTTTTCTGATGTTCCTGATGGTGCTAGTGTGGCTGATGCTCTAGATAGTACTAATCTTGCTAAGAGTCCTGAAGAAACAAATGTTCTCAGTGGCAGAGGTGGTGCTGATGTTAATGAAGTTGCAGATGTTCCTGGTGTTGCTGATGTTAATGAAGTTGCAGGTGTTCCTGGTGGTGCTGATGTTAATGAAGTTGCAGATGTTCCTGGTGTTGCTGATGTTAATGAAGTTGCAGGTGTTCCTGGTGGTGCTGATGTTAATGAAGTTGCAGATGTTCCTGGTGGTGCTGATGTTAATGAAGTTGCAGATGTTCTTGGTGGTGCTGATGTTTCCCTCCAAGCTTTTATGATGATTCGGGTAAATTGTGAGTCTGGATTCAAGCACCGTCTTCCTTTACCATGTGCCTGAAATACACTAGCAGAAAACAAAAGCCATCCTTGAGTTCATTCTCGCCCTTTCAGCAATTTAATGACTGCTACGAATAAAAATAATGTACTTGTTCTACTCACATAATCTCCTGTTTGTTACAAGATGGACTTGGAGGTGTGATTTCAATCCTCTCGATGGTGTTCAGTGGAACTCTATTTGCACCTCTTCCTAGACAAAGGCACTTTTGCGAAGAACGATTTTGAGCTGAAGGAGAATTTTGAAAAATATATTGTAATTTTATTTATTTTCTTTTGTTTTAGAACAATTCACCAAATCGGTGCCATTTGCTTGTTGTAACTTTTCAAAATGTATTTTTACTTGATTTCAAAAAAGATTCCAATAGCATACATGCTTTAGTATTCCAGACAGGTATTGGTCCATCTCAAGGAACTTATTTAAATGTTTTATTATATTTATAAACAAAAGATAGGTACCATTAGTTTTTAGCGATTTACCAAATGTGTGCATTTTTACACTAAACACTTTTACATCTCTGAAATAATTTGAGTAACAGGATGGCATTTAAAAAAAAAGGTATCATCAAGGTATCATCAAAAACTGACATGGAAATTGGATGATGGGTTAGGGTAACAGGAATGAGTAGAAAGCTTTAATTTATTTATTTTTTAATCTATAAAAGTATAAATATTTGTAGAAAGTCCCAAGGAAAGAAACGTCACCCATTAGATGGAATGGCACTTTATCAGTATGTATAAACTAATAAATAAAAAAGATGTTGATATTGAATAGAAAACTGACCTTCCGCCTCTTCAATGATCATTACGCTGATGAGAAGAAGAAGAAGAAATACTAATGAAGACTTCATTTTTTATCTTCTGGTTCTCTGTGAACACTGTCAGTCAAGATCAGAATCTGATGGAAGGACGAAAAGAGGTGCATTAAATACCCAAGGATCAGGGGTTTCCCCTCAGTTTCACTTCCCCTCAGTTGTAGTGCTAAAACACTTTCTCTTTTAATTCTGTGTTCTGTGAATAACCATTTTCAACTTTTTCCAAAAACTTTTAGATCCAACGTTATAATAAAAAGGAAGGAAATAATGAAGTGAAATTAAGTTTTCAAGTGTATTTGGTTTCAATGGAAAGATCTTGAGTGAAAAGAACATAGTTACTTGAATTTATACATTCCTTGCCCTGACAATTGATGAAATGTTTTTTTGTAACTAAACGCTGTAAGAGTTGGTGATATGGCTACCTCAATATGGTTTTTTAAAGTTAGCTCAAAATCTTCAAAAGTTCTGCTTTGCCTCCCCTCTCATCCTGTTCTCCTCATTGTATTCAGCTGTCTGTCATCCTCTCATCAGCACCCAACGGATCTCCATTCGGTCTGATTAGAGATGTTTATAGCTTTAGCGGTTTTCTCCATTTCTTGGGAGGCTAATTCTCAGTATTCCCCATGTTTCAGTTTGCTTACCTTCTGGCCCTGTGTGTTCCTGTCCTGTCTCGTCTTGTCATAGGGATGGTTCTTCCGCCCGTGAAATTCTGGATTCATATGACGCCAGTTTTTTTTAGCTTTTATTCCTTTTTTGCTCTGGACTTCAGGCTGGTTACTTTACGGGGGTTTCATGTTTTTGCTTGCATTTGAGTCTTGCATTTCTAACAAGTAGACAAACCTTTACTTTCTATAATGAAAAGCATGGGCTAATGAATCAGATCACATTTGATCAAGTTTATTATTTGGGCTTGCCTATATTGAGAGTGGGGTTGGTGGGGTTCGCTATCTGAGTAATAGGTCCGAGAATAGAAGGTCTGGAACCAAAGCTTCCTTTAAATGTGGTAAAGGTGTGAAAGGTGGGGTAGCTTGAACAATTCCAATGACTTTGTTTGGTAGGGCATAACTAAGGGAATGGTAATTAGCTTAAATGGTGGTGATGTTGCAAGCCCAGATAACTCTTCTCAAAAGTTATTAATCAAAAATCACTTATCTTCACATGGGCATGACAGACTGGCAGTTCAATCTCAAATCTGAGAAGAGCACCGTGGAAGACCCAGAGCACACTAATACTTTAACAAAACCCAGGGAAGAAATCCCGGGATTTTAACGTGTATTTGTGACTGAGGAGGACAAGGGCTTAGGGACTGATGACACTTTAAATCAAAAGCGTTTGGAGCAGGATTCCTCTCAGTGGTAAATATTAAGTTACATTAATGTTTTGCCACTTCGCCCATTTTTGTTGGTGGGATTATATTTTTACTCGAATGTATGTAGGTGGATGTGCACATATGGAAACTGCATGAGAGTAGGATTAGCTTTGTTATAAAAGATGAATAAATGACACGTCGGTTGTTGGAGGGGTGTAGTATTGGGTGGCGTCACAGTTTTTGGCTAAAGATTTGGTTGGAAAAATAACTCATTTCAGCATCTCAGAGGCAACTCTTTAGTATTAAAGACTATATATTTGGTGGAAAAACATTAAATAATGCAATCTGGCAAAAGAAAAATGTCATGAGACCCAGTATTGAGCGTGAAATTTGTTGAATAAAAACAACAAAATTCACAAATCTAAGCTATTATAACATGTGTAAACAACCCCCTTTTGTGGCATTTTCCATATATTTCCATATATTACATATTCCACCTTTAGGATTTTTCAATTAATAATACATGATATATCATACAAACATATTTTTCTTTTTCATTTAACAGAAAACCACAGTTAAAGGAAACCAGTAAAGCTTCTCTTTTCATTGTAATCCTATCAAGTGGTTATGCTTCCCTTTTCTATACATAGGACATTTGTGTGCTGACCTCTGGGCACCCTTTCCTAGATGAGAGATGAAAATGAAAGTGGGTCTGGAAATCCCACTTTTACTACTGAGTCATTTTGAAAAGGATTATCATCATGCACTCAAGGAATTTAATACTGGATTTAATTTGCTTCATGAAAATTTGACACCAGTTCTTCTAACCATTTCAGTTTTAGTTTTTATATAAAAGTTGATAAGAAATGAAAGTCTGATCAGAAAATCTCCTAGAAAAGGATTTATTTTAGAATAGCAGGTACAAAGAACCTACAGTGCTTTGGGTTCACTGAACCCTAATCCATTGCAAGTTTCAGTCCTTATTTCTATTAATTTCTTTCATGTTGTGCAAGTCCTGCGAATTCTTTCAACAAATTACAAAAAATTTCCTCTAAATGCTGTAGGCATGCTCTGTTGATTAGATCTCTGATCTATAAAGAGGTTATTTTCAAGAGGGACATAGCATACATATTTCCGACAAGACACTGTTAAAGACAGTATATATGCATTAAACAGTGACAATATATACTCAATGGACACTTTATTAGGTACACATGTCCAACTGTTTGTTAACGCAATCAGCCAATCACTTGAGAGCAACTACAACACTTGACTTGCATTCAGGCATTTAAACATGGTCAAGATGATCTGCTGCAGTTCAAAACATGTTCAAAAGGACAAATCATCTCAGACTGGTTTCTGGTTTCGTCACTGTACCTTCACATTCATCAGATCTCAATCCAGCAGTGAGATATGGTGGAGCGGGAGCTTCTCACCATGGATGTACAGCGGATAATTCTGCAGTAAATGTGAGATGCCATCATGTCAGTATGGACCAAACTATGAGGAATATTTCAGGTACCCTGCTGAATCTATGCAACGAAGGATTTAGGCAGTTCTGAAGGCCAAAGGTTTCCAATCTGGGACAAGCAAAGTGGAGCTAATAAAACTGGTTAGAAAATAAATGTGGCAATTAATAAAACTTATTGTTTTAAGATGCCTTTTTATTATAACTGCCAAGTAATTTGAATACACTACAGAATTTGAGATTTATTTTAAATGCAAAGAAATGTAGTTTCATTTACAAATGGAAAGAGGGGGTCACTTGCATGGAAATGTCACATTGGTCATCCACGAGATTGAAAGGTTTGAAAGCTCTTGTAATAAACAAAGTTTTGAGCTATTTAATGGACATAAATGTTTAAGATGGGGTACAGTGTTAACAAAACATTTTTTATTGTTTCCCCATTATATTGTAATCTCGCTGACATGCGCTACCGGTTAAAAGTTTCATCTCACTTCACAGTTTCATCTTGAATCAATGTCTTGCTCCAGCAGAACCATGCAGGGGGTGACCAAGGGTTTTGACTGCAACAGCTGCCAGTTTCCGGGTCAGTTGTTGTAATGTAAACAAGAGCAGCATGTCAACATTTTTCTGTCTTAACAGAACAATTAGAAGTAGTATTTTGTTGTAGAAAAAGATATCATGGCAAGATGATTCCAAAGCTTTAAATGGTACTGATGTTTTGTGTGGGGTTTTAGTGGTTACATGACATTGTATTGTAAAGTTCTCTCACAGCAGTCACGGTACTGTGCTTTGTGACAAAAAAGTGCTCCTGTGTCTAAATAAGTAGAGTGTTACCTTCATGGGTTTTAATCAAAGGAAAAGCAAGAACTTGCAGACATTAAATGTGTTCATTTCTTGCAATGAAGTCAATTTTGATGATAGCATCTGCCAAATGCATAAAATCATTCTATAAGGTTTCTTTTGTTGCCATTTGTAAAGCAAAACCTGAATTAAGACATCAATAAATAGAATTAAATAAAGAAGACCATATTTGGATAAAAAAGCCAAATATTTATTTAGTACATTTTACCATGGCACATATTTAACAGCACAATTTCAACAGCAACAAATATTCAAGGACAATTACAAGAAATCTCAGGTTCAATTAACAATTCAATTGAACAAAGTCCAGAGTGGGATATCTATTTTCATTGCAGAATGAAGTTGTTTCTTAGGGAACGTCCTTCAAAAAATACATGTCATAATTCAAATAATACTTGCCCGTTTGTATCATGGAATAAATAATTTCAATTCAGATCTCAAGTGTAAATTTTTCCAGGACGTTTTAGCTACTCTCAAGATCCTGTGAGTCAATTTTGACTTTGAATTCAAGCATCTTTTCCCTGCTTTATTCTTCAGAGTGACACTGTTGAGAGACAATGCTGAGTTAAAAAATGTTAAAGCACAAACGTTATTTGAGCTTTGATTAAATGGTGTATTTACATAATCTCTACACGGCCACATGATGGACTCCTCTGGAAAATTTCAATCTTCTCTATCAGCGTTTGGTTCAGCATTTTGACTCCGTTATTCTGACACAAGCATCTTTGCCTTCCAGTCAATGGTTGCCCTAAAGGATGAGAGAAACCCATTGTAAATGGTAACTCTGAAGCAACAAAACAGATTGTAAAATCCACCATAGAGTACCTTCAGTCCAGAGAATGGTCAAGAGCATCAGCAGAGCAAAAGTCTTCATTGTCCAGTTGCTTCATGAAATAAAACACAGGTGGCACTGTGAGCACATGCTTGGTTTTATACTTGGTCATCTGAGACTTTCAGGGATTTCCCTCTGCTGGACAGAGTTTCTGGCTGTGTTCCAGTTACTGTTCTCTCAAGTTACCCGTTTCTGGGAAATGAAGAGGCACAGCTGGTTTTTGTTCTATTCTTTGAACTGTAGTGTTAATAATATAACAGACTATGAATGCGATATCCAAGAACTTGATTTTAATGACTCAATTTAGTAGTTTTTATCAAATTTGCTAAATACAATACTGTAAAGAGTTTGCATGTTCTTGCCGTGCTTGTGTGGGTTTCCTCCCAGTACTCTGGTTTTCCCCACAATCCCAAAAATATGGGTCAGGTTAATTGTATACTTTAAAAATTCCCCCTAGGTATGAGTGTGTGAGTGAAGGTTTGTGTGAGGAGATGAGTAGAGGGTTTCGAAGAGACACCCCACGGGCACCCCTTGGGGGTCATCAGCTCTCCGGTCATTTTCCAAGACCTTGTTTTAAGGGGCATTGAGGTTTTTGTTTTAGTCTCTCTTGACGACATTCTTCATCTGTGCAGGACATGTTGGCCCCATTTTGCAACACCTGTTAGAGAGGAACCTTTGCGTCAAGGCTGAGAAATGTGTTTTTTGTCACCTCAGTTTCATATAATTTCCAACATAGACTCTTTTGGACCTGCATGGACCTCTTCTCAAAGACCATTTTTACCGTGGCTTTTGTGTTTGTTACACATGGTCCCCTTCTAGAGTTTATTGTTTGAATCTGAGTCTGATAGTGAGGTCCACCTATGCGCCACCTTTTTTTCACCATGTCAGGTTTGAATGGGTTATCAGCTCTACTTGTCGTACCTGGCATTTAGTAAGATCTTCACTTAACAAGACTTTTTAATCACCAGGGTACACCTGCACCTCAATATGTTTCCAGGCAATCTACACATAGATATATCCACACGTAGACTCCCTCTTAAGTTTATCTCCCGCAACCTTGCCCCCCATTTCATGTTGAATGTGTCAAACTGGTAAGTCATCCAATCTCACTCCTCTTTTTGTGGGCACTTCTCCCAACATTATCAGGAGGATTCTTGATTTTCAGCAGTGACTGGGAGGATTACTGTACGGTTGAGATGAGTTGGATCCCGGCTCAGAATGTACTTGACCACTCATTATTCGAGGAATTCTGGTGCCCTTGCTGTGCCTTTCAGGGTTAGTGCCTGGGGGTGCCTGTTTTGTCTCTCTTGTTATAGCAGGGGGTGCCTGCTATATATATATAGAGTTTTTCCGGCTATTCATTCTTTTCTCATTCTCTTTGTAACACTCATTTGCATGTCCTTTTTCTTGTTTGTGTGTGCATTTTATCCCCAGACCAAAATACAGTGGGGTAAAAAAGTATTTAGTCAGCCACCAATTGTGCAAGTTCTCCCACTTAAAAAGATGAGAGAGGCCCGTAATGTTCATCATAGATAGACCTCAACTATGAGAGACAAAAGGAGAAAGAAAAATCCAGAAAATCCCATTGTCTGATTTTTAAAGAATTTATTTGCAAAATATGGAAAATAAGTATTTGGCAAAAACAAAAGTTGCCTTTGTTGGCAATGATAGAGATCAAACGTTTTCTGTAAGTCTTCACAAGGTTTTCACACACTGTTGCTGGTATTTTGGCCCATTCCTCCACACAGATCTCCTCTAGAGCAGTGATGTTCTGGGGCTGTGGCTGGACAACACGGACTTTCAAATCCCTCCAAAGATTTTCGATGGGGTTGAGATCTGGAGACTGGCTAGGCCACTCCAGGACCTTGAAATGCTTCTCATGAAGCCACTCCTGCATTACCCGGGCAGTGTGTTTGGGATCATTGTCATGCTGAAAGACCCAGCCACGTTTCATCTTCAATGCCCTAGCTGATGGAAGGAGGTTTTCACTCAAAATTTGACAAAACATGGCCCCATTCACGGATCAGAAACACAAGACACAAGAAAATTAAACAGTTCTCAATAGTTTTTTGTGCTACATGAATTTGCCCTATAGATATCTGGCCAGCTTGACAAATAGAAACTTGTTTCTTTTATAGATTCTTAATATCTTCAGCAGTGATAGAAGTACAATGTAGATCACATCCGGTTGGTATAGTTAATATAGATAAAATATAAAAAAGAAAACACTGACAAGTGTTAATATTTGTTTTTTAATAACAATAACATGTACACTTTAATCAGACGTATATTTGCTTATTATTGCTTGAGACATATTTGACAATGTTATCTATTAGATAAAGTTGCAGATAAAGCTGTAAAAAAAGAGAATGGGTTTGACTCATGCAAGATAAATGTTCACTAGTCATGTCAGTGCCCAGATTTCACATTCTTCCCTTTTTGTCCTCTGAACTTTTGCTGTTTGTTTTGGAGCCTGGAAAGCAATGCACAACAACAAAAAAGTAAAATTCCTGCAGTACATAACATCTGTTATACAAGATCTTCTACTTTGAGTAGAAAGTCTCACCCTTTTCCCTTTTGTATTCTCCGTCCTTGCTCCGTATTCGGATCCAAACAAACACTTTTTACTTGTCCTTTTCTCTTTTGCCTAATTCTAAACACAAGGGGGCAGATGGAAAAAACAAGGAAGATGTTTTTATAATAAACACTACACACAAAAATGAATGATAGTTGCTTTATCCTTACATTATCTCCTTCTTAGAACAAGAGGGGCTTGGTGGGATATACTTCACCTCGATAACCAACTTAGGATTTACCCCTTTCACCAACCTATCTAGGCAGAAGCATCGCTGGAACGCACTTCCTCTTTGACCTGCTTCATAAACAATAGGCATGGTCAGCTCATGTTTATGTAAACAGGAAATCTATTGTTCTGTGTCTAGTGGTCACTTGTCACACATCAAGATTCCTTTTTTAGACCCAGGATGGTTTCCAGCAGAGAGAAACCCAACAACACCTTGTTACTCAAATTTCAGCTCACATTGGAGTAAAAAAAACATTCTACTGAGTTTATTGATCACGTGTCGGTTCTATTTTAAATATTCAGGCAAACAGGAAACTCCATTTACCAGTAGTTTTGATTTGCAAGCAGAAATGTTCGTGTCTTTTATCGCTGTGTTTCTATTCTGTCTGAAGGTTGTGGGTTTTCACACAGACACCTTTTAAATTACCTGTATTTATGGACAATGGGAGAGAGAAACGGCTCACAACCAGTATAAAAATACCCACTGAGTGCATAGAGCATTGGAAAAAGTGTACTTCTGATATTTTTTGTCAGTTTAATAAGCATAATTTGCCAGCTGGAATGAGAGGACTGGAAATGCCCATAATTCTATGTGTAGCAAAATATAATTCGCTATAGAGGCAACCCATTTAAATAATTCTGTTTGTGTTCTAATTTACATTGATACCTTTAAGATTTCAATACATCCCTTAATCTTAAACAGAAATCTTGCCCAGACACTTTCTTGGCCAGTGACTGCCTGTTTTAAGGTTATATAAAATCTGAAAGAATGTTATAAGCAGAGGTGCTGAGATAACAACAAAAAAAGCCTTACCTGTAGACTGTGTGAGAGTCAGGACGCACAGCAGAATGCAGAACAGAGTGAGAACACGCCGATCCATGTTACTACTCAGCCACGCCACCACTCACTGGCATTTCCTTCTCACGCTGTCTTTCTTTTAACAGCCCCAATCTTACTTTCACTTCACAGCTTTCAAATGAAACACTATATCCCTGTGTCCATCCTTGGGAGATAATGCTTCCTGGAGGGGAATCCACAAAAATGCTGGAATCGTTTTAAATGGATAGATTCACAGTTTGGTCCCTGTAGTCTTCTTGAAACCATGAAAATACAAAGGTCAGAGACAGATGTCATCATTCCACATTCCATTTATTATGGAGTCAATGAATACAAGGCTTGTTTTTGACATAGGTCAAACATAACTGTTCTCAAAAACGAGTGGTGGGTAGTAACAAGGCAAATGTAATTTGTTACTGTACTTAAGTAGAGTTCATGCTTTTGAGCTCATAATCATTTAAATAAGTGTCAAAGTCTTTTCGCATATTGTTTCAAGGGGCAATATTATGCCATTTTTAAAGCATTTATTTTAAATATTTGAGCCATTTATACTAGCACTGCAGTATTAGTAACTTTCGAAGTGTAAAAAACATCTTTGAATCACTTTGTATTTTTTGCCTCTGCAAAACCTCTGTTTACCTCTATTACACCCCACAGCAAT
This sequence comes from Danionella cerebrum, assembly GCA_007224835.1. Classification (NCBI taxonomy): domain Eukaryota; kingdom Metazoa; phylum Chordata; class Actinopteri; order Cypriniformes; family Danionidae; genus Danionella; species Danionella cerebrum. The sequence goes on from SRMA01026139.1 coordinate 116,464, forward strand.
CCTTTGCCACAGAATCATGGGTAATGTAGTGCATAATGATGGCCAGTCAATTGGCAGCATGAAATAGTTTAAGTGATAATTAAGAGTTTTTTGTGTGTCTGCCGAGCTGGAAAGGGCATTGAAGAGTTCTGTGTAAGTTTCTTCACTTCGCAAGCAAATGAATCCTCCACAAATGTGTAGAATTAGAGGTTCAGCAAGCTCTCGGGTTGTTTGCGTGAAATAAAGTTTGGATCTATTTCATGCAAATATTGTAGGGGACTGAAATCAGGAATGTGTTTATTCTTTCAAATGGTGTTTGGTTGATATTATTTAGCAATCTCAGGAGTTTTGTGCAGTGCTGGGTTAATTAGCATAGCTGGTAATTTTCTCGCGTCACCATTTATTAGGCAGCAATGCTCAAATCAAAGTTGGATATTAGGATGATGTCATCTTCGATCGCTGTGTTTCACTATGGACATCGTCAATGCCCGAATTTCATTACATACTTTACATTACATTATACACACGTTCTCTGCATTATTCTTCTGTCAGGCAGGCAGCGCACCCGATCTGCATAGAGATGAGCCATTTTAGCGAATAATCTGATTGGTCAGTGGGCGGGGGAAAGAACTAAGGGTGTTGCTTGAAACATCGAGCTCACAAGAAAGGAATTCAGGATTACACAAACATGCATGAAAGGTTCTGAATAAAAAAAAATTTTCACAACACTAAAAGATTGTCAGAAAAGTTTTAGCATTACATGACCTTGACAATGAGCCTTGACAATAACGATAATGGTATATACCGGTAATAGCCATTTTAAATCACAGTACTTTGGATACTTAAGTGCTTTTTAATGCAAATACTTTTGTACTTTTCTGTAATTTCTGAAGTGAGCACTTTTACTTTTACTTGTGCAATATGTTACCTAATGTATCTCTACTTTAACTGAAGTATTTGGTTTGTGTACTTTGTCCGCCACTGTCAAAAAATAGAATAAAGAAACCCTGTGAATTGTCATTGATTAGTCACTTATTTTTGCCTTAGGTAAGGGAATGTTTGACAGAGAGTTCTTATCAAATGTTTTCAGAGCGCTTAAAAAAAACAAGAAACTAAAAACAGTACTCTGATTATTTGGATTATGTTGTTAGGATATTGTGTCTACTGGACATTCTCCACACAACCATTTTTAAGAAAAACTTTAATATTCTTTGTAACTGATTACAAAATAATGATAAACTTTCATGTCTTTTTAAGGTAATACAATTTATTTGGTACTGATAAAAACAAGATAATGGGGGAATTTTGCTCAGTCCCTCTGGAGTTGAGGTTATTCAAAGGATTTTTGCTGGCTCTCTCTGTGATGAAACAAAAGATGATCTCTTTCATGAGCCTTTTGGAAAGGAGCTGCTATGTGTGCACCTGTATAGGTCATTGTGTAATACATCTCAAGGGAACGATTCATTACACTGTAATAAATATGAGGGTTGGGCTTGGGTTCCACAACAAAAGTGTTGTAATCTGGTTTGGAAAATAAAAGAATAAGAAAATCTGATAGCTACATGCCAACTGGTATTGTTACAGAGCGAGCCAGTTTTGTTGAAGAAACCCAAGAGCAAATAGACAAATATGCCCTCTTTAAAAGGACATGTAAAGCTTATCTAATGAAATGCCTTATTGCCGTTTTTTTGTTATTAAAATAAATTAAAAAAGGTAAAAAGTCATGATGGTTCCACCAGGAGTTTTTAATAATGTCTTTATGACAGGGGGAAATTTATAGATTTTTGGAAATTCAGGACATTTTAGAAATTTTTGAGAGAACTACACAGACAAGAAATAAAAAAAGGCATTTCCATCAAACAGAAGCCGATGGCGCCCTCCTGTGGTTGTGATAAAGGTGGTCCAAATAACAGTTTTTGTGTCCACAACGTGAGATGGTGACTTATTTGGAAATAAATGTTATTTGGCATGTTTTTGTGCAGTTGATGAAAAGCATCTTTTTGGGGCTAAATGTTGAGGTGAACTAGGAAGACTTAACTACAGAACACCTAGCTAGCCAAATGCTTCTCTAATAAAAAATAAAACCAAAATGTCCATAGATGGAAGGAATTTTCATGTTCTCCCCGTGCTTGCGCGGATTTCATCCGGGTAATTCGGTTTCCCCCACATTCCCCAACACATGAGGTTATGTTATTTTAATAATCTAAATTCCCTTCAGGTGTGAATGTGTGAGTAACTATGTGAGTGAAATGTTGCCCAGCGATGGACTGGCAACCTGTCTGGGGTGAACCCCGCCTCTCACCCAACGTGCGCTGGACCCCAGTGAAAGAATGAATTGTGCTGTCATAAAAATATTACTCTTTCAACTAATAGTTACTTTTAAACTGACAGGCAATTACAAATTAATCAGTAAATCTTCATTTAATTTAGTACATTCTAAATCCAAATTTAACCCAGTAGCACAATAATACTTTTAAAATAATAATAATAATAATACTTTTTACACTCTGAAAAAAATTATTTTACAGTGTTATAAGGGTAGGAATACACATTACCTTTGAATTTATACGCTGTTGTCACAGACTGTTGGTCGAAATGAAAACAAATCCTCTACCCAGTCAATATAACTCCTAGAGCTGAAAAATTTGTAAAGATGAAAAAATGTGTAAATGTTGAATCTTTTTGAAAGCTTTTCACAGTACTTAACACACTAAGATTTCTTGAGCCTATCCAGATTTTTTTTTTTCAATCAAAATAATCGAAAGCCGTCTATACCTTTAAAATGGCATGTGAGTGAAGTCAATGTATATAAAAACCGTGTGACTGACAAAGAATGATTCTTTTAACAATTTAACTTGCTGATTGCTACTTTTCCGTATTAAACCCAGCAATTTTATTGCTTGTTTTGCCACTCAGTCTCCGTGCAAAAGGGGTGGTCCGGTGGGAAAGTTACGTCAAAGAATGCCCTCTATACCATGTGTTTCTGATTGCGGCATGCAGTACCGCCCCTACCACTTGCGCCCGTTCATGATTATTAGTGAACTCACACGTCCGGTACAATATAATGTATCTGACTGATCCGCCCTTGTGTTACTGGATTGTGGAGAATAGATAATAAAATGCAAAATAACACACTAAAACCAACATGACTCAAAAAACACGATGGGGTTAGGTTTAAGGTTCAAAACTACTGCCTCGTTCGGGTTGACATAGTAGCCTTGAAGCCACAAACTGGTGAACAATGGTATAGGGGGCGTAGATGGCCTGGGCGTGCACGGAGCAATCCACGCCTGCCCCTTTTACTGCATGCTAGCTACAATCATACCCCTCGCGTCCATACAGGAAAACAAAACAGAGACTTTGGAGATAATTAGTGAAACAATTTAACGTTATGTTAGGGTTATTTTTTATTCAACGAACGTTAAATTGTTCCACTAATTTGTAGACATTTATTATACAACGGAATGCTTACTATTTATACCATGTTCCTATTTTATTGTACTTTATTCTTGTTCTCGATATTTATTTCGCTTTAGGTTGGGACTGTGTCTTTAAATGTTCAGCTGACGAACTACGTCACATCACATGACTCATATTATTATAACGTATTTTTGCCCTTGCTAATTCACACCGTGAGCGCGGATGTCAAAGAAAAATAGAGTGCTTGTGGCATAAGTAATGTCTGCTCAGAGAAGCGATAAGGTATTATTTAAGCAAGAATCGTTTAGCTCTGAGTGACGCGAGAGAGGACGTTTTGTTGACGCAGAGCTGTCACATGAATTTTAACGGAAGATGGCGGATCAGAGCTCTGTAGCATCGGGAAAGCACAGCTCGGAAGTTTGTGAAACTTTAGTGTCATCGCAAGAGTTCCTCAAGGACGCGCGTACGGCCAACAGTCCAGAGGAGTCGCTCTCTCCGGCCTCCGTGATTTACTTCAAAGAGGCGCTAACTTATAACTCGAGCGTTCAATTTACAAAGACGAGCTCTACCCTCCCTGCTCCAGTGCGGTATGAATTCCAGATTGAGAAAATCAACAAGAAAACCAGAAGTGAGTACATGCTATAAACGGCTGCTTGTTGGTTCATCTAACAGCGTTTGGTTGTTTCTGTTTGACCGCGTGGCGTGCTGAACCTACCAGCACTGTGTCAATGTCAACAACACTGCATGATGATGGCAGTCAGTTTGGATGTGCGAGTGTACCTTTGCCTTTTATCTTTCATGCTCAATACTGGAACACTGCTCTTTTTTGACTTTAAGCATGCCCCATAAAAGGCCAACACTTAAACCGTTAGTCCCCCGCTGGTTTTACCTTTCAGCAAAACACATTGTTGGATATATATAGTGAGTCTCTTTGCTTTGCTGTTGAGTCATTCTAAAGGTTTTTGTTTTTAGTCGTTAGTGTAATGTTTTAATTAATTAGTTTGACCTGTATCATCTAGGCATGCAGACTAAATTTGTGACAGATCTGTATTCCAACAAAGTGTAAAGGCCAATTTATACTTCTGCATTCTGAGGCGTGCGCTAAGCTTCTTTAATGTTGTAAATCTCTACAGACATCCAAACTTCATGTGACCTTCAGATAAGCGTAATATCAGTGCAGAGAGAAATCTGTTTCCATAGCTGAACAGCTGCAACCAAGACATACATAATCAAGTGCAGTGCAAAAGGTCAGACACTGAAAGGTTTCGGTTTGAGCTTAGAGCGAATATAGTTAGGAATAAGCTCCAAACATGTAATATTCGCAATTAAACTTTAATCCAAATGGAAATAAGTTTTTTTTTTTTAAATAAATAGAGTAGATATTAAAAATGTCAGTTTTTGTTTGAACGTATGCCATTATAGTTGGAATGTTCTCTCATCACCACAACTCTAAAATAGGGACGAGATGCACTTTGAGAAGCAAAGCTTGGAAAGTAATTTCTTTTTTTAAGTTTATTATTATAATATTATAAATGTTTATTATATTATTATAAATGTTATTTATTTCGTCTGATGATTCAGTTGTTATTTACCGTTTCCTTTCGCCTGTAATTAATATTAAATGTTTTAATCGCATAGAGTTTGCTTTAATTGTGAGCGATATCTGAGTTGTTTCCTTAATGATGGCAATGCTGAATAAATAAACACTTAAAAAGTCCCTCTCTGCGCATGCCCCAAATGTGGCCGCTCTAATAGGGGACATTACACAGCTCTATTGTTGCACAAACTAGGTTTTATAACACATTTTTTCAAGAATAAAAATGTTAAATTTCTTCATTAAATTGTAAAAACCTTAAGTTAAAGGAGCCTTTTGTAGATTAGATTGACTTAAAATTGACTTTTTTAGATACAATGATTCTTTTTAACATTTTAAAATGATTTATTTAAATGTTCATAAAAGACCTTGTTTAAAGTGAATGAAGCAGATTCTGCCGGACTGGTTTAGATGTAGCTGTTCAGGGCATGACCTTGTTCCAGAATTTAAGTTGATTTGAGTCATACAAAGGTAAAAAAAGACCAAAAAAAAAACTTTTGGTATTCCGAGTTTCCTGATATATTTGCACAGCCTTGTGCTAAACAAAATTGGTGCTATAAAAATATTTAATTTTATGAATGAGAATTTGTACGGTATACCCTTTCCTTCAGTGTATCAGAAAACCAGAACCTGTCTGCACACAATTTGTTATTGGATAACGTAAAGTACTGAATGAGGTATAAGACCTGCTTCTAAAACATTCTCTTGGTTTAATGAATTATGATTCTCCATCTGCAATCCAATGGACAAGCCTGTGTTTGGCGATTAAATGGAGAATTGTACTTGGACTGCAGCATGAAAATTGTAAAGGATGGTGGTGGTTTGTGGTGTAGGGTTGTTTTTCAGTAGCTGGGCTTAGTTCCATAGATCAATAAAATAAGGTGAGAAATGCTGATTTTTTTAACATTTGCTGTACTAAACTTATGGCTGTGCTATTTATTTAACTGTTCAGATGTATTAGAGGTTTTAATAATTGCTTTCAGTATGGTGGTGGGTTTTTTTTCATTCAATGCAGAAATTTATATTTCTCTTTTTGCCATCTTATTCAATTTCAATGGTTAAGATTAAATCACAATTTTACAATTTAATAATGCTGCATGGAATGACATGCTTCCTTGAAATGCAAATACATTGATTGGATGAATGGGTTTGGATTCTTGTTTTGTGCGAATGTACGATTAAATCAATTGTCTTGATTTCTTTTATGATTGTCATGTTTTTTTAATTAGCTGAGTACTCATAGCTATTCCCTTTACGGCATCTTCGTTAATTATTTAGCTGAGCGTTACTGTTGATCATCTCATGATTAAAGTGAATCTGCAACATTGATTGCTCACATGGCAAATAAAGCTCTTTATTCTACTAAGTTTACTTTAAATAGCCTATAGCAGGGGTCACCAACCCTTTTGAAACAGAAAGCTGCTTCTTGGGTACTGATTAATGCAAAGGGCTCCCACTTTGATACCTTCTTCTGAATTTATTAATAATTAAGGATATTCATCTCTGCAAAGACACTGATCATGTGAATTATTTCTCACAATGAATATATACAATGATTAAACAAGGTAGGAAACAGATAAGTATTAATATGCAACACTTTATATTTATATTTTGTCTTAGTGCAAGTGTTTTTAAATTGAAAAAAAAAAAACAATAAAATATGAATTTTATCCATAAAAAGAATGATTAAAAAAATCTAATTTACTAAGCCATCAGAACCGAACCAAAAAAAAAATGTGGATAAAAAATCTGGTGCGTACTGAACTTTGAGCTTTGTGTACCATCACAACTAATACTGTGTTTTTCTGAATAACATCTGAGACCCATTTTGTGGAAAATGTGCATACAAACTAAACCTTTAAAAAGCTCTCCCTGTCACAACAGCATTACTCCTGTGAACACTTTTGAAGCACTCCTTTTTCATCCACTTTTGAAGCACTCCTCTCTTCAACTTCATTCTAAAAATGGTAGCCTTAGCTGATGAATGGGACTTCACTCCTTTTCTTTTGCGGCACTGAAAATACCCCCTTAACACCTCCCCCGCATTACACGGACCCCTCTTGGGAACTGTATCCCTGTACCATCTGCTCACGTGACTGCCACAGTTCTCTTCAGCACCAGAGCAGCCATCTTTTGTCAGCACCCTCCCATGTGTAGTGCAAGCAGCCAATCCTGTGAGCACAGGCAGTTATGTTGAGAGGGAGGGACTGAGAGAAAGACAGAGAAAGAGACATCTCTGATTGTAGTTTCGCTGAGGCTCTCCTAGCATCTCAATCCGTTGGTCGTGCTGAGCCAGGATGCACTGAAGCCTTTTTTCACTCCTTGGATTGCTCTGCTCATTCACCGGACAAGGGCTTTGAGCTCGGAATAACATCCGTCTTCTCAAGGCTGTCGGAAATTGTTGCCTGATCTTCCTGCTTTGTTTTTCTCATCTCTCCCAAATTCCCCTTTGCTTTGTGCTGGTGAAGACTCGTTGGGACTGGATTAAAAACCACATTCCTCTTTCCAGCACCTGACTCTTCAAGCCATTGGAAGAGTTGTTGTCGCAGCAGCACCAGCAGCTACAGTATCAGCTGAGTCACCATGTCTGATTTGACGCCCCAGAGTGAGGCCCCCACCCCCACCACTGACAAGATCACGCAGGCAGCCAGAGAGACCATCTACCTCTGCAACTTCCGTGTGTCGGTGGACGGCGAATGGCTGTGTCTTAGAGAACTCAATGACATCTCGCTCACGCCAGACCCTGAGCCGGCTCATGAAGGTAGGTACGCTCCGCATCTCTAGGCCTCTACCTCTCTTTTCCGAGCACTGGGCGGTGCTGGCTCTGAGTTCCACCTTCAGGCCCTCAGCCTCCCTGCAGGCCTGTTTTCATGTAGTTTTTATGGAGCGCAGCTGATGGGTTTTGTGTTTGTGTTTTTTTCCACAGTGGAATGTTGGACAAAGCTGTTTGTCACATAAAAAATAAGAATTTAAAACCATAAAATACCATTTAAAAGAAATAGCAAAATGTTTTTATTCAATGTAAACATCCATATCCTTGATCTTTAAAAAGGGCCAGGAAATACAAAAATTGCATTCAGACCACTTGAAACCAAGCTTTTGTTACAACACAGTATGCATTTCCAAAACAAAAAATGTTGTTTACTTCGTCACCAGGGTGGGGTCAGGAGCACAAATGTCTACATAATAACATTGGAGGTCACATGTGTTACTAGCTGGGAGTTTATTGATTTAAAATAACTATTTTATGATTTTAAAAATCTGAAACTTTTAGAGCAATGCAAGCACACCATTATTGTACACTTGGATTTTAGAAACACAGTTCTTATTTGCACATTTGAGTCACATGATCTCCTTTCTTGGGATCCCCTCCATAATTCACAGCACCATACTTTTAATCTTAATATTGGATTACACTTGTGATTAAAACCAGAATATAAAAGACTATCTAGTTCTGTGGTCCTCAACCCCAGTACCGGTTCAATCCATGTATAAATTGGTACCAGTTGATTGTTTAGAACAAAAGAGATAAATCCTGTCCTGAATTGTAAAGCGCTTATTACAAAGGTTCTCAAACTCGAATAAAAATTGTCATCAAGTTTACGTTTGTCAGATTCTCCACAAATTTCATCATGTTTTTAAATTTGAAATGAAAAATAAAACTATATTTTTGTGTGCTTTGTAGTGCATTTGATTATAATGAACATTTATGAACAATTGGATTGTGTTTATAGATTTATAATTGTGTTCCTGAGGAATGTTGAGGCTTCTTAAATAAGCACACGTTATTTTAAAATATTTACTGTTATATTGGTATGCTGGCGAAAGATCATTTGTTTTGTTAACATGAAAGAGCAAAACAACTCACAGGACAGCTCAAAGGCTCTATTATTAAAAGTTAGCACATGGCAGTCCTCTTCTTCTCAGAGCAGCAAAGCTCAATGTCTGGTTCTTTCTTTATTCTTCAGATTACAGTAATATTTTTCTGCGTATTTCTCTAAAAGCATGTTTGGTTCGATTAAAATGAACCCTGGTTTGATTGCTCAGTTAGGGTGATTTCATACTTGTTTGGTTCATCTGGTTCACTGATTCATTGCAGAATTTCTCTGTTGTTTTGGGTCTGTTTCATACCCTACTGAACTTCCAGAATGTACAAAGCTCCAAGAAGTAAACAAAGAACAAATAAAAAAAAAAAACAGTGAACTTTCCTCCTGCTTTATGTTGAACACATAAACGTAAAAAAATGAATGACGTGACACCGCACTACTGCCATTGGGCTGATTTGAGGCTTTTTGCGAGCTGGGCTGGAGGCTGCACATGTGACTTCCTGAAAAGGATGCAACCATCAAGGTAATTTCTGAGGAATTTTTAAGTTCGGCTTTTTTCCTTGGACTTTTATTGGGCAGAAATCATTCTGCAACCATGGGGACGATCAGGGTCATATTCAATTGGCAGTGTAAACAAGGTGTTTAGTGCATTTAATAAGACCAAACGATGATGTCAACTGGAATGATTCTGATTATTTCAACATATTAATTGTTTTATTTGCAAACGTTCATAGGTTTGGCATCCCTCATAGTTCAGTCTTTAAATTATTACATTACTGTTACATGTTTATGGTTAAAAAAAATGTAATTAAAATACAATTTAAAAATGTCTTTAATAATTTTTCTTTTCTTGAATTAGCATTAACCTTTGTCATTTAGCATTAGCATCGCTTGCTATTTTGTACCACGTATCAACAATGGAGTTTGTTGCAGCCAAAGCTCAGAATTTTAAGTTTTACTTAATTCTCCAAAGGATAATTGAGGACATCAGAAAAGTACAACCTGTCATATGAGCTCATAACTGGCCCAGAGTTGAGTTATTCAAATTTGGAGATGAAGTTGTATTTTCTTCCCATTGGGTCAGTAGTTGATTATTATATGGTAAGGTTTGTTGTCTTGGAGGACTTACGGTTTAGCATCGTACGATGTGTTTCAACCGTGTCCCGTCTTTTCGCTGCTTTAGTTACTTCCATGATGTGCATGACCCAATCCTTTTTTTTTTTGTTTTTCTGTTTTCCGTTGCCTTTTGCAAAGACTCATGGGAGGATTTCACAGATTTGGTGGAACAAATGCAAATGCTTGATGAGTTTAAAGGTGCGTATGGTGGCATCCATCTCCCCAGTGCACCCCATTCTCTCCTCAGGCACCATCCTAAAAAACAGAGCAGGCATGGCTGTGAACCTTCTATATGAACCAGCTTTTCCAATCACTAACATCATAACATGTGCTCTTTAGCTTCTTTTATTTCTTTTTATGTTTTCAGTTCAATGTTTCGTCATTGCTGTCTATAAATAGATTCATTTTGGTTGACTCATTTGGCTGGTTTGTTTTTTTTCTGGCTGTTATCTTTACCTGTTTCATTTCCCCCTTTCAGTTCATCTTTTTTCTGCATTTTTATTGCATGGGTTTATTCCAGTCTGTAATTCAGAAACCCTATAATGGAGGGATCGAAAAGTTAAGAGAAGTCTGTATGGCTGTTGCATATTGTAAATTGGCAGTATTGATCTTAATGCTAGCAAATATATTTTTAACTAACGTATATTTTGTTCATAATCTATTTGCTACCAGTGGCTATTTTGCGGAAGTTTGGACACAATTTCACAGTACTTAAAAAATTAGATTTTGACTTGATTTTTTTCCTGAGACAAAAAGGTATGACTTTACTTTGTGTGAAACAAAATTTACAGTAGTTGGTTGCAATGTATGTTGATTTCAGTTCCGGTAACAATTGTTTGTGTAAAGGTCAAAATAAAACAAATCTCATTGTCTGTGTGTCATATAGAGATAATTAAAAAATATTTTTTTTTAATTAAAGATTTAAATGTTGTTCCTTTGACAAGACAAGACAAGACAAGCGCGTGTGTGTGTGTGTGTGTGTGTGTGTGTGCGTGTGTGTTTGTGTGCGTGTGTTTGTGTGCGTGTGTTTGTGTGCGTGTTAAATACTTGATTATGATTTATATAAGACCTGGGTGGTAAGACTGAATATTTTGTTACCACTGAAGGAAATGTGTACTGTAAAATATTTTTTTTATTCTGTAGTGAATACAGTGAAATGTAAATAAGTGGGTGTGGTGACACCAAATGTTTAAGATATTTGTTACAAAATTGCATATTTATTGCACAAGATGCACAACATCTAAAAGAACATTCATATATTTCGAAAATTTAAGAGTCTGAACTAAACCACTGCAGTTTTCTCTCTAGAGATATGAACAGCAAGCAATGTTTTGGAAAATGGTAGCTGGTCAAAGCTAGTTTGCTGTTGGGCCATCTCAACTTGGCTTTTACTAGTTAACAGCTACCTTAAACCAAGCAAGCATCATGCTTAAAACACAGATTGAGCAGGTCACTACTTGATTATGACTCGATCGCATGTTTTAAGCATTACTTCTTGCTTGAGAAATTTTGAGGAAACCATGTATTCACAGTCACCAGATTTATGTTTGTATTGGGGGGGGGGGGGGAACGCAGACTGCTTGCATCTTTTTTTTAATAAAGTCTGTAGGAGATACTACAGTTACATCACATTAAGCATAAGTTTTCCTTATTTCCACTTTCAACTTGTCTGTTTTCTTCTAGATCCCAAGGACCCCATTGCAATCGAGAGGCTTAACCTGATGAACATGGCTAAGCTGAGTATCAAAGGGCTCATCGAGTCTGCTCTGAACCTGGGCCGCACACTGGACTCAGACTATGCCCCTTTGCAGCAGTTTTTTGTTGTCATGGAGCATTGTCTGAAACATGGACTGAAAAGTAAGTGCAGCAAACCAAAGATATGCTCCACTGTTGTCTATACAGAACAATGTGTAGGCTCTTTAATGCTGTTTTAAAAATGGCCACATAGCCCCATGAGCTTGCAACAACGTGTGAACACACCTTAAAACTAAACCAGAAGTGGGTATTTTTAAGAATTATTCAGTTTTGCTGGAGAAGGAACAGCACCCTTCATTATCTTGTGTATTTGGTTCAATCTCTTCTCTATCAAATACATGATTGGGCAGCTTTTATAAACATGATCCCTTGCTCTGAAATGCCTGTCGACATTAGGACTAGTGTTTGTTTGAAACTGCACACCATAAACTAAGCACAAGGCTCTATATATTATGCCAAATATACTCTAAAAACAAAAAGAATGTTTACTTTTTAAGTTTTTGTTTCTACTCATAAGTATAATTAACAATAAACTAGATGGCTTAAGTTTGTACACAAACTTTGATGTTGGCTTAAGAAAGTGCCGTTTAAAAGCATTTTTAAGCAAAATGTAATGGTTGCTAAGGTAGCATTTTTGGTTGTCACAAAGATCTCCATGCCAAAATGAGTGCTCTAAACCAACCCCCAGTATGATTTCCCTAAGCTGAGATAAAGATATGCTAAATTGGTTACTATGGTAAACCGCCTGCTTGCTAGGGAGCGGTCGGTGACAATGTTAATGGTGCCTTTGTCACTGTAAGTCATATAAACTAATCCCGTTGTCTTAATCAGTTACCAAAGCTGAGCTATGGTTCAGAAAATTTGGTTCCTAGGGAGCTGTCAGTGTTCTTAAAAATGTAAGCTGTTCTTATGATTACCATAATCAAATCCACATTTCTCTGTTTAATCTTTAAGCTATCTTCCTTCCCTTTTTTCATTTATGTTCAATGTCAATTATAAGTCAGTGGTAAATATTAACCCTTCTAGAGCCACTGTTCAAATACTTTTGCAAAATGCCCAGTGTGTTCTTGCACAGACTGATGAAGTTCATGACATGTGCATAAATTAAAAATTCACTTATTGGAAGTAAATTTATGGTCCAAGCTGAAAATGATGCATGAAAACTTTGTGAAAATGCATAATTGTGTTCATTGTACAAGTAACAAAACAATGCAATTTATTTACCTAATTTAGAGAAACAGCCCCCGATTAGAGGGATAATGGAGCATGTCATCGCTTTTAGCAGGTTAAGGCTTTCTATGCATTTTCTTATGATCTTTCTCTTTCTCCATCGTTAGGCAAGAAGACATTCCTTGGTCAAAATAAGTCATTTTGGGGTCCATTGGAGCTAGTGGAGAAGTTGACTCCAGAGGCTGGTGAAATCACAGCCAGTGTTAAAGACCTTCCTGGGCTCAAGTAAGAAAATATTTTCCAGGTGAATGACATTTTACTGGAGAGACTTTTCGGATTTTTAAACTTGTATTTTATTTCCTCAGAACCCCATTAGGAAGAGGCAGAGCATGGCTTCGACTGGCCTTGATGCAAAAGAAGCTTTCAGATTACATGAAGACCATCATAAACCGAAAAGACCTACTCAGGTATAGTGAGCCATGGAGGGTGCATTCATACCTGTGGTTTGGGTCATTTGGTCCAGACGAGGGGCATTAACTGTATGGAATTCATTTTGTGCCAAAAGATGCACATAATTTTAGCTAAAACAAACGCAAATAAATTGATTACATCAAGCAATTACCTTGATATAAGTAATGACTTTGATTTAAAATACTCTTCATTTTTTGTTTGTTCCGTTTTTTAAGCTTCGGTTTTGCTTCTCAGAGTTGTCTATGCTTTCAGCATCTTTGCTTTTGCTTTCTAATATTGTGTTTGCGTTTGTAATATGTAATACTGGATTCAATTGAAACAAGATGTTTATTTTGCAACACAACAAACCCAAAAAATTTGTGTTCCCTTTCACATGAATGACAAAAATATATCAAATTCAAAAACGTTGAACTGAGCACATCCTTCAGCTCTGGCACTTTAAATGTGATGCCTAAAAGCAAATGCTTGCACGTCCGGTTCAGAGAGCTACCAATCAAAACCGTACTAGCCAATGAGGGTGAACCACTGTTATCCCCCCCCCCCTCATGGCAGGTTTGTGCCAGAATGACAAAAACAAAATTAGAAAGCAAAAGCAAACATGCTGAAAATCGTAATTATTTTTGTTTTCAGGCTTTGTAAGTTGTTTTAGCTTAAATTACGTGCATCTTTTTGACACAAAATAAATTCCATACAACTGTAGTAGTAAGAGATGAACCTCATGGCCAGATGTGTCACTGTGCTACATATTACCAAAACGCCTTTTGATTGTTTTTGCCCTCTTGTTTCATTTTTTTTTTAACACAGCGCGAAACGAAAACTAAAAACTTTTTTTTTTACCTTTTTCTCAAAAGCAGATTTCAAGACTGTTAGCAATACAATACTGCAACCATACAATATAGACAACCTTACACATTAGATAACGGAGAAAAAGCATCTCCATGTACATCCAAACATCAATTCTGAATTTAAACGCATAGATGTAACGGAATAATTGCATGGCCACATTCACTTCTAAAGGTACTTTAGAGCTTTAAGATTAAGGAGTAAACCAGAGCTCCTGGACCAAACCACTGCAGAGTTCTCTTAGAAGCAGAGGTGTGGACTCGAATCATATGACTGACTCGAGTCATTACCTTGGTAACTTGAGACTCGACTTAACAATATGGCAAAAGACTTGTGACTTGACCTTGAACCCCAATGACTCGACTTGACTCGGACTTGCCCTGCCTTGACTTGACTTGTAAAGTAGTGACCTTGGCTTAGTTAGAAGCATGTCGAGTACCAAAAGTAAAACAAAAATACCAAAAGTAAAAAATTGTAGTGTGATTCAAAGTAAACCGGACCGGTGTGAATGCACATTAAGTGTATGCAAAGAAATGGTGGCAACATAAAGATTCTACGGATTAAAACATGGCTGAAGTTGGCATCTTTTTTGTTTCTTCAGTGAATTCTATGAATCCAATGCTCTCATGATGGAGGAGGAAGGAGCTGTGATAGCTGGGCTATTGGTTGGTTTGAACGTCATTGATGCCAACTTGTGTATGAAGGGAGAGGATTTAGACTCACAGGTTTGTGTTTGCAGAACAAAAGTAATGCACGACTGTCTTTGGTGAATAAAGCTCACATTTTTCCTTTTCTAAGGTGGGAGTAATAGATTTTTCCATGTATCTAAAAGATGGCGCACATAGCAGCAAAAGCACTGAGGGGTGAGTCCATGACTCCTTGTGTTTAAAACTCCTTGTAAAAAGATTAAATTATTTAAATAGTTTTTGTTTGCTTGCAGGGATGGACAGATTACTGCTATTCTTGACCAGAAGAATTATGTGGAGGAGCTGAACAGACATTTAAGGTTTACTTAATGATCTTTAGCTATGGGAGAGTGTCTTGTGACTGGCTTATCACAATATCTCTCTAAATTACCCTTTCACAGCGCGTCGGTCAATAATCTGCAAGCCAAGGTGGATGCAATGGAGAAGTCCAACTCAAAACTTACAGAGGAGGTGGGAAAACCGTTTGATTTTCGCTTAATTGCATAGGCAGCTGCAGGTTAGTTTATATAACAATGGTTACCCTAGTAATGTACATAAACTGTTGAAAACTCATATAGAGCAAGAGAATTTTTTTCAAATTTGTTTAGCTAGATTAAATGTAGTATTTTATACGTGTTTAGGTTTCTACACACTGATCCGAATTGAGATTTGCACAAATCTTTTCTGTGTTGAGGAAATATTGACGCCATGATGCTCCCTGCCTGAAGATGGCTTGTGCGGTACAACAGACGCAGTAGCGCACCAATAATCTTTAAAGCGTTTGCCAAACAGCTTCCTTTGATCAGCCACCAACAGCATACTGCATACAGCAACTGCTCAACATCCACAATTTTTTTTCTCTGTCATCACCTTCTTCTTGCTCTTTCCTGTTTCCTGTGCGAAGTCACTATGAAAATGTGGGATGAGCACCAGCAAGTGGCTCTGTTACGTCCTACTCGCGTCATCAAAAGAGCAAGCTTTCATTGGTCCATGGTTTTCAATCAAGGTGCATTCTCGCACAAAACTTAGGATCAAAAATTCGGATAGCTGTGTGGAGGCCTTTATTTGACTAATTCCTTAAGCATGTTACACTACTGGTAGTCTCCAGAAAGTGGGACTTGTGAGTGGATTAGAGCCTTTAGTCAAACAGAATGTTTTGATTTACATTTTTTTATTGCCCAAAATTAGTCTGAGCCTGGTTTGTAAATGTATTTTACACGTAGAAAAAATCATGGACGTCAAGCGGTTTTATACTCTTGGTGGCTGATGACAGGGAGCTGTTTCACAAAAATGTGGAGAAAAGAGAATTAGTGACTCATTATTTCTATCCTGATTCCTGTGTGAAGTTGTTATGAAAATGTGGTATGACATCGTACTCACACCATCACAAAGCCAGCTTTCATTGGTCATTCTCTTTGCAAAAAGCTGATCCGATTTGGCAGTGCATAACTCTGGTTTTTCGGTCAGATGTCATCACATGAAACTTGGTTGCAAGGAAGCTACAGAACAGATCACACTCCTATTTTGTTACATTACCAAACAGGGGAATATGATCTAAAAGAGAACAACAATAATATTAGTAGAATACAGTGGGAGTCTGCCAAAACAAATTCTAAGAACTTTTGCAGGTCGGCTCTGTGGTATAGTGGTC
>SRMA01026140.1:8039-35518 GCA_007224835.1 Danionella cerebrum
TCCGCCGTGCGCGATACGGAGGACAATTGTAAACGCGCAAACGTTGAGACAGAAATTACATGCCATCGTATAAATAACTGCTATTTAGTTTAATAAAAGAAAAAAGCAAAGACCTGTTATTTATAAATTACTTCTGTCGTTATTCGACGAAAATAAAATAAAATTAACTTGACCTTCAAGGGGGGCGGGGGGTGCCGTTGGGGGGGCGGGGCGCCCCCCTAATACAATGGTAGGGGAAACACTGGAATGACATCTGGAAGGCAGAGCCTCATTCTGTTAAGTTCATGGTCCAAGGTGTGTACAAAGAGTGACCTGCCAACATGTTCATGCATTACCAGCTAAGAGGCACACTAGAGCACATCCTGAGCATCACACTAGAGCAGCCCTCGGAGGAAGCTGGTACCGCTGGTGTCATGACCAGGTACTGAAGAAAGCAAGACTAGGCACTGCAAGTCGGCTTGTGCAAACAGCTCAAGTTCCCAGGGCATGTAACAACCACCTCTTTGAGACCAAATGTGGTCATTTATCACAAGCTTTTTAGTGGAAATAAAAGTACTTGGGAGGAGCGTATGGAAGAGGCCAACAGCACAAGTTTCTCAAATGCCACAGTCTCACAAGGAATGCCTGAGCTGGATAGCCAGCTGTCCCTTTAAATTCTATTTTGTGTTAATATCACAGGAACCTTTTTTTCACCATTATCCATTTTCTTCTATTTTAAATATGCTGCATTTCCTCTGGTCCTACAGGGTTTGAGTATGGAAATGAACCACACTATAGTTTAGTGAAGTCTAGACAACTCATTTGTTACATCATTTGCTTTTCTTATGTCCCACAGCTTATGGAAAAGTGTTCTTGGTCAGAAAAATCAGCGGTCATGACAAAGGCAAGCTCTACGCCATGAAGGTTTGTGCTAACTACTGTATATATACACCACTCATGAAGATTTACTTTATAATTCAACTAGCAATGCTATGGGGTGGAATTTATGGACTAACATAATTATGAAATGATCTGGTCATTCTACAATTCTTAGCCAAAATGCCTGCTTTAAAAGGCAAGATGACACGACTGAATATTGCGTACGAGTTCTAAGACACAAGAAAGTTATTCTATACAAAAAAAAAAAGATTCCTCCTAATGCAGCAACTTTAATTTTTATTTTCATATTTAGCATCAGTGTATCAGGATGCAAAGAGTTTTGTTCTCTTGGACTCGTTGGATGGAAATATTTCATCAATATTTCATGTCTTATACAGATATCTGGAAATTTATTAAAAGTAATGCAGTAAGGCCTTCACACACAGAGAACGATACAAATTAATGAAATAAAATAGCATATTTCTACACATCAAATGCAAGTCGAAAAAATTACCCGCAACAATGGATTTGTCATCTGAAGATTTTCGTCAAGTCTTTTAAATATCAGACAAATGTGTGCAACCTGTACAGATGAATCACAAAGCCGATTCAGATGCACTGCAAATGGTTTTAAAACGTTATTGAACAAGCCTGTCAACATAATTGTGCATCAAACAAAGTTTAATGTGTAGTAAATGGCTCATGCAACGTTTGAAACATATCGATAACTTTAGCCTAATACATATATAATGCTAGTAGTTGGCTAAAAAGTAGTTGTGTTGCGCTTTCCATTCACTATTCGCTTTACTATCATAGGAGTAAAAAGGAACAAACTTTTTAAGGAACAAACACAATAATGTTCCTTAACGTTTTTGAATTTGATATCTGACATGAGGCATCTAACGTTATAGTGATTCATGCTGAAAGTAAAACAAATGATTTGGGTTTGTGTACACAATCTTTTAAATCACAGGAGAAAAAAACGCAAATGATTTTTCAGCCAGTTCATTGAGCTGCCAATCAAAACGTACCAGCCAATGAGGGCGAACCACTGTTATCCCCGCCCCCGTGGAAAGTTTGTGCCAGAATGAACGTAACTTTCTGAATTGCAAACGAAAAATTAGAAAACAAAAGCGAAGATGCTGACGGATCGGTTTTAATGGTAAATACTTGATTGTTGTTTTCAGGCTGATTTTTTATAAGTATGAATTTATTTTTGTTAGTTTTAGATGAAATTATGTTCATCTTATTGGCACAAAATAAATTCCATAGATGTCGAGGTAATATCAGAATTTCTTTCACTGGTTCAACTCTTCATAGCATCTGTAACAAAGTTATGCTGATAAGTTTACGCACCTTTGTAAAATATTCAATTTCTTACCCATTTTCCAAAAATATAATAATAACAAAAACTTTTTTCCCTACTCATAGTAAATTGTTGGGTGAAGCTATTTATTGTTAAAAACAGTGTTTTCTCGCTTCTCTGTTAAAAGCTCAAGGGGTGGAATGTTTGCGTTTGCACATTACGTTAAAGATAAAATCGATTTTCATTCAAGCACATCGATGAACACTAGAGTTGAGTTAATCAATAAAATTCATTTATTGGCCCGCCCTAACTTAATTTAAACTAATAATATAAATAAATAGATCTAGCTTGAATCTTTGTTTTGATCCCTCTATTTTTTTAAAAATGGTAACGTCAGGAAATGAGAGTTTAAATGCTTCAGTTTCTAAATAATGTCTATTTTTGTTTTTTTTGTTTTGCAATGCTTTATTTGATTGTATATGTTAATTTTATCTTCTCAACAAATTACAACATGAAATCAGTATCTCGCTCAAAAGAGAAATGTCATAATGTCTCATTTCACATCTAAGATATACATTACTATATGTTAAGGATAGAATGTGCTGTCTAATTAGAAAATATATTTGGAATAACTTTATTTTTAAGTAAAAAACATAACAATGTTATGATAAAAAATTACAAACTTAAATAATAGATGTCAAATAAGAATATAGCTTGGATCAAAGAAAAAACTAAATATTCATGAATGAAAATACCAGTTTTCTAGACTTTGCAACTACATTCTTTAAATGTGAAACCTTCAAACTGCTCTGATTCGGGTGGCTATATCTTTTCAGATTGGTATTATTAAAGGAATTTTGGCAATCACCGAATGATGGGAAAGGTTTCATTGAGTTAAAATAGTGTCAAACTTTGTCTAGTCGTAACACAAAATGAACCTCATAGGAATGTCAAAATGATTGAAAACCCTTAAAATGGAGACAAATGTTACCATTGACCCAAAAATGCCACTGGAATACAGGAATTTGTTATGGATAAAAAAAACAATAGACTAATGTCAATTCTCAAATGTCTATTCACTGATAAACTACACCCACAGTGAAGCGTAGAGGATCCTACGGTCCTTGGGTGCTTTAAGCTCTTTCTGACAAAAAGATCGGCTTTTTTGAGCCAACATTTTCTACAAACCTTCTTCTTTAGGTGCTGAAGAAGGCTGCAATCGTTCAAAAGGCAAAGACTGCTGAGCACACTCGAACGGAGCGGCAGGTTTTGGAACATATTCGACAGTCACCCTTCCTTGTTACCCTCCATTACGCCTTTCAGACGCAAACAAAGCTGCATCTCATACTTGGTAATATCAGAATTTCTTTCACTGGTTCAACTCTTCATAGCATCTGTAACAAAGTTATGCTGATAAGTTTACGCACCCTTGTAAAATATTCAATTTCTTACCCATTTTCCAAAAATATAATAATAACAAAAACTTTTTTCCCTACTCATAGTAAATTGTTGGGTGAAGCTATTTATTGTTAAAAACAGTGTTTTCTCGCTTCTCTGTTGGTAAAGCACCCCATTCTTCTTGGCAAAAATTCTTGGGCTGTATTTTAGTGATATTGAGGTCAGGAGACTGAAATGGCCAGAACCTTCACTTTGATGCACATTTCCTTCCAGTATCCTTTGAGGACTTGCTGCATTCATCTTTCAATAATGTTGACTGTGTTCTCTGTGCCTTTGGAGCTCACACATCCCCAAAACTTCAGTGACCCACCTCCGTGCTTCGCAGTGGGGATTGTGTTCTGTTCCTCATAGGCCTTGTTGACTCCTCTTGAAATTTAGCGTTTAGGGTTGTGGTTAAAAAGTATAATTTTGTTTTCATCACAGTTTGGTGGCTTTGTCTCTGAGCTGTTGGTGTAATGTAAGTGGCTACTTTGTGGCATTTGCATAGTAATTTCTTCTAGCAACTCCTTGAAGCAGCCATGCCACATTCTTCGGAGAGCCCTGTATTTCAGCTGAAGTTATTTGTGGGGTTTTTTTTGCATCCAGTACAACCTTTCTGGAAGTTGTACCAGAAATTTAAGTTAGTCATCTTGATCGTAATTTGGTTTCAACAGAAAGCCTCACTTTCCACCTCTTAATAAGAGTATGAAAACTGCTGATTGGCAAAACCATTTGTAATTAGTTCTTTGGAGATCTTTTTATATCCCTTTCCTGGTTGTACAGTTCAACTGCCTTTTCCCATTGATCCTTTTGCTTTCCCCATTGCTCAGAATTTTGAAATGTCAGTGTTTCACTGGATGAAAGAGACAGGGGTCCATCAGGAACCAGAAAGTCAAAAAAACCTTTCTGCACAGACATTGATTTGAGGCAAACAGGTCACAGGAGATGGTTACCTTTACCAGCCACTCAAACCCTTTTGTGTCAGTTTTTGTGCATCGACCAAAACTAATCTCAAAAGTAACTTTTGATCAGGGGTTTTTTGGAAAGTACAAACAGTTTTTTTGAAAGTAAATGGCTTTAAGCTGCTGATGTTTGCAATTTCAAAGTCAACCTTTGTTTCGCAATGCTCAATGTGAAGTGAGATCAAGTTTTCTAACTAAATTGAAGTCTTCATTGATTTAAACTAGCAAGAGATGACATCCTTTGTTTTGATGTAGAATAGAGTCTTAGAGTTCACTCAGCATGGTTAGAACTAATGTCTTGGAAAACTGTAGACACCTGAGAGTTGCCCATAAAATCTATTTAAACATAGTGATAAATGTTAAACGTGCATGAGAATAACTTGTAGGATGTGTTTGTTTTGGAAGACTATGTGAGCGGAGGAGAGATGTTTACTCACCTGTATCAGCGAGATCATTTCTCAGAGGATGAGGTCAAGATCTACGTGGGAGAAATTATTCTAGCCCTGGAGCATCTCCACAAGGTATCGTAAGCATCTAGTGAAGGTTATTCTGCAGTTCTTTTATTTGTGAGAAGACAAATGTAAATCTGTTGCTCTGCAAAATTGTGGTCCATCTAAATGACTGCTGTTTCTGATCGATTACTGTTCCTGGTCTGAATGAGCCTCCCCAAGTTTATGGGCATATTTATGCAGATTGATACACAGTTTAATAATTTTACTCTTTTTGTGGTTTCAGCTTGGCATTGTCTACCGCGACATCAAGCTGGAGAACATACTGTTGGACAATGAGGGTCATGTGGTTTTGACAGACTTTGGGCTGAGTAAGGAGTTCCTGGAAGAAGAGGTAAGAAATAAACATCACCCAACAGTGATTTTAAATGAAAATAGTAAGAGTGGTTCTACTTGCTGGTACTCAACCTTTCTGTTTGATGGTTAATTGCAAAAAACTACAAATCCTTGAGATATCTGATGTGGATCACAGGCAAACACGTAGATATAGTAATAGTTTATTATAGAAATTAAACATAACATTATACATCAGCGAATCTGTGTCATTTAAAATTATGTTAACAATAATTTCATGCTGGTTTTCATGTTACAAATACACAATTTTTTGAAAATGTAATTGAAATCACCCCAAAAATGTAGTTTTATATGAAATGTAATGTCAAAATGTACCATTGTTAGCTATAAAATAGTAAAGTTTCGTAATGGATTTGGTCATGAGACCAACCTTTTCATACTTTATCCTCTTTAAGTTGCAAAATTATGAAATGCTTCAATTCATGTTAGATTTCATGTCATAAGTGAATATATTGTAAATCACATAAAATGCCAGTTTTAAAGGAAATCTTTAGACTAATAACATTAACAAATCGCAATTTAGCCTCAGGTATGACTCATGTTTATATGATTAAAAATGTACAAAGGACCAGAAGCTCTGCATTTACTGATCCTTCAGAATCATTTGGCTGCTAATCTGAAGTTCAGGAAGCAAAATGTCTAATGCAGGTATTGTTAGATCACTTGTATTTCTTTTACAGTGATTTATATTTGATATGTCTCTCTAACAAATTCCCTATAAAATTTATGTATAGGTTAAACACATGTATGTATATTTGTACTAGTCATTGTGAAACCTGCAGAAACCCTGCGATATATGTATGTGTGACAAAACTATGCTCATAATCACTAATGTAATTAATTCTGAGAATTATAGTGACAAAGTTCCTGAGGATCCTATCTTTCTACTTTGATTTGCGCTTAAACCCAGCAGACATTTATTCATTGAAAAGACATCCTTTCAGGACGCCCTCGGACAATCTAGATTTTGGCACACTATTTGGTAAACATAAAAAAGTATTTTCTGGTGTGTTTATGAAAAGTATGTATGTTTACAACTTTTTGCATTTCATGATGTGAGACAAAGGTTTAAAGCTGGTGTGTAAAATCATGCACATATGAATAGAAGCAGACCTTTGCATTTAAGCCATTCTTTTATTAACTCTACAAATATAAAATTATTGCAAACTTCACATATAAAACACTATCTTAATAATTCCTGGCACATGTTTAAAGTGTTCCACCATCCCTTTCAGTTGAAGTTGACAGCTTTGAAGTAATCTAAATATAGATTAATATAAATACCAGTACGTTTGAACAAATTCAAATTGAAATTCCAATCATTTTATTTCTGCTTGGCGCTATATTTAATCAACCACATTTTAGCCGCTAATGCTATGTTTTTAATGGTGGACAGGTTTATGCATTTTTTTTCACTGGGTGTTCTAAAATCACAAACTAGTTTGCATGTTAAAGTTCAATATCTACACATACCAAAGTTTGAACCAGGTGGTTTGAAATTTATACTTTTATACAAAGTCTTGTAATGTTAAAGCCCATCACGAGATCTGCTTCATCTCATGTATACATTGTACAAGTCTAGCTTGAAAAGTTAGTTTACCACATTTTAGAATGTGACATGTCCCATTATCAATAAATACCGGTAGGTCAAAATTAACTCAACGTCCCTCTTTTCTGTTGTTTTAAATAACAAGAGTACTTAATTTCAACTGATTTTTAAACTGTTAAATGACATTGTGTCAACCTAAATGTAAAATGTAACTTCAGGCATGAATATTTGCATTTGATAACATTTTTAAGTTTGGACCGTCCATCCAGGACTATTGCTGGCCATAGGTGCAATGTTGTGCTCAAACCACTTTTGGACCGATAATCAGACAACCCGGCTTCAACCGGATTCAAATATCCTCTCCATGTTGACGCTGTGACCATGTTTGCTGTGTACTAGGCATTTTGCTACAAGCTACCGTGGAGTAGCTGGTGTGCTGTTTGGGTTTGGTTTTTGGTTTCAAATTCCTTATTTTCTATTTTTTCAATATAAAAGTGTCAGACTGAACCATTTGGTATACAAGCGTGCCATTCAATAGAAATGTGCATAATATGCATATCATTACACCTATAATAAAATAATATATTTCTTAAGTTTGTAAACAAAGAAGAGCAGACATTACATTGTTTTGAAAACTGGAGGTGTTAGTGTCTCTCTTGAAGAAAGCATCTCCATGAGCTTCAGAACCACTTGTAATTATAACATATACATAGGAGAGTATGATTACAGAGTGTTTTAATTGTCTCTCATCCTTTGTTGTTTTTTTAGAAAGAAAGGACGTACTCGTTTTGTGGCACTATTGAGTACATGGCACCTGAGATCATCAGAGGGAAAACAGGCCATGGCAAGGTGAGAATTGGGGGTATCTATTTCTGTAAAACTTTCTTGTTATAAAACGTCCGTTATAAAACTTTAGTAGAAAAACCATTGAAAATAATCATTTATCAAAAAATAAGGATTGTATTTTTATACTCTATTTTGTCTACATTTTAAAACAATTTAAATTGTTTATTCCCGTTGCTTATTGTTATGGTGTTCCATTACATTATATTACCGGTAACTAAATCATTATATCTTTATGTACTTTATTTCAAAATGTCTACAAAAAATTATTAGAAATATATTTTAAAGAATAACATGATGTAAATGAATTATTTATTTAGACAACCTTTATGATAATCTATAAATTAAGTACATTTTCAGTTGGAACTGTTTTTAGTAATTATACATTTGGTTAAGACTTTGTTCAAAGCAACTTAAAAGTATTGCTTTCACAAACTCCTGCACGTTTACTGTTAAACAGATGAGTCGCATGTGACTAAACCGAATAATAAACAGGGTTTACTCACCAGTAAGATTAGCAGTAGCAGTTTGGACACTAGTGTCCAACCCCTACGACATTTGCGCCACTGGAGTCAGTCTGCAGTGTCATCAGTGGTGGCTTTTAATGTTTACAGACATTGATCCATTCAACTTGGCAGAATATTAGCATGTCAATGTAATTATTCTTAATAAAAGTCTCATGTTTAATGGGACAGGGTGTGCATGGACCACTGTTGCGGGTAAGACGTTGTGTCACTCTGTATTAAAACTACCTTAGAAGATTAGTGAGAGGGACAGGGATGAATAAAGATTTGAAGAGGGTTGGTTTCTTTTTTGTCTGCAGGCTGTGGATTGGTGGAGTCTGGGAATCTTGATGTTTGAGCTGTTGACTGGAGCATCTCCATTCACTCTGGAGGGAGAGAGAAATTCACAGAGCGAAGTCTCCAAGTGAGTCATTTCAGCTCAGTGATTTTGTGATTGCAAGTGGCTTGAGTGTTCAGAATTCATCAATTAACCTCTTGTAATAAATAAAAGCTAAGTATCTGGATATTCTGAGCATTTAGCTCAGATAGGCTGCTAAATGTTAGCTCTAGAAGTTGTGCGATTGGCTTGTTTTAAGGTCATTTGTCTTATCTAAAACATTAAAAACGCACTTTGTCCAGTGTATCTGTTTGTTGAAAGAATTCAGTTTGTCGCCACAGTCTGCACAAAAGTTGGATGTTTTATCACTAGTCCCTTTTGGTCACCAAAACTGCATTCAAATACAAAACTGCCGTCATTGCCTCTCTGTGGCCAGTTCCTTACATTATACACTTTGACCAATCCTTATTTAGAAGATGTTTTCAGACGAGAAATGTCAAATTTACTTCACAATACAGGAAAAACATGAAAACCACATCTCAGTGTAATGACCCCCCTAAATATTTTCTGGTATTGTTTTGACAAAGATTCTTGTCAAATGTCAAAATTGGTAAGAAGAGGTTGTTCCTCCACTAGCCACCTGGTGGCGCTATAGTAGATAGGTAGGTGTGTTCAGACATGGAATATCATAGTTTGGAACCTATAAGAAATTGTATAACTGACTTATAATAACTTCCTGTTTATCGTAAAATTTCGACTTTCGACAGTTACTGTGGGCGCATAGATTAACGGTCTAAAACGCTTCGTAATTGAACTTTACATATGAAAAGCAAAAAAACTCCACAAGTAGTTTGTTAAAGCATGACGATTATCATTTTTTGAAAATAACCGACTTCCTGTCGATTTTGGAAACTTTCTCCTATTAACTTGTTTTGTGTGCGGAGGCCATTGAGAAACTCAAGCTTGAGAATGCAGAGTTACTTGAAAGTCATGAGGGAAACTCCGGGTTCCCGGAGTCTGAGCAGGAAACGTGGGAGGAAAGTGAGAATAAGATATGGGCACACTGCTTTCCACATGGGAAGGAGATCATCATAGAGAGCTAGTGGTCTGTTTCAGTAGGTGGAAAAACAAAGAGGAAATTCTACAGAAAGTGAAATAGGAAATGTGGGAGCGGCACGAAAGAAACCGAGAGGAAGATGGAAGCGGGCACTTTTTGTGTCTGAATATTTTAGCGCTTGAGTACATGAGATTTGGAGAAAACGGGTCAACCACAGGCAAACTCGACAACCTCAACCAAACATGTGGATGTCACTCCATTTTGACAAACTTTTTTGTGAAGACCTTTTATGGGAGGAGCCACTCTCGGACCTTACCAACTGGAGGTACGTTTCTGCACACATTAAATAATATTAATTGGCACTTCACACATAAACATAATCAAATTTATATACACACATTCACACATTCTTAAGAGCTCTCATTCACAATATATATTCAATTAAATAATATAATAACGACTTTGATACTTCTCTTTTTGTAATGCAGGTCCTCTATGTAGTCAAGGAGTGGAAGAGTCCAGTTTATTGAGGCAGCTTTCAATAAACTGATCATTCAATTAAACCTCTGTAGTGCTTCTTCTGGGGAGAGGGTTAATTGATGAACAGTAAAAATCTGTAGAAATTTACAGCTTTTGACCCAAAATTAACTTCTTTTTCATCTGTCTTTTCCTCATCTCCACTGGCCTTGAAGGTCACCAAAGAGTCAAAATATTCCCCAGAGAGAGCGAGATAACAAGTCGCTCCACATTCTTCCCTCTCCTCAGTGTCCCTCCTCAAGGACAACACCTCCGCTAGCTTTTCCCAATCACTGTAAACTGAACGGGCCATGAGTACAGCGCCATTAATGGCAGCATGAAAATGTCGGCTTTTGACTGCAGCGGTCCGACCACTTTCCCTGACCCTACCCCCTCCTGCAATGTTTTTCCTGTATTATGCCTATTTGTGCTTGATTACAATGGCTTTTTGTACCTGCTCCACAGTGCCCTCTGAAGGGAGAAGAAAGGGACAGTCTTGGTCACAATGAGGAAATTTGATTGTCTGAGAAGTCTACAGTTAAACCTTTTACTGATGTTTCTATTGAACAGCGCTCAGATTTCAGAAATCACCGTAGTTTCTGGTGTTTTATACTGCTCTTTCAGACGGTTTGCAGGAAATGTTTAAATTGGACCACTTATGTAGGAGACCAAGACTTAGAAAAAGTAAATTGGTTTCCAAAACTGACAGGGAGTTGGAAGTCAGTTATTTTTTATTTTTTGGTAAAATTTGGCACCAACAGGTGGCCACTGGAAATACAACAATTTACATTGATAAGGTACTTTTTAACCAATATTTTCCAAAATATTCCCATGTAATATTTAGACTCATAATTATTTAGACTCATTAGCACCACCTTGGAGTCATGATGCTCTGAGATGCTTCTAAATAAGGATCAAAATAGCCCGGTGGCTTCACCCAACCAACCATTGACTGCGAGTTGAAAAACGCTTTTGTTATTCATATTTTCTTAAAAATGGCAGAGAATTAAGAAGATTTGCCTTATTTGTGAACTTATGAGCACAACTCTGTAGCCAAGGGAAAACAGCATTTTTCTGAGAACAAAAGATCATTTAGATGCAGATAACAAATGAAATCATTTCCTGTGCAGCTTGGGTGTAAAGGGTTACAACATTCATTCTAAAGGTTCTTTTAAAAGGCATAAAATTTCCCCCTAATTATTGTCTCCATCAGACGCATCCTTCGCTGTGAACCTCCGTTTCCCTCCATCATTGGGCCCTTGGCTCAAGACCTTCTGCGGAAGTTAATTGTAAAAGATCCTCATAAAAGACTGGGCTCTGGTCCTCGAGGAGCTGAGGACATCAAGTGTCATCCTTTCTTTAAGGTATTTCATTCAACCTTTCATTGCATTTTTTTTCTTTACTGCTGATATCTCTCAAATTTGACATTTGTTTTCATGTAGTATATATGCAAATAAAGTTGATGCTAAATGTTAAACAGTCACTCTTTTAGTTAAAAGATTAAAATAAAATAAAATGGACCTTTCTTGTATGTCATTATTTTTGAACAAAGCCAGCTGATTTTTTTTTTTACATTCTCTTCATGCTGCTGCAAACTCTTGTCGATCTCTCTAGGGGTTGAACTGGTCAGACTTGGCAGAGAAGAAACTCCAGAGCCCATTTCGGCCAGAGCTACGTGATGAGCTAGATGTTGGGAACTTTGCAGAGGAGTTTACCGGGATGGAGCCAGTGTATTCCCCCGCCAGCACCCCTCCGAGTACAGACCGGCTGTTTCAGGTACACACTCTGACACTTATGCTTCTGTCCCTATGTCACTTTCAAGGACACATCCCCGGGTCTTACCAGGATTTAGTGTTAATTCCTGCAGCTCAGTTACTTATCAAAAAACAATACTTTCTTCCCTAAACAAACAGATCATTGTCACTGGATACAGTGCTAAAAAAAACGAGTTATGAAGGTTAATAATCATACTTCGAACACAAAATCTCCAGTTCTACTCAAAGTTTGTTCCCAGTTTGTTTAGAAGACTCCTTTGTGGTTATGTTCCTTATGTTTTCTATTTAATAAAAACACTAGGTTGTAATAAAAGTTTTAATGTAGTGAATACAAGTTATTCAAATACAACAATCAAACAAAGGGTTACACAAAGTAATTCTCTGGGTTTGAGAGATACTGTGAGATGTTCAGTATCCACACCGTTCATGTTCAATACAAGTTCAACGGCTCCCCCTCCAGGACCAAGTGGGACTTTCTCTATAGATCCTCACAGATATTCCAGCTCTACTCGGATCCACCTTCTGTGACTTCCACTAAATCTTGTTTCAAACCCTTTCCTCTGTTTACTTCTTCTCATCGCCTGTAAAATATACCATTCTCTATCACTATTTAATACATCTCTATTCTGATACAGAAGGTTCTCTATTCTTTCTACTGCTCATTTTTAAGTTAAGTTCAGAGTATACCAATAGTTGCCATGGTTAATATATTTTCACCACCACTACAGAGGCATTAGAGATTAAGTTACCTATACTGAATAATTGCAATTTTGTTATTTTATTCAACAACACATACACCTAAGGGGATTTTAGATTATTCAGTTAACCTGACCGCCTGTCTTTGGGATTGTGGGGGGAAGCGGAGTACCCGGAGGAAACCAGTGCAAACATGGGGAGAACATGCAAACTCCTTCCAGGATGGTCATTGGTGAGTCCCGAACCGGCAACCTTCTAACTGAAAGGCCATACTGCTACCCACTGCATCACCGTGCCGGTACTCCATGTCTTCAGCCTGGAAAGGCAGCAATTGGCGGCGCTCGAGAACAAACGAGGAGCTGTTCTGCCGAATGAGCAGAAGTAATGTTGGCTCCTTTTAGACTGCAGGGCTGTTTGAAGCAGAGTCCAGTCTTTGCTAAATTCACTCTGAACAAGAGATCAGCCACAGCGCATTTCACACCGCATGATTTTGAAAAAATTGGAGCGTGCAAATTTTAATTAATTTGTTGTGTCCAAATGAACTGAAAAAAAACCCATTTCGAACAGAAACCACTGTTTATGTTGCTGTCTATGCCTTTGTATCTCTGCAACTTCTCATTGCTCTCTGAATGTGGCTCTCATTGGCTGCAGATAATCTTAGACATTATTTTAGTCAGAACACACTGCAAGTTTGTGACACAGATATTTGAAAAGCATCTTTCTACTCTCGCAGAGTGAGTCGGTGGTACTTCAATCTGTGCAAATCACATGGGTGCACAAGCTCCGATTTGCTGCTTTTATGGGCATAATCTCAAAAGTGGGGCTAAAATGCATCTGAAACCGGCTTTGAAGAGAAGTGGTTTGTTTCTTTATATTGCCAGATAAGTGATCGCTCATCCTCTTTTCTGTCTCCATAACTCACCTCACACAATGTGAATTGCTTCTGCGCCACCGTGTGGCATGGGGTGAATTACAGTTGTCCTAAGCGCCATCTAGTGTTCAGGAGAGGGTCTGTTCAATCATTTTTAAACGCAAGAGGAAGATTAAGGGAGCCGCAAAAGTGACACATAGGTGTGTAAAGGCCTTAAGGCAATAAGGTGTCATTTTTCTTCCCTCCTCATGTAAGAATGTGATTTTATTGCTCTACTGGTAAACGAAAGGGCAGTACGGTACCTCAAATACTATGAGGATCTAAAAAAAACAATTGTTGTTCTATTTAAAGATGAACTAGAAGTTTCCTGTGGTGTGATTTAATGGGGCATGGTGCACAAGAGGCAAGGCCTTGCCTGTGAAAACTCTGCAGGGTTTAAATTCTACTGTCCCTTAATGTCATTCAACGCTTTATTTTCATAATTTTGTGCTTTTATACGTTTCATTACATTTTACAAATTGTTATCATTTCTATATTAAATTATTAGTTGCAGTAAACTTTAGGCAGGGCTCACCAAACTCCTTCCGGGTGGGCTGGTGTCCTAAAGTGCCTAGCTCCAGCTTGTCTCGATACGCACCTGCCTGAAACTTTCTAGTAAACCTAGCAAGAGCTTCATCAGCTGCTTCAGGGCACTGAGGCTCCAGCACAAAACTTGGTGACCCCTGCTGTAGGGCTTCTGTTGATTAAACGAGTTTCTTCTTTTCGAAAGGGGTATTCTTTCGTGGCTCCCTCCATCTTGTTCAATAAGAACGTGGTGATGCCCGATGGATTTGATGCTCATGTGAATGTGGACCGGCCCGGGTCAGCCACAGTCCAGCGCAGTGCTATGCTGAAGGTTAGAACTAATAAACTAAGCTTGCAGACCTATCAAATATGCTTTTTGTGGGAAGCCTTTGCGAAAAGCAATGTGTTGTTGTGTTTCTCAGGACTCTCAGTTTTTCCAGCACTATGAGCTGTGTCTGCAGGGGGCGCCGCTGGGAGAGGGCAGCTTCTCTGTCTGCAGGAAATGCAGGCACAAGCAAAGTGGGCAGGAATACGCCGTGAAAATCGTTAGCAGAAGGTACAAAGCTTCATTTCTATCCGTTTTAAACTTGGTTCACAATGAAAGTGAAAGGATAAAGTGGAAGCAACAATAAAAGCTATTTTGGGTGAAACTCTACAACCTCAAGTGAACCTCAATACTCTGGACGCCAGTGTTTATAATTTCTTCCTACCCAAGTAAATAACTTAGCTAGCGTCTGCATATACCTCACATTCTTTCGCGTGTGTCTTTGGTCATTTTTCATCAAGTTTACGTAAAATAAGGGTTACACGTTATATAACCTGTGTTTACTGTTCAATGTTATTCATTTAATGTAGAATGTCATTTATTGTATCAACACTAGAGAGTACCCCTGCCCTCTACCACAACAAATTCTGTGTGTGTGTGCGCGTGCACAATTGGTAATAAATATCTTTCTTTTTCTTCTTAATTAATTGTCCATGCTCTTCTTTGTAAAAAGCAACTGTTTCTGATGTTTACAGATTTTTAACTCCTTTAATTATAACAGATGGCCTGGTATTTTTGTCTTGTTTTCAATCATTCGATGGTTTTTTTTAACCCATTTTTCTTTTCAGCGGGAATAAAACTTTCAAAATCTTGCAAACATTTGTTAGTTTTAGGATATAAATGCTCAGAACAGTGTATAATAACAAGAAAAGTAAAAAAAAAAAAAAAAAAAAAAAATATTTGAATTTTCAAGTTTCTCTTTATAAACTACTATAAATGTACAGCAACAAGATATTACAAACATGAAGCTCAAAATATTTTACAAATTAAAATCAAATCAAAAATGTTTGAATACGCCTTTCAGTGTCCATTTTACAGGTTGTTTTATATATAGGTTCTTCTTAAAAAATAAGCATATTATGGTTAAGTTAATTATTTTCTGTGATGTACTGATAAACATTAGACTTTCATATATTTTAGGTTAATTTACACAGAGCTGAAGAAGTTCTTTTGGCATACAGTTCATGTATTTGCGTTTGCATGTTCTCCCCTTGCTTTCGTGGGTTTCTTCCATGTACTCTTGTTTCCCCCAAAATCATAAAAACATGTGTTTAGTTAATTGAATAATCTCCTGCCCTGTGATGGACTGGGGACCTGAGAAGACTGGGAACACATTCCTTTCAAAAGTAACAGTCAACAATTTGTTGATTGCTCTGTGTTATGACCATCAATATGATTTAATTGTCTTAAAGTATTTCAAGGATGGTTACAGATTTGTTGCATTACCTAAAAATATAAACTGGGGCAAATCTGTTAAGCAGCTGGTAATTTGAATATTTGGATTACACTTTGTATGATTTGCCCCACTCACCTCGATACAAGAAGTACCAACAACCAAATGTAAATCAATAGTAAAATAGTTTTGATTTGACCTGTTCTTTAGAGTTCAGGAACACGATTCTACAGACTTTAGTGATGCAAATGGATTTCTGGGTTTTTTCAAATGCAACTAACATTTTTTTCTTTTTCACCAATTGAAGTTTAAGTGATTTGACTGAAAAGAATTGTTTTTCCACATCAAGCTCCAACACAGTATTCTCTGTTTCAGTCACCTTTGTTGTTTACCTCAACAAAACAAAATGTGAACAAAGAAGAAGCAGAGCATAACTTAGAAACCACATCACCGACTAGCCTTTATGACGTGCTGTTACTGGCTGTTTACACACCTTGGTAGTGCACAGAGGAATTTAAAATACTTCACATAGAGTATAAACCCAGCAATTTCTTTCCTGATTGCTCAGTTTGGTTAGGGGCGCCAGCTCTAGGAAAGTCCTGGTGTTTCCAAACATTCCATTGTGCTCGCTGGGACCTTCAAAGCATCAGATTTTTATACTTTTCCCAAGATTGATAAATAATGACCTAATATGAGCAAGTTTCTGTGGTGAGGAGTTAACTGCTTAGTCAAGAAATTTGGTGTGAGGACAGAACCTGAGAACACGCGAGAGGGTGCCACTAAATGCGTGTTATTTTTTAGTTTGCTAACTGACTTGTGTCAGTTTTGTCAGCTTTGCCGGGGGTTCAAACACTCAGACACTAAATTACAAGTAACAGGTACACAACACTAAAATAGAAACATGAAATCCCAACAGATCGATCACTGACTGGATAAAACAACACAGACAGGGACAGAACCCAATAATATTATCATCTTAGAAATGTGTTTTGCTTTTGATACACTTTAATTCATTTTTATTTAGCTCATTCAATAATATGGCGACACTTCCTTTAAAAATACGATAGGCCGTCTGCTTCTCTTGTGACCATGAGCACAGCCTTGGATTGGTTCCAGACCACCCCATTTCCCTCTTCCAGTTTACTTCTTCTTCCTATCTGCTAATAAAGGCAAAACTGTCCAAACCTTTACACAAAGCCCTGTACATTGTGCTCTTGGTGACTGCTACTCAAACTAAATCTATGTTTCAGAGCTGCAGAAGTGTTCAACTATTCTTTTAGCTTTTCGAGAGCTGTTTCTTATTAGACTATATTTTTGCTGAGTGTGGTTTGTGCTGGTACCTTGCTGATCAAGGTCTTCTGTGGACTGCTGACTCTCAGGGCGTCTTTCTTTTGTGTTCAGTGCATTGCTCACAGAAAGGAAATTAACATTTTGATAAAGCAGCAATATATTCCTTTTGGGAGTTTTAACAGGATTATAAAGAGATGATTCACCCAAAAAAGAAGAGTGTTGTGTTTTTTTTTACATACACCATCTGTTTAAGTTTATTGCAATCAAAGTATTTGACCAATCTTTTTAAGGCTAGGAACTTCAGGAACATGTTACATGCACACGGTTTTCCCCCTGCTGTGGTTAAGAGACTGATATCAAGACTATTTTTTGTTCTGAAGTACATTGTGGCTGGTATTTTGATCACTGCAGTTCTAACAGCACTACGCTGAAGCTCTTAACATTTCACTGTGTACATACACACACTACTGCTGCTCTCTAATATAGTGTAGTTCCATTTACATTTTAACATTGAGTTCCGTAACCATCCTCATAAACCCTTGTTTAACATGCTAATACATACTCAAGATGTAGTCATTTTAATTATCGTATTTTTCGGCTCATAAGACGCACCGGCACATAAGACGCACCCAATTTTAAAAGAGGAAGATCTAGAAAAAAGATTCTGAACCAAATACTTTTGTAAAATGTTTTATATCAACTGTGTAAAAGTTAACAGCCAAACATGTAACATGAACAGACAGTAAACAGTAAAAGTAACAAAAAAAAAGGCTGTAATGTTTTTCTTTGCCCCCACTCATCACTCTAAAGTCCACCATTTATCACCATCACTGTTCCAGTGCAACATTGCCCCCACATTAGTAATACCATAATAGCCAGTAACATTGTCACTACATTACTAATAATAGCCAGTAACATTGTCACTACATTACTAATAATAGCTAGTAACATTGTCACTACATTACTAATAATAAATAGCTAGTAACATTGTCACTACATTACTAATAATAGCCAGTAACATTGTCACTACATTACTAATAATAGCCAGTAACATTGTCACTACATTACTAATAATAGCTA
Organism: Danionella cerebrum; assembly: GCA_007224835.1. NCBI lineage: Eukaryota > Metazoa > Chordata > Actinopteri > Cypriniformes > Danionidae > Danionella > Danionella cerebrum. The sequence continues at coordinate 26,265 of SRMA01026140.1, forward strand.
GTAACAATAGCTCGTACTAATAATAGCTAGTACATTACTAATAATAGCCAGTAACATTGTCACTACATTACTAATAATAGCTAGTAACATTGTCACTACATTACTAATAATAGCTAGTAACATTGTCACTACTTTACTATTAATAGCTAGTAACATTGTCACTACATTACTAATAATAGCCAGTAACATTGTCACTACATTACTAATAATAGCCAGTAACATAGTCACTACATTACTAATAATAGCCAGTAACATTGTCACTACATTACTAATAATCGCCAGTAACATTGTCGCTACATTACTAATAATAGCCAGTAACATTGTCACTACATTACTAATAATAGCCAGTAACATTGTCACCACATTACTAATAATAGCTAGTAACATTGTCACTACATTACTAATAATAGCCAGTAACATTGTCACCACATTACCTATAATAGCCAGTAACATTGTCACCACATTACCTATAATAGCTAGTAACATTGTCACCACATTACCTATAATAGCCAGTAACATTGTCACCACATTACCTATAATAGCCAGTAACATTGTCACTACATTACTAATAATAGCCAGTAACATTGTCACTACATTACTAATAATAGCTAGTAACATTGTCACTACATTACTAATAATACAGTGGTTCGCAAACTTTTTTAGTTGAGCCCCCTTTTAAACCTTTAAAAGAGTCTGGGCACCCCCAGATGTAAAATAATAATTATTTAATAATTAATTAATAATTATTTTAAAGTAAAAATAAATGTAACTACTCCTTAATGTTAAATAACTCATTATTTATAACTTTTTTAAGTGACAATTCGGTTGCATGGTGTTAAGATATGATCCTTATGCGCTCTTACCTGGTTAGGAACACTACCCAATTGCAGAGCACGTTACTTACGTTTGTTATCTCGTATGTACATGTGTGAGATGTACCGTTGAGAGATGATTTGAGTTTGAGTTTATTAAAGAAGAGTTTCAGTCATTGAGAGCGTTTTGTTTTCCTCACGCGAGAGAGAGAGAGAGAGAGAGAGCGCGCTGTGCACGCTGTGCATCTGTGCACCTGACGTCAAACACATGGAAACAATTGTATGCTTGCTGTTCCTTTTGTAAATCCTTTTGATTTCTGTCAGCTTATGAAAACCCACATAACTCCATTAATAAAGGATCAAACTGTCCAAGTTTGTGAAACTGTCCAAGTGAATGTTTAGCGGAAAAAAACCCTCACAGACTGAAGACGATGCAGATCGATCATCATCTTATCGTCAGTCTCAAGAAACAGATCGCAGATAAACTATTAGCTGTGCCCATTTCTTTAAATGTATTTTAGCGTGAGAAATCGGGTTTGTAGCGTGAGAGATCACTCAAATGCGTTGAATGTGTGAGAAACGGCAGCTGAGCTCTGTAGTTTTGCTCGTGAGTATGGATGCGGAAGCCAAAGGCGTGGTTTTTTGCTAAGTTCATCATTCTAGTTTTTGAGCTCAAAGGTGCATGAAATTGTGCTGTTGGTAATCCCTCTAGTGTTTGTGATTTTTCTTCCTACTCACCTACCCACCTAGTTATATTCTTACTTACTTAACTACACCTTCCTACCTATTTTTTTACTTACTAACCTACCTACTTACTTACTTCCCTACTTATCTACCTATTTACCTACTACCAACTTACTTACCTTCCTATTTACTTATGTACCTACCTACTTACTTACAAATCTACCTATTTACCTGCATACTTACTATGAGATGGTTTTGAAATAACCGTTTTCTCCTTTCTCCCAGACTCTCCTACATTGGCTCTTGTAAACTACTTTACGACCGTGGGCTTACAATTACCATCAGCATCTTCGTCAAATTTGCTACAGTAACAAATAGTTATACAAATTGTAGCTTTTCTCTTAAATAAATTTTAAAAACTTTGCCTAGGAATGTAAACGTATAGAATGTATAATTATTTTTATTTTGTAGTTTGTACATTTCTAAAATGTTAAGTATTAATTAATGTTCTCAGTCAGCTGGAAAGGTTATATGAAAAGAATGAACCCATTTTGTGTCTATTGTTGCCTGATTTATTTCAATATTACAGCAAACGGAATTATTTATAGTGACTGTGGTGATTGTTCAGTAAACCAAAAAGAAAAATAATATTAGTCATTAGCACGACACAAGTGTTAAGCCAAACAAACAAACAAATGAATAAGAAGACAGGGCTGGGCGATAAAACGATAATGATATGTATCGTGATAAACACGTGATTGATAGCAATAAAAAATGCGTTCAATAAAATATTAGATATTTTTTATCCTTCAATAAAGATAAATCTATATCAAAGCTAAATGTATGTTTGGCAATAAAGAGAGTTCACAGGTACACAGCACGAGAGTGCTGGCTTATAGAGCGGCAATAACAGAGAGAGTCAGCAACAAAAATGTTACAAAATTTCTTGTCATAAAGGCGGAAACACAAGCAATCGATCAAAACAAAGCGCATTATGTGCAGACAGAGAAATGCCAAGCTTCTACGTCATCCGTCCCTCAATTGTGCCGCATTAAAATAATGGCATAAACATCACATAAGGTCCTCTAAATAAGTATTATAATGTTAAGATTTAATAAACACATTCAGATACGTTACAAAGATTCAGTTTTTTTGTGCAGTAGCCTAATCAGTAGTTCCCAATTTTTTTTTCCAGTCACGTACCTCCTGCTACCAATGACTCTAAATGAGTTCCCATAAATAAAATGACTAATAAATACTCAGCAGTTGATTATTTATCATAAATGATGATTTTGCTGAGCATCGGGTTCTCTTTTATAAGTGAAATGATCATCTCCATTTAATGTACCTGATTTTCTTGGGTAGAGACACACAGAGATCTGCTATTATTCGTTTCACTTGTTTCCTTTTCATATAAATAGATAGTAAAACAATAAATAGTGGAAAACAATTTTTTTTCACACTTGATTAAATTGAAATGCCATGAATTAGTGTTGAAGCGGAGAGTTTTCCAGAACATTGTAATATTGTCAGAACAGGGTAAGGATTTTATATAAAAAGAAAAAAATTGTCACAGTCTGTGTTTCTCTTTCTCTCTTTTTATAGCCGCTGGTAATTTGTTTCTGCTGTGTCGCAATCAAAGCATGCATTCGTATTGTGACGCAAAAACATTCACTTTGATCTTGCTCTTGTGAATCCTGTATTTTTCACCGTATAAGACGCACTTTTTCTTCCCCAAAACTGAGGGGGGGGGGGAGTTGGTGCGTCTTATACGGCGAATCCAGAGCGCCGCGGAGCGGAGGGCGGTCACGGCCGTAGGAGAGGAGTAACAGAGGCCGCGGCTTCAGCCTAGCTCCTGTTATGGTAAAAATATACCTTCTCAATTGATGATAAACACTGGAGACCGTTTGAGAGAGAACACAGCAAATGCGGCTATTTATTGTAAAGGTCTCAACGCATTTCCTACACACATGTTATCCGCATTGGAAAAAGAACCTCAATCCTCTCATGCGCCGGAAGAAGAAGAGACCCGTCCTCCGTTCTCATTTCAACTTAAAAGCCTCCTCAAGGGGTGGGACTGAAGTGATGACGTGTGCTCTGATGTGATTCCCATCACCCGGCGGTGCGCGCTGAGTCATCTCTGCCCATCTCTGATCGTCAATCCTACCATAGTGCGTAGGACTCTGTGAAGGAGGACATTGTTATAAAATCATTTAAGAAGTGTGGCATTAGTAATGCCTTGGATGGAACAGAAGACAACATCTTATTTGACACCAGTGAGGAAGAAAGTAAGGACAATGACTGCGTGGATCTGTCCTGACGAAGACGAATTATTGGGGTTCAAATAAAAACATTACAGCCTTTATTTGTTACTTTTACTGTTTACTGACTTTTCTTGTTTAGCATATAATTGTTCTTAAACTGCTGTTAACTTTTACACAGTTGATATAAAATATTTGACTAGAGTATTTGCTTCAGAGTCTTTTTTCTAGATCTTCCTCATTTAAAATTGGGTGCGTCTTATATGCCGGTGCGTCTTATACGGTGAAAATACGGTAGCTTCTATTTTATTTTAGTTGTTCATTATGTGGCGTTGATAAATAACATTGATTGTTTTTAGTAAAATGACTTTATATTTTTGCAGGAGTCCTGCAAATAGTACCATCCGCATCCACATGAACCATAAAAATATCAATATCGACTGTTATGAATGACTGATATCGCGATATAGTTTTCATCCATATCGCCCAGCCCTATGAGAAGATACAGGTTAAGCCCTGTTAAGGCCGCATGATTTTTTAGCCCCGCTGGTTGATTTCGAGAAATCATTGACAACTGCCTGGAATCGTAGACAAATTGGAGCATATGTCCCTGAGTGACAATCGTACAGTGTGAACTACCAATGATCTGTGAAAAGATCTGTGACATGGCTATTTCGAACCACCACTAAGATTAAGCAGGTGCTCTCAAAACTTAAGTACTGCTCTCAGTACTTAAGGTAATGGAGTCACTGAGAACAGCATAGATTACTCAGAATTACAGTCTCTTGTGATCATTGTTAACAGTGGGCAGGTTTTGCTAAGACCTTTGTGTGTTGCAGAACTTTTCATAAATGGTGTATACTGCTGCAGACTTACCTCAGGTAGCCGACAAATTACTGTTATGCTTTTAGAATACTTTGGCAAAAGGTTTTTTGGATCATCATGAACACAAATAGGGTCAGCGTAATGTCCACATCACATTTATGTACATATTTGACTTGATAAAAGGAAATGGTTGAAAGATGTGTAATTGATTGTTTACGTTTTGCTTATCAAATGGAATTACAAATTCAACATAGACAATTCATACCACTCATACCTAACTCAAGTCTTTCTGCTTATGTAGGATGGAAGCCATGACGCAGAGAGAGATTGCAGCCTTGCGCCAGTGTGAATCCCACCCAAACATCGTCACACTCCATGAGGTCTACACTGATCAGGTAGGAACAAAGAAAATGTGCTTTTCCGAGTTTTGTCCGAACCATCCACATATTCAACACAGTTTCGATTTGATCTTAATTCGATTTCTATTCCTGTGATCGCACAGTTGAAAGATCACCATTAGACAGAAATCTCATTAAAAGGGATTTGGAGAGTTGTGAATTATAATCATTATGCATGAGCAATATGATGATTGTGGTGAAAGTTCAAAGCGCACTGCTACAATTAAATTCGCAAACACATCCACAAAGGTATTAAGAGTAATCCTGCTCAAGAGGCATTAGTGATATTCTGCATAATTTTAACTTGCATGAACAATTGCGTTTATTTCTAAAGAGACTAACGCTGGGTCATGATATATCAACAATGATGGATTTGATTTATTTTCCATCAGTTATTTTTTTTACATTCTAAACAGCACACAATGAGAAGATGAATGAAATGAACAATGTTTTAATTTATTTGTAACTGTAAGGTCCTTTTTTCTGATAACGTCAAAGATTAAACTTTGTTGCTGTTAATTAATTTCACAAACTCTCGAGGTTCACCTCATTAATGTTCTCGCATGTTCTGTCTCTCCAAGTACCACACATATCTGGTAATGGAGCTGCTGCGAGGAGGAGAGCTGTTAGATCGAATCAGAAAGAGGAAGATGTTTGCGGAGTGGGAGGCCAGTCAGCTGATGAAGAGCTTGGTGTCGGCAGTCAGCTACATGCATGAGGCCGGAGTCGTTCATCGAGACCTCAAACCAGAGGTATGAAGGGTAAACCAGAACAATTAGAAAGAGGTAAAAGCTCATCATCTGAACGTTTTACTCATTCATTCAATATTAACATTATAGAAAATAGACGTTGAGCTCGGGGTTCAAACTCTCATTGTCCTGTGCAAACCACATACATGTCTTGTGCGCTTAGTACTACGCCAATTTGCCGGACTCCCTGTGATAACGTGGAATCCGAGGTTCAGGCATTGAGTCAAAGAGGACTGGTTCAAGTTAATGCAGTGTTTTTTTTTATTGAGTTGGATGTGCAGACACCACCGAAATAAACACAAGAAAACAACAAAACAGTGGATACAAACAAAACACTGAGCCTAGGAAACAACACAAAACAAACCTAAAATTACTTTCGTGGACAGACCAGTCTCTCTTATAAATCACCTATCGCAAGTCGTTATGTCTTGGTTCAGACATGACTGAGCTTTCTCCCTGAAAATCAGCTACCAGTCTTTCAACAATCTGGCCCCAGCATCAGAATCACATAGAGTACACAAGGTTTCATTCTTTCTCAATAGAGCTTATGTCTATTCTGGTCTGCCACCAAAAGGGCTGCGTCCTCCTTAAATAGGAAGTTTACTTCCCCTGCAACCAACCAGGAAGGCATCCTAATTATCTCATCTAATTAATATGACAATGAGCATTTAACTTTATTTTGATGTGTTAAACACACAAAGTTAACAGCCCAATGTTACGACCCCTAGCACACCAGATGTAATAAGCAATGGGAGCACACATTGAAGAAGTAAAGAGTGCTGGAAAACTAATTCAAGTGAATTAAACAACGTTAGTCAAACTCCGGTTACTCCAAATATCACAGTTTATTAACTCTAAACAATGATAAATAAACTCATTAAAGAGAACTAAAATTCTCTTTAAAAAAATTTAATTCAAAAAACTTTTTGCAGGGTTAAGTGAACACAGGAATTTAAAGGGGGGGGGGGGGGTATTATATGTTTTTCAGGTATATTGTGTCATTTTATAGCACAATTGTTACCATGAGTGAAGCGATATGTCGGAGAAGGTGGAATTGCAGAAAACATTCCAAGATGTTTTGAAAGAGATATTTCTCGAATTACTGACACCAACACGGTTTCAAGCACAAGCGGAGACAGATGGAGAGACGCTTCTGAGAACGCATCACTGGGTTTCTCTAAGTTGCGCTACAGAACAGCACTTTCCACATTATAAACATTATTTCTTTTACGACACCTTGACTCTAACATTTGTTATAGCACATTATTAGTAATCTATACATAATGTTTCGCTGTGTTGTTGAAGTGTTCTGAAGCGTATCAGACCCGTTTTGCACTGGGAGATAGAGGCGCAAGAACCAGGAAGCGCTACGCGACGTCATACAAACAAGTGAAAAATACAGCAGAACAGCTTGTTATTGTTCGTATCTCAAATTTTTCTTCGCATCTCGAAGCAAAAATTTTCCTGCGAGACCTTTCGTATCTCGAACATTTCGTAGCATTCATATTTCGTGGTACCACTGTACTTTGAAATGTATTTCAGATTGCAATGTAAACAATGAGGGGTAAAATGAATGAATTTCTTTCTTTTTTCACCCCTTTTGGCAGAACGTGCTGTTCCTGGATGAGTCAGACGAGTCGGTGTTGAAGGTGATTGACTTTGGTTTTGCACGATTGTTTCCGGCAGGCAGTGGTAGTGCTCCTCTGCAGACCCCTTGCTTTACCCTGCAGTATGCCGCTCCTGAGCTTTTCCACAGCTCGGGATATGACCAGGCCTGTGACCTCTGGAGCCTTGGGGTAATATTGGTAAGTTTGTGTGTTTTGTATGAAGGTGTGTTAAATGATAAATATATGGATATTTATCCAAGTGGTATCGTAATTATAGGGCTGGAGAATGTCAATTTTCGATAAAGAATCTCATAATTAATTGGTTAAAAGGCACTTCATTCTGGGTTTCATCTTGAAGTTTCGAATACTTGAGGATTTTGTCCACTGTGAGATTTTGAAACACCAAGTGCCAAGAGTTTCCCGTCACACATGAACACAGAGAGAACCACGTAAAGCTAAATCAGTCCTCAATATCCCCAATGTTCTGTGAAGATTCCACAGTATTTTGATCACGCCCTCTTCAGTCTCTGAGACAGCATCTCTTTTTCTCTCTGAGGAGTTCCTGGTAAAGTTCAGCAAGATACGCATTTGTGTAGCTGATGCAAACGGTTTCTCAGCAATATCTAATGTGATTGTGAACAAGGAGAAAATCTCTTAAATAGAGAGTGTCCGTGTAGAGCACTCTGCCCAATCGTCCCCATTTGAAACAGTATCTGCTTCTATTTTTAGGGCAATATCTAATGCACTCTTATTAGGGCTTGAGCACTGTAATAAGCATAGAACCATATTGTAATTGCTCAGTACATTATTGTAACAGGGTTTTGGTGCATTGTTGAAGGCTTAAACGAGCTCGAATAGACACAACATTGTGATTCAGAATATTGTGATTCAATTAGTAGAAAAATGGCTCTATAGCACCACCTAATGGGTTTCAGCTCATATTGCGTTCTCAGTTTGTCGTACACAAACAAAACTTGGCATACATGTGTAGGGTATCAAGAGTTAAATATAAATAATTTGGGTCATGTTTGTCCACCATTGGTTTCTGGCAAAATGAAATGAGGCTCAAAGTAGGCCCCGCCAGCCATCACCTTTGTGAAAGTGCGTCACTTCCCGGTAATAAAAAATGGAAACAGCACACAAAAAAGAAACAACTCACCATAAAATTTAAGAAACAAAAACACAAGGAGTTGCCAAGTTCATCAGATGAAATTAGCTGGGATTAATAAACAGAGGATGACGAGTGACAAGGCGGGCTGAAAGAACTGTCAATCATCTGCCCCTCAAGAAACCACGCCCTTAAATTTTGCACAACTTTAAGATCAAATCTCGATTTCTAAATCAAGAAAAATATATGATTGGGAAATAAGGAGGTTTTTTTTAGCTCCAACATTGGGCAATTTAACATTGGAGTGAATGAGAACCTGCTCACTTCTGTAGCCAGCCTCTAGTGGCCGGTAGAAGAATGGCAGTCCAGTCATTTCCTATTAGGCTTCAAGAGGGAAAGCAGGAGGTTGCCCTCGAAATTGCTATTTCAGGACATTTTCAAAAATCTCAACACTACAAAGAAAAATAAGAAAAGGTTTCCAAAACCAACAGGAAGTCAGTTGTTTTTAATTTTCGTGAAAAATTTAGTACAACTCCAGGCTTCAACTCCTCGTAGAGATTTCACGTGATCACTATGAAACTCTGGCAGTCTTATCAAAGGCCTCTGAAGTGTTAAATTGCAAAGCTTTTTTTTAATTCATGGAGCAGTTCGTTCTCTGTGGTCTTCTGAATTTCTGTGTTTCACTATGAAGTAGGAAGTTGTTATTAACTCGGCTATACAATGCCTAAATAGGAAAAAAAACTTGTCAATTGTGCTAAGTCCATGTCTAAACACATACATACATATATATATATATATATATATATATAT